>OAMR01000274.1:131837-149713 GCA_900205405.1 Echinochloa crus-galli | reverse complement strand
CGGGTTTCGCGAGGGGCATGGCTACAGAAACCGCGCAGTACGCGGTTAAGAGCACATTCGCCCTCATACGTTCGTACAACCCCGACCTCAACCTGGAGGAAGTCCGGCACGGATACCATCCCGAGCTGTCAGAGGAGCAGTTTGGAGAATTGACGGAGTCCTTTGCCAGCTTGGCGATCGATGTAGTCCGTAGTATTGTTGAGGTGACGGGCTCCGGTCCTGTTTAGGGAAAGAGAAGGGTATGTAGTAATATGGAAACTCATATGAAATAAGTGGCACTTTTAAGCTTGTAGCTTTTGTTTGGATGATTTTTGATGATTATTGGGTACTTCACCATTATCGTGACACGCGCTGAGGACTGTGGCGGTAAACTGGCTGGAGCTCTCGTGGAGACAGCTCTCCTAGGGGCTACGATGCTCTGCGTGGAGGCTTAGTCGTAGGTAGGGTCCCGGCCGAGTACACTCGCAGGTGTTTAGACTTTGGATATAGCGCATTGGGCATGCCGAGTTTATTTGCTTTGCATGAGCAATTTTGTTTGTGGACGAGCTCATGGCTGTCGGTGAGATGTTAATGCCTTAGCAATGTTCATGGGGCACAAAATTTATTTGAGAAACTGAGAGTCTGTATTTATCGTTGAAGAAAAGGTAAAAGGTACATACCTGTATTCTTGGACTATGGATAGAATTTGGCGAGGTGCTGGATGTTCCAAACATTTGGAACTGGTTCGCCGTTGGCCCATTCTAGACGGTAGGTTCCAGGGGATATGACTTCCTTGATGATGAAAGGTCCTTCCCAAGGTGCTGATAGCTTGTGTTGTCCTGCCGAGCTCATGACTCGGCGTAAGGCAAGGTCGCTCACGTTTAGAGAGTGTTCCTTGACGTTCCTGTCGTGGTATCGGCGGATTTGCTGCTCGTGGCGCGTGTGCCGAGTTAAGGCACAAAGCCTGTGTTCTTCTAGAGCGTCGACGTCAACCTGCCGACTTGACTCGGCCTCTCCCTCCTCATAATTCTTGATTCGCGGGGCACCGAAAGCTAGGTCGACGGGCAGTACTGCCTCCGATCCGTAGACCATGAAGAAAGGCGAGTACCCGGTTGCCCTGCTCCTCTGGGTGCGAAGGCCCCATACCACGTGAGGTACCTCTTTAGCCCAGAGACCTGCACGTGGGTTGAGTGCATCGTAGATTTCCTTCTTGAGGGCATCCAGGACCATGCCGTTTGCTCGTTCCACCTGCCCGTTGCACCGTGGGTGGGTGGTGGACGAGTAGTAGACATCGATCTGGTTGTCTTGACACAAGTCCCAGAACTCGTGCCCTGTGAACTGGGAGCCAAGGTCAGTGATGATCCGATTTGGAATTCTGAAGTAATGCGTGAGCTCTTCCACGAAGGCTGCCGCCGTGGCCGACTTGGTGTCGGTGACGACCTTATACTCGATCCATTTGGTGAACTTGTCCACCGCAACGAGCATGTGCTTGAGCCCGCCTGGGGCTGGCTTGAATGGTCCTACGTTGTCTAGCCCCCAGACTGCGAAGGGCCATGATGGTGGGATGGTGCGGAGCGCCTGGGCCGGCAGGTGCTTTTGTTTCTGGAAGAATTGGCACCCGGCGCAACGCTGGACGAGTACCCTTGCGTCGGAGATCACCGTGGGCCAGAAGAACCCGGATCTGTAGACCTTTCCAACCAGCGTTTTGGCTGCCGCGTGGTTGCTGCATGTGCCCGAGTGTACCTCGTGCAGTAATGCCAGCCCTTCACTGCGTAGGATGCACTTCATGAGTACTCCCGAGGATGCTGCTTTTTTGTAGAGTTCGGAACCGATGACGACATAGTTGGCACTTCGCCGACTAATCTGCTCGAGGGCGACCTTGTCTTCCTCGAGGTCACCGTTGATGGTGAGGCAACCGTTTTTGATAAATGCGATGAATGGCTCTCGTCAGTCTTCCTCCGCTTCCTTTGAGGCTGATATTGTTGCGACAACATGGTCGGCAGCGGCTGTAGGTTCGCCTTCGTCCAGAAGTTTGATGGACGGTTTTCGCAGGTCTTGTACAAATACGCCGGCAGGTACTTGGGAGCGTTTGGACCCAAGCTTAGATAAGACATCAGCAGCCACGTTTTCTTCGCGCGGTACATGGTGGCATTCTAGCCCGTAGAAGTGAGCTTCTAGCTTGCGGACTTCCACACATTAGGCGTCCATAGTTTCTTTGGAGCATTCCCAATTTTTGTTGACTTGTTCCACTACCACCTTTGAATCTCCGTAGCATAGTAGACGTTTAATGCCTAAAGTAGCTGCTATCCTGACCCCGTGGATGAGCGCCTCGTACTCGGCGCCATTATTGGTCGCTTGGTAGTGAATTTGTAGCACGTACTTGAGGTGCTTGCCTTCTGGCGATATTAATAACACTCCTGCGCCAGCTCCTTCGAGGTTTAGAGCTCTGTCAAAGTACATCGTCCAGTGCTCGGGTGGTTCTGCTGGCATGGGTGCTTGAATCTCTATCCACTCGGCCAGGAAGTCAACCGGAACCTGGGATTTGATAGATGGCCTTGACTTGAAGGTGATGTCGAAGCTGCCGAGCTCAACCGCCCATTTGACGACACGGCCGTTGATGTCGCGGTTGTGGAGGATCTCGCCAAGTGGAAAATTGGATACCACGTGTATCGGGTGTGCTTGGAAGTAGTGGCGAAGTTTTCTTGAACAGATCAGGAGGGTGTACAGTAGCTTCTGGGGATGTTGGTACCAGATTTTCGAGTCAGCCAAGACTTCGATGACGTAGTACACCGGTCCTTGAACGGGGTAGGAGTGTCCATCTTCTTGGCGTTCCACGACCAGGGCTGCGCTCACCACATTGGTGGTTGCTGCTATGTATAGCAGGAGGGGTTCTTCTTTACGGGGTCCGGTGAGCACCGGTGGGGTAACTAGAAATGCTTTCAGGTCGGCCAGCGCTAGATCGGCCTCGGGCGTCCATTCGAACTTGTCGACCTTCTTCAAGAGCTTGAAGAAGGGGGCTCCGTGTTCACATAGCTTGCTGATGAACTGGCTTAGGGCTGCCATCATGCCTGTTAGCCTCATTACTTCCTTCTTATTTTTGGGCGGCGGCAGATTCTGGATTGCCGCAATCTTCGTGGGGTTAGCCTCAATGCCCCGGTGGCTCACCAGGAACCCTAGGAGCCTGCCTGAGGGTACCCCAAAGACGCATTTGGTCAGGTTGAGCTTGCATCTGAAGCGCCGAAGATTGTTGAACGTTTCTTGGAGGTCGGCGATTAGGGTATCTGGGTCGTAGGTCTTGACCACGACATTGTCAACGTAAGCTTCTGCATTACGCGCTATTTGAGTGTCCAAGCAACTCTGGATTGCCTTCTGGTACGTCGCTCCGGCGTTCTTGAGGCCGAAGGTCATCGTTTTGTAGCAATATATGCCGTGGGGCGTGATGAACGCCGTTTTGTCTTGGTCAGCCGGGTTAAGGGCTATCTGATGGTAGCCGGAGTAGCAATCAAGGAAGGAGAGGAGTAAACATCTGGCCATAGAATCGACTACTTGGTCGATGCGAGGAAGAGGAAAGGGGTCCTTAGGGCAATGCTTATTGAGATCGGTATAATCAATGCACATTCTCCATTCACCGGTTTTCTTCTTTACAAGTACAGGATTTGCAAGCCATTCGGGGTGCATGCACTCCCGAATAAAACCTGCTGCTAGGAGTTTATTCAATTCTACCCTAATGGCCTCCTTACGATCTTGTACGAACCGACGAAGCTTCTGCTTGACTGACTTGGCGGTCTTCGCCAAATGCAAGGAGTTCTCAGCCTTCTCCCTTGGGACTCCGGGCATATCCGAGGGCTTCCACGCGAATATGTCCCAGTTCCCGCAGGAAGGAGGTGAGCGCGCTTTCCTATTTGGGGGATAAGCCTTGGCCTATCAGCGCCGTTTTGGTGGGGTCGTCGCTGAAGAGGGAGATTGCCTTGGTCTCTGCGTCCGGCTCGAGCGCTGTCATCGTGGCGTCCTGCTCCGGCACCTTGGAGTCGGCGGGTGGGTTGGCCTTGGCCTTGCTTGCGAGGAGCACGCTGTTGCCGAGCTGTCGTGAGAGCTCGGCGAGGCGTACTGCTTCTCCGTCGCACTCGTACGACGTCCTGACGTCGCCCCTGACGTTGATGACCCCATTCGGGGCTGGCATCTTCATCACCAAGTAGGTGTGATTCGGGATTGCGATTGCCATGAAGCGCGCCAGCATGGGCCGCTCGAAGATGGCGTGATAGGAGCTGCTGAAGTCGACGACCTCGAAGTGGAGGAACTCTGTGAGGTAGTTATCGGGCGTGCCGAAGGTAACTGGCAGGGTAACTCGGCCTACTGGGTAGGCCGCCTTCCCTGGGATGACGCCGTAGAACGGGTGGTCGGAGCCTCGGAGCCGGATGTAGTCGAACCCCATGTCGTTCAGGGTCCTGGTGAAGATGATGTTCAGGGCGCTGCCTCCGTCGATGAGTACTTTTGTTAGGAGGGCTCTGTCAATGACTGGGCTGACAATTAGTGGGTAGGAGCCTGGCTCAGGCAAGTAAACCCAGTGATCCTTTCTAGTGAAGGTGATCGGGGTTTCCGACCACCTGAGGTACTCGATGCCCTTGGTGCCGACGAGATTTATCTCGCGATTGTGGAGCTTCTTCTTCCTCTTGTCGTGGAACGCGTTGGGACCTCCCAGGATCACGTTAACCTGGCGGTCGACGCGCTGGAAGTTGTCGCTGCCGCCATCGTGACGGTAATCGCGGGCTCTAGGTGAGCCGTAGCGGCGATCATAGCGATCGCGCTCATCCAGCTCGCGGCGTGCGCGATGATCGTCGACGTCGGAGTACTCGGAGTGATTAGCTCGGCGCTCAGGTCGACCGTATTCTCGGTCGTACCGCTCGCGACGTTCTAGCTCGGCTGCGTCGCGCTCACGATGCCGGTTGTTGAGGTCTGCTCGTACGTCACGGTCCGACCTGCGAAGTCGATCACGGAGGTCTTCGTCATGGCGGCGATAGTTGCGTCGCCGGTTCCCTTCGCCCCGGCGATTCCGAGGATTCCTACCCTCGGACTCGTCGGGTTGGTGGTCCGCCGTGCGCTCTTGATCTACTTCTTCTTGGATAGGTTCCAGAGTCGGAGATCTACGTCGGCGCCTGTCACGGTCGGATCTGCTGTACCCAGACCTGCGGGAACTCGTTCTGCTTGGGCGCGATCAGCTAGATCTTGATCTAGCCTGCTTGTTTTGCTAATGGAGATCTTGCGCAACAGCTAGCCGGGCTCTGACTCGGGCCGCCTCTGGGGTGGCCGCCATGTGCGCCAGCTCGGCAACACATGCTGCAATAGCAGCGGATGGGGTGAGGAAGTCGGCGCGTGCCCGTTCGAACTCACGCTCCAGGTTACGTGGGTCCAAGGGGTCCAGCTCTTTGTCGCGTGGGTCGCCATCCGCGTTGGCTGCTTCGGCCTGGCGGCACTGAGCTCTGTTGTTGTTTGCATCTATACGGCGTTGCCGTGCAGACGCGGTCTCGCGCTCTGGGTGTCTTGGTCTTCAGATACGAGTACCTCGTGATCATGTCGTGAGGTGCAGTTTGCTACCTCATCTGCCGAGTTCTCGGGGGATCCGAGTATGGTCGTTGCGACCTGGAATTCACCGTAGTCCGGAAACTGGGTGGGTTCGGGCGGGTTTCCAGATTGGATCTGGGTTTCGCCGTGCGGGAGCCGACCGGAGTAGTCGGCGGCCGCGTTCTTCAGTCTATGGGGGAACGTGTTCCCGGAGCGGCCTAGCGCCCTCTCGGACATGGCGATGCACTCAGCGAGCGTGTCATTGATGCGGTTCAGCCCGTCGATGATCTCGTCGGGATAAGGGGCCCGATGTCGGGGAAGCAGATCTAGAATCTGGTCCCGGACGCTGAGCTGCTCGATCTGCTGCGTGAGCTGATCTGGCACGTCGAGGGAAGCCCCCGGGTTTGTTGAGGCTAAATCCACCGATGTCGAGTCGACGTTGGTGGAACTCGAGCTGCTGGAGCCGGCGAAGAAGCTGCATCCCGGAAGGTGCTTGGGGCTGCCGCTTACGTCCGCCGGGAAGATGATGTCGGATCGATCTGCCATCAAGCCAACGGTGTTTTCGAATTGAAAAAGCTCACCAATCCACCCCTACCTGGCGCGCCAACTGTCGGACCTTAGGACCGGCAATCCACCTGGGGGTACCCGAGTGGTTGATTTGTAGCAGGGGCGATCGATGAACTAGTGACTTGATGGTACACAGGAGGCACAGATTTAGACAGGTTCGGGCTACCCGGAGTTATAATACCCTACGTCATGTGTCGGTGGTGGTGTTTGTATTGCTTGTATGGTTTGATGCAATGCTGGATGCAATCTGAGGTTCGGTGTCCCTCGTGGGGGTGCCCTAGGCCGCCTTATATAGGGTTGACGGACTAGGGCTTACAAGTCGGTTTCCCTCTAAACCTACTTGGCTCCGACTAGGACTCTAAGCCGGGTCGGTTACAGAATACCCCTGGATATCCGGACGAGTCGCCCACCGGGTCTTCATCGAACTTGTTCTCCAAGTCAGGGTGCCCGTGTGGGCCGCCTAGGGGTCGGCCCACAAGCCTGTCAGATGTGGGCCCTGGCCGCCGTAGTCTAGTCTGACAATGGGCCCAGGGGTACCCATATCCCACAGTGAGGGTGGATGCAATAATGGCAATGACATCCAGCTCAGACATGGACAATAATTGCATAAGAGTCTGTACGTATATATCATGCTCCCAAACTTGATTGCCTTGCAACAGAATTCTTCATCTCTATGGGCACAATGGAAAACTAGGGCACCCACAAGGAGTCGGGCTACTCAGACGGTGCTTGGATTCGTTTTAGTCCCATGACTAAAAATAGTGGGACTAAAACTCCATGCTTGGATCCAAATACTAAAGAGACTAAATGAGCATTTATTATCCTCCATCTCCCCTAATCCTCTATGGCCCACGTCGCATTCCCACACGCGCCAGCCGAATAGGAGGGGATGGTCTGTATTAAATGAGGGGAGTTAAATGAGGAGAGAGAAGACTAATCCATATTTTAGTAGGGGAACAGAGGGGAGTTAAATGAGGAGAGAGAAGACTAATCCATATTTTAGTAGGGGTTCCCCTGACTAAAGAATTTGACTAATCCATACTTTAGTAGGGGTTCCCATGATTAAAGAATTTTAGTCTCGAGACTAGTTTTAGCCCCTCTTTAGTCAGGGGTGCTTGGAACTTTAGCCTCTCAAAGAGACTAATTTTAGTCCCTTGGATCAAGCACCCTCTCGATCTGTTTTCAATGGAGCGGCCTTGGGTTTGCACAATTACGGCGCTTGTTCACTCAGGCATCGGCATCATGAATGACAGTTGTAGTTAAGGTTTAGGGTTTAGGGTTGTAGATACAGACTAATTTTTGTTGCAGCAGGGGCACGATGCGGCACCACCGCAGATACAGTATTTTTTTTCTCTATCGATCACCAAGGTTGTCTATACCAAAAGTAGTACTTTACTCTCTTACCGATGTGGTTTTGTTTGTTCAGGTTGTCTCATGTAGCGTAACTATATATGTCCTTTGAGAGCAAAGTCTTTGTCCACTCACTACAATAATATCCCACGTCATGTAACAAACTATTTTCTTCTATAATATAAAAATATGCGACTCTCCTGCGTATTCTAGAAAAAGAAAGAGTGACTTCCTACACACCCGAACAGGCTCGACCAGCACGTGACGATGTTCTTTAACCAGAGCGTTAGACCAGCACTAGCTCCCTTTGATGAGCACGAGCACGAGCACGCACGGCGGCGCACTGCATCACGACCTGGTGTGGAAAGGCACGTATGTTTTGAGCGAGTCGCGCACGCCCTGCACCGACGCGGCGCCGGCGGCGATGGTGATGATGAAGCAGAAGAAGCTGAGTGTCTCGAGCGCCAGCCACAGCCCGCTGAACCGCGGGATCTCCCGCTGCCGGATGTACATCTCGACGGGGAAGAAGACGGTGAGCGGCCAGAAGGCGACGCTCCCGAGGATGCCGAGGATGCTGTTGAAGAAGGGCAGCAGCACGGCGCCGAGGGTGATGAGCGCCACGAACGCCGTGCGCCACACCAGGCGGAACACGCTGTTGACGCCGCCGCCGCCGCCGCCGCCGCCGCGCCCCCGCGCCGAGCACGCCGGCCACTGGTCCGCCACGGCGGCCTCCACCGCCGCGAACAGCGGCTGCAGGAACACCTGGAACCCGCCCACCAGGTGGAGCACGATGCACACGTTGGCGAAGTCCACCAGCCAGTAGGGCTCGTAGAAGCCGGCCAGGATGTTCCCCGGCGCCGCGTTGCCGAACGCCGAGTAGCCCAGGCACCCGCACAGCATGTAGAACGCCGTCGTCGTCACCACGCCCAGGATCGACGCCTGGCGCATCGTCTTGTTCTCGGCCGGTGGAGATCGCAGCGTGTCCTGCACGCACAGTTACCCGGTCGGCCGGTGTTGCTGTTGTTTATTATGTACAACAGAGTTTCTTTGCGGTGGCCATTAGAGTAGGAGTAGCAGCTTTCCTCACCTGGATTTCGATTAGGATTATGGTGTAAGAGTAGGCGAACGCGATGTTGCCGAGAGCCTGGAACGTCAGCCATGTCTTCTGCGTTGCGTCGGCAACATCCACTCCGACCTGCGTGCCATACATCGTCGTCTTCCCCGTAGGCCCTGGCAGATTGAACACATTCAGATGAGTGGTATGTATTGTTACTTTGTTAGTTAACAAATTTGAGAATAGAGATAGATGATATATCATGTATGCTACCTGATATGGTCTGCCCGAGAGCGAGGCCGACGGCGATGGTGGCGTAGGAGAAGGACATGACGGCAGCGATGACAGAGAGCCACCAGAGCTCGTGGAAGTTGGGGAGCTGGCTGAAGATGGCCTGCACCACTCCGAATGCGACAATGTAGGCGCTAGTGTTCTGGGAGCAGTCAGCGTCGTGCCCGTGCCAGTGGAAGCAGTTCGACTTGAGGATAGCCCTGGCATCAACCGGCCAGTCGATACATCGATCCATCAAGTCATATGTAGATCATACACATCATCTGGTTTAGTTGATCAAATCAACCAGTACAAGTTCAGGGACCTACGCCGCACTGGCGGACGCCGTGATGGTGTAGCCGATGCCGGTGCCGAACATGTTGGCATACTGGCAGAAGCCGCAGAAAAAGACATACCACCCTCCTGCACACATATGCACACAAGAGAAGACAGAGAGTTCTTCAAGTGTCAGTTGCATCCATCTCTGCATATATGCCAAGTTATCATTTTCATGATGTTGATGCCTCTCTTAGTCATCTTGAGTTTGTAAGCGCTGATCCTTGTCAAGGAGTAGTAGTAGTACCTAGGTAGGACTCGACGGCCTCAGTGTAGGTGTAGTTGCGCTTGCCGGTTTCAGGGTCACCAACGCGGTAGCAGTCGGAGAGGAGGCAGCAGGTGTAGTAGGTGATGGCCGCGAAGAGCAGCAGGATCACCGGCCCGGCCACCCAGCCCAGCTGCGCCATCGCCCACGCCAGCGACAGCACGCCGGAACCGATCACTGCCGTGATGATGTGCGCCGCCGCCGTCCATACCGTGCCTGTGCCATCGTACACATGCAGAACAAAGTTGTAGAATTTGCAAAGGCAAATCACGCAAGTGCTATTTCTGTTCTCTCCTTTTGTTTCAGTGCAGAATATAAGCAAACATGCATGTGTCTTTCTGTGGAAATTTAAGGACAACTGCGAAACATGAGAACTTGTGACATATAGAGGTTTATAGTTTGCTGCTTCCTATTCTACTTCTGAATTTTACTAGACTTGATAAGATTTTTCTCAACATCTTCTTCGGTACAAAATCTACTGGAACTATTGAATCTTTAGCACATTTGTTCTGACTCATCTTCTAGAAAAGCACAGTAGTAATACTGATTGGATTTCTGATATACAACAATTATTAAGCACACAGCACTTTGCAAATACTTTTCCTTGCACCCTCCTATATCCAAGAATTTGTATTGACATGTGAGCCTTTCGCGCGTTCTCGGCCTCACTGCCTGTTCCGCCACATTGGTACTTCATCCTCCTCCACTCCACATACGTACCCAACATTTTAAACGCCTAACAACAGAACTAAGTGTGGCTTTCTCTAGGCGTGCTGCTAAGATAATTAAAGACACGGCATTGAAACAAACACGGAAGTTGGGTTTATGAGAAATTTTGTTTATAACCCATGTTGAGAAGGGTATTGTAATTGAGTTCACAAATAATGCAATTATTGATTATCTCTATACCAGAAAGTTCTTCAAAATTAGTTAGTATCAACTAGAATGGAAAACATTTAGTTCCTATGCATCATTTTTTCACTATTGCCTGACTTTGCGCATCACAAATAAACTTATGTATGTCCTGAAGACTTGACGCATCACGCAAGCATCCTAGTGAAAAAAATTAGTCTCCACGTACATATAGCCAATCTCCAGCATTACATCATAATCCGTACTATAAGACAAAACTGATCCAATTGGCCCCAGCATGTCCCGTTGCCACCACATCAAACATGTAGCTAGGAAGACACAAACCCGGATTCGATCAACACCGGCGTGGCTAGAGGGTTCATACAATTACCTGTCCTCCTCTCCTTGCCGTCGTCGTCAACCTCGCCCTGGCTGGTGTGGGTTTGCATGTCGATGTCCATGGCTCGCCGCTCTTCTTCCCCGCCTTCCACTACGCACTCCCCGTGCCCACAGCAGAATAATACGCACGTACTCCTCCGGTGGTGGCATGCAGGACACAGCAAGATCGACGTGTGTGCTCCGCGGGCGGTGCCGGCCGGCCAGTGGACGGGAGACGGAATAGGCCAGGGGAAGCTATATATAGGCAAGCGGAGCGCCGGCGAGCGAACGAGCGCCACGCTATCGATGGAAATGAGCGCAGCGACGCCGGATGGGGAAGTGATATAGAATTTGGGCGTGCCTGGAGCGACCACAGGTTGACGCATGCCATGCTTGTTGCTTTCTTTCCCCGTCTTTCGCGGTCGCGGAGCCGGAGATATATGGAGAAGAAAGACGTGCTGCGCGGCCGGGAGGCCCGAGAGGCCGAGCAAATGAGATGCACGTGGAGAGAGCAACTAAATGTGTGTGAAAAAGAACATATATGTGTACCCTTTCGGGGGGGAAAACAACTAAATGTGTGTGTGAAAAAGGTCGTAGAGTGGCACAACACAAGCAATTGAGATGAGACAAAAGAATAATGTGAATTGTGAAGCTTGATTTCAAATTTGTATCTCACTCGATCTCTGATGTTCCATGGTGTGTCTGGTTTCGTATAGGGTACTATTTTAGTAGGAGTATATATATATATGATTGTTCAAGAAAATATAATAGCTGCAACATACACGTCCCAAGATGCATAGTCCTCTGTCCTCATAGATGATCCACTTTGTCGATGGATCCATTGAATAGTTTCATAGAAAACATCTGCAAGATCATGTCGATTCATCACTTTGGATCATCAGCAATATATATAGTATACTGATCATATTATTATTAGATTCACTTATATTGATCGCATCCTATACACATCTCATATTTTTTTTCAGGATGCGATTGGATCTCATAGTTCTCCTTTTTCTTTTACATAAAGATATTCAATCCAAGGAAAGCCAAACTAATATTGTAGAATCTATTCTGTGAGAAGGCATGAAAGGGGCCAAGAGACTATAAATAAGGCTTCAGTGATCATAACTATATGTACTCTACATGTTCACTCAACTACAAATAATTATAAGTATCAAAAAAATTACAAACAATTATTCAATAATATTTCCAATATAAGTCCTTGTGATATCTTGCGAAAATGCAATATCAAATAAGTAAAATAAATATTTAGATAACACCTAACTATTTAAAGAGCGTTGATTCACAAATATGAATAACAAAAAAAATTATTTTTCGTAGTAACTTTTTGCTCGATTTTAATTCAAATTCAACTTGATTCCATTTATTATATGGATCCAATTATATATGTCTTATAACATAAATAAAGGATGCATCCCTCTCTTATGAAATATACGTCTTCTGCTTGAAATATGGCTTCAGATTCTAGCAAAATATTTTAGTTCAATGTTAGTAAAAATGTTTTTTTTCTAATGTAGAATAATACTTGGTTTTACAATTTGTATCAGTATATCACAGTTCTAAGTGTAAGGAAATTCCGGCAGCCTCAATCATTATAAGACACTCAGCCTGTTCGGCTGATCTAGGCTTGGCTTATTTCGACTTACTTCCTCTCATACAATACTATCCATTCTACCAATCGAGCACTATTCATTCTATCAGCCAAACAGGCTCACTGTCAAGGCATATCAGAAATTTATAATCTCCAAATGTTTTAATAAGATACTCTATCTAGTTACAAATGTAGTCCATTTTAGATATTTCTACTAAATATAAGTCATACTAGGATTTCTTGTCATTTATTTCTATTTTCCTCCTTGTTTGCACTTAGTAAATGTTGCCACTCACAAATAAATGAGCCCACTTTTCCATAGGCCATCTTTTCCACATTTTATAAAATGGACAACAATGCAATTCTATCTACTTCCCTAATCCATATGCTTAAGTCTAAAAAGCATGCATTTGCAACCAAGCGGAATTTCTATTGTGCTCAACACATTTTAGCGGTGCAGGGGAAGAGAGAGAAAAAACAATAATTTAGTTTGTGTTGATTGCATTGCCTTTTGAATTCATCAGGTTGAACAAGGTTTGCTCTCCTCTTTATCAATGAAATAGGCACAATCTCGTGCCGGTTCATTCAAAAAAAAGGTTGAACAAGGTTCGCTAACACTTTAATTCTTGTATCACCAACTCAAGCTTCTATACAATTTGCATTAAGACACTATTGAAACCTCTCGGATTTTTGAGCTACAGACCCGGAGAGAGTTCTCTCCGGAAGTCCGGAACAACTTCTTGCATTACGGGCACGGCTTGCACAACAAAAGCTAACTGTTAAACGCTGAGCGAGCATCGCATGCCCCTGCAACATTCCTACCCATTTTGTAACATGGCGAAGCTTATTCATCATGATTTGGTCTTGAAGGGGACGTAGTGTTTCAATGACTCGGTGACACCCTCGACGCACGCGACCGCCGAGGCGAGCGACACCAGGAAGCACAGAAAGCTGAGCGTCTCCAGCGCCAACCACTTGGTGGTGTACTTCTGTATCCGCTTCTGCCGGATGTACATCTCCACCGGGTAGTACACAGTGAGCGGCCAGAACCCGACGGCGCCGAGGAAGCCCATGATGTCGTTGAAGAAGGGCATCAAGATGGCGAGCACCGTGCTCACCACCACGAACACCGTCCGCCACGTCAGCCTGAGCATGTTGACGTTGAACCTGCCGGCGACGAGGGGGTACTCGTGGGTAACGAACTTGGAGTTTGGCCAGCGCGAGGCGACCTCGGTCTCCACAAACGCAAAGATGGGCTGGGAGAACACCTGGTAGGCACCCACCAAGTGCACCACGATGCAGACGTTGGCGAAGTCGATCAGCCAGTAGGGCTCGTAGAAGCCAAAACCGGTCAGGATGTTGCCCGGTGCATCGTTCCCAAATGCAGAATAGCCAAGGCAGCCTGCAAGCATGTAGAATGCAGTGGTGGTCGACACGCCCAGCAGGGTCGCCTTCTTCATCGTCTTATTCTCGGCCGGAGGGGACTTCACCGTGTCCTGAAGTTTCAATTTATGTTCAGAGTTAGTGACTGACTGGAGTTTTCGTATTACTAAACTCTGAACATTATTATGAAGTACAAATGCGTACCTGGATTTCTATGAGAATCATGGAGTAGGAGTATGCGAACGCGATGTTGCCAAGAGCTTGGAGTGCCATCCAGATCTTCTCGGCTGAATCAACGTCTACACCGATCTCAGTGCCAGTCAGAGTAGTCTTACCAGTACGACCTGTGAGAACACGTCATGCCACACAATGTGGCATCAGAAGATTATCAGAAAGCCTATAATAGAGACATACCTTCTTAGATCAAATTTATAGGCTTGTAGATAGTTCACCTGAAATGGTCCGCGCCAATGAGAGGCCAACGGCAATGGACGAGTAGGTGAAGGACATGATGGCGGCAAGAATGGACAGCCACGACAAGTCGCTGAAATTTGGGAGCTGCGAGAAGAAGATCTGCACAATCCCAAAGACAACCATGTACATGGTGTCGTATTGGCTGCAGTCAGCCGCGTGGCCCTTCCTGTGAAAACAGTTAGCCTTTTGCACGGCCCTGCACATCATCAATTCAGCCAAGAGACATATCAGTTCACGATGAGATTAGATCTAGAAGATTATCAAAATATATACATGAGCCTAGTTATTGCAAGAATTACTCACGCTGCGCTGATGGATGCTGTAATGGTGTACCCGACTGCGGTTCCAACCAAGTTGACATACTGGAAAATACCGCAGGACCAGACTTGCCATCGACCTGCATCATTATGTGTACATCAAACGATATGCATCTTCCATGTGGAAATTTACAAAATGATGCTGTGGTCTACTTGAGGTGAGAGCAGAAGAAGCCAAGTACCCAGGTATGCGGCGACAGCATCCATGTAGGTGGGGTTCCTCTTCCCAGTGGCCTGATCGCCACTACGGTAGCAATCAGCGAGGAGGCTGGAGGTGTAGTACGTGATGAAGGAAAAGATCATAAGGGTCACTGGCCCAACAACCCAGCCGAGCTGCGCCATCGACCAGCCCAGGGACAGCACACCAGAGCCGATGACCGCCGTGATGATGTGCGCACTCGCTGTCCACACCGTTCCTGAAATAAATCAAGAAATTGAATAGGCTGTAAGTTGCAGTAAATAAACCATTCTAACCATTCTGAATCTTTGAATGTTTTAGCACAGGTAAAATCAGTGCCTAAGATAAAAATGACAAGAGCATCTTAACCAGATTGAAATTTTTCTCAAACACGGGGGAGAGCTGCGTATATTATATTAAAAAGATGAAAAGAAAGGGGTACAGAAGCCCCTTGTACATAACCACTTCACGCACCCAAAACACAAACGCACACTACCTTGCCAAAATACCTGGTGCTTAACCCGTGTCCAACACTGGGCTTGTCAGCAGCTTAATGCCTTTGGCACCAGCTGTCCCCCAAAGCTTCATTCCCTCAAAGGTTTCAGCAAGAAGACTTGCTATATTTGGCAAGATCCCATCAAAAAGGCATCTGTTTCAATGGTTCCAAATGGACCAAGCTCCTAGGATGATGATGGAGTTAAGGCCTTGCCTTTGTTGGTCATTAGTTCTATCAGATTGAAATGCAATTGCAAAGTTGGTTTTTGTTTAGAAAGGGAAAACGATTGTATTTCTATGCATGAACAGTTGACTGCAGTCTCTGGTCAGAGTACACAAACACATACTGCATCGCCACTTTATTGGTTAACCAATGGTTTGGCAAGTTATGTTAACCTAAAAGAAAATCCATTGACACATGCCTACCTCCGGAGAAGAAGACTCATGTCCCTGTCTCACATGGTCAGAAAGAGGCATGGAAAGTCCAAACGAATCATTGAACCCCGGAGATACGTACAGTCACCCTCACAGAAAGTCAACAACAAAAAGGCGCCGTGCACGCCCCCTAGTCAACAAACAAAGGCCCCTTGATTTGCGTTTGGGTATGCAAAATAAAATCTCTGACTAAATGTTATCCTATCTGCATGTATAGTTGGTCATCCTACTACTCCTAGCATTTGAATAAAGACCTAAAGTACAGAAATAAAAAATACCATGCATCCCTTTCCCTCGTTTTTCAGACAAACATGTGAATTCTAATACAAGGAAAAAATTAACAAGATCAAATGACCTCATATACCATTTATAACCTCTTTAGTGATGGAACGGGATAAAAGGGGAAATATTGCTATACGGCAGTATCTGTCAAAAAGAGGGAGGGAGCAATGGTCTTCATAGGGGTGTGTGCCAATAGGTCAGACACTGCAGCCTATGGTGTGTCTATTCTTGCATTGGTGAGCTCATCGCGGCAGACTCATTGCTTGTGATATCTCCTGGCCGATCAGCTTGGTTGATCTGGTCGAAAGGCATGGCTGTTTTCTTCTGGGTAGCAGGTACAGCCCTCTCACTGAAACTGGTCACGCTGTATTCTTTCAGAGTACTGCTCCCACTCAAAGAATCGAATAATCGATCAGTGTGATATTTAGTATCATGGTCAGAGTAACTCGCCTGACCATATCCCTTGAACTAACATTTGTTTGATTCTCTACAATTATTAAAGTGGAGAGAGAAAAAAGAAACCAAGGATCCTATCATTCAGATGTTAGTTTGGTTTTTCGTCAAGGACACAGATTGTACTTGAAGAGGAAACCACCAGGAAGACCAGACAAAAGGGGGCTTTCACGTCGGAATGATCTTGTGGAAATTAAGCCCCAGAAGTAGGACCACTGGTATGGAAATGCAGGCTCATAGATAGTGTAAAAGCGCCTGATACTGCATATCAAAAAGCAGGGTAACTTTTTTCAAACACGTGCGGAGAATTAATCTATAAAGTAAAAAAACTCAACCAGAGAGTTGAATGCTTGTAGTTCCGTATTCACATAATAGCACACAGCTTTTGTTTCAAAAAAAACATAATAGCACACTGCTGAAATGTGTATACCCTGCAGGCCAATTAGCTGCTACTTAATAAACTGCGGGGGCTTCTAACCAAACACAACTCCCTTAGAACTAGCGAGCTATTTTTTTCTCAACCCACGCAAAAGAGCTGTGTGTCATTTCATTAACGTAGAGAACTAGCAAGCTATTATAGCTCCAAGATCAGATATTAAGATATGCTACTCGTAGTACTCCCTCTTTATGTGTTGGACATGTATGTTCCCTTACTATTTCTATCTACCACGGTATATAATTTACAAAGTTCAACAAAATTACGGATTACTAAAGTGTTTCCAAGACTTTCTCTGCACCCAAAAGGATTCCGAATGTCCGGAGCAATCCTTTTAAAATTATTTATGGTCAAAATTTTGAAGATCCAAAGAAAGTAGCTGTTGATCGGCGTGAGCATACAGGGAAACATCAGGCTGCAGGCCCCACTGGGCGGCCGCGCCGTGGCATTTGACCTGTGCCTGAGGAGGGTTGGACCAACACGCGACCCATGCTGGCCAGTGGTGACTGGTCAGTCCCCAGGCCCACGGCCGCAAGCGCGTCCGCGTCGTCGTCGTCCTCCTCCGACTCCTCCCTCGCGGCGCGCAAAACAAGCACCCCCGTCCACCAACAGCGCGTTCAGAAATCAGAATCAGCAGCCGTAAAATCCAGGGGCGGCTGCTGCTGCTCCCACACGAAATTTTTGAGCCACTAAATTGCTGCTAATTTACGGTGAATAAAGATGAATAGACTCTGCACTTGTCGATCGGTTCTAGGTGAGATGGTGTTGAACTAACAAGCAAGATCAACATGAAGGGGGGAGATAGGAGACAACAATGTGTGGGCCCTCGCCGTACTTCCCCCGAAGAGGAAGCAAATCTTCACCCGAACTCCATCGTGGGAACAAGGGCTCGGAGTCTCGAACTACCCCCGCCTGCAACGGGCGGCGGTGCTTGCTACAACTGCCTCCGATCAGCGGCGGAGAAGTTTCGATCCCAGGAACCGCAAGCAACCACCGGGACTGCCCGAGATATTTTTTGCTTGTTTTCCACCGACCGACCGAGAGTCCGAGAGATGGTAGAAGAGGACGCGGCGGCAGGGTTGGTTGGGTTTGAGTATGTCGGCTTACCTGTGCGCTTCTTCCTGCCGTCGTCGTCGAGGTCCTCGCCGCCGGCGCCGGTCCGCGGCGGAGGGTAGTAGCTGTCTCTTATACACATCTA
>OAMR01000274.1:91840-131681 GCA_900205405.1 Echinochloa crus-galli | reverse complement strand
AATTGAAAATACTTCTCACCCAAAAAATCATACACACCCCTCATAGAGGACCCACATGTCAGGTACGACGGTGGAAACGACGTAGAAAGTTTTTAAAAAATGATGTTTCTAGAGAGTTTTTCCTGTTTTGGGCCTTACTTTTCTCATCATAGAATTTCTTTACCCACCCCACGTACCCACCAATCAATATACACGCCCACCCTTTTCAAACTGCACACGATTAACCTTTCCAAATAAAAATTGCACACGGTACAATACTACTCCAAACTGCATACGATACAATATATCTCGTACTACCGTGCGGTTTCCAATTCCATCGGAAACATTCGACGACATGGGGTTTGGAGGCAAGGACCTGAATCGAGGGCGCCGCTCTGCCCACGGCGTTGCTCTTTTTCCTGTCGTCCGACCGCCTCGGCGAGCGCATGTCCAGCATCTCCATGAGCCTGGGGAGCAGAGGAACCCGGCAGCCAGCTCGCTCGCCGCCTCACGACGGTGACACTGCTCATGATCAAGATTCAAGAGGTAATAATCTACTCCGTAGCTTATTACAAGTAGTATATATATGTATGCATATACCATCGATTTTAATTAACCTGTGTTCATGTATATGTCGCAGGTCACCGGATTCGCGGGCCTAGCTGAGCTGCTCCCGAGAGTGGCCATGGAGGACCCGACGGTGATCCTGACGTCTACCACGTCCTCGTCATCGCTGTCGACGACGGCGGGTTCGACCGGTGGAAGGCTGTTCACCGTCACTGCTACCACATGGAGGTGAACAGGTCAAACAGCCTGACCTCGGCCAACAAAGTTCATGACCAAGGGATTCCTGGAGCTGATCTGGCTCAAGCCTCCTTCCAGCAGCGTATCCTGGAGCTCGGCTACAACATCCTCTTTACGGAAAGATCGATCGATTAGTTAATTTGACCAAATTTAAAATATATATGAATCGTTTAATTCGACCTGACTTCATCGTTTGCATGACGCGGATATGATACGGTTTCGCAATCCGTTCAGACACATCTCCATGTACGCCGACATGAGCCTGTCCATGGATTACTACAGGGATACATTTGCTCCCCTAAACAACGAGCTCAACACTGGGCTCTACACTCTACTACATGAAGTCGACGAACTGGAGCATCGAGATGATCAGATACTGGCGGGCGGCGAGGAGTATGATTTTTCACACTGCTCCAGCTGGAGACAACGGTAAGGACATAGCTACGCAGATTGCCAAATTATAGATTTTTTTAATAAATAAAAACAGGGGAGAAATGTTAGGTTATCTATATGATATTGTAAGGATTCAGTAAAATTGAAACTTTTGTTACCTGAAAAAACTCTCACCCCTCGCAAAGTCCCCACCCCTTCTGTGGACTCAGAAATTACATAACCAAAAATTTATATTGAGAATCGGGTGAGTACACCTCCTCTAATTTTATTTTGTCACCTAGCTCTTTTTTACCTGCTTGGCAAGGTAGTTGTGATATTTGATTGGCATCTACAGGGCAAACTACATTGGAAAGAGTCGTGCTTCTTTCAATCATCAATAGGTGGTTTCTTGGCACAAGTGGTACGTGTAGCCTCGCGGCAGTCTGATTAATTTTCAAATTCACCAATTTTTATATTCTCTTATCACCATCCTTCATTTATCTAATTTGGGTATAAATATAGATCAATGGTTAAAGGTTCTCTTGTTTCACGTCCAACAATACTACTAGTTGGTTCTTTTGTTCAGGTCCAACGATACTGCTCATTCGTTCTCTTGTTTAGGTCCAACAATCTTGCTAATTTATTTGTGGACAGTGGTCTTTTTCAGGATGATTGGCAACACTACACTGATCTACGAGAACCATTGAATCAGATTGTAATTTGAATGCCAAGACCATGAGGTGTAGTGTAGTATAGGAGGACCTTCAGTCTTTCGTGGTTGCAGCTACTATGGCCATTGGCAAATATCCTGAAGGTGTAACTAGAAGCTGAGTATAGGCATATAGCCATGCCTATCATATGTTTCAAAGATTTGTTGTTTTGATACTGCCCTCCATGCTTAAAAGTTAATCCCGTAGCTTAGTTGTCGGGCTTGCTTCTTAGAACTCCCAGGTTTGTTGATTCATTGATTTTTGTATTAATGCATATTATAAAAATATTTTCTCTTATATTAAAATTTAAATTATCCAATATATAGCAAATGGTCCAAAGGTCGGTCATGAGCTACGGCACCGCCAAGTTTGCCGTGTTCAAGGCCGTCCTGGCCAAGTCATGGTGGTCGGAGGTGAAGAGGATCACCAGCGGCACAGTGCTCTCCGTCGGTCGGTGGTGCACTCTTTCCTGGCGCCTCCTTCGATGCTCGTGCCATCAAAAGCTCCCGGAGAACCAGATCTACTTTCTTGGACGATGACACGTTCCCTCACCAATTCAGCTCTTACGACATGAGGAGCGGGGAGACCTATTCTCTCCTTCGGCAGTTGGAGCTCTGCAATGACGCCGACGGTGGCGACACATCGATGACTTGAAATTCTTGTTTACTATGCAATGACGCCGGCGGTGGCGACACATCGATGACTTGAAATTCTTGTTTACTATATTTTTCTAATACACGCGCGTGTCGCACGTGCACTCTACTAGTACACTAAAAGGGGCCAAATTTAATATGCTAATTTTGCATCTAAACAAGGGCTTAGACGAAAGAGCAATGAACACCTGTGTAGTACTTCAAATCGTACGCCCTTTGGCAAAATTTTGAATCTCGTGAATGCGGTTAATTGGAAGTAATGCTTTATTCGACTGGGCAGGCAGTTACGGTTCATTTTTTGTATACGCAATTGAAGCCCCCCAAAGATTTCAATCTTTTTTCTTTTTAAGACCGGCCATTAGAGTATCTTCAAGAGATTCTTTATATCTTTTCTAACTTATAGAAAGATTTTGGTGAAAAACTACCCTCCAACACCCAATTCAATTGGATATCTAAAATATAGATATCCTCTATTCTGAATTTCTCGCTAGCTAAAGATGGGGAGTGAGATCACTCTCTAGACTGCGCACAAGATATTGAAAAGCTGTTGAAAAGTATAAAGATATAAAAAATAATAATTTTTTACTCAAATGACTCTCCGAATAATGATTTAGAGAGTATATTTTAGATAGACTTTTGGAGAAGTCTTAGCTATCCTAGTGACTAGACACTCCTCCGTTAGATCATCTCTAAAAGACTCTTTATATCTTTTCTAACTTACAGAAATAGAGATTTTGGTGAAAAAACACCCTCCAACGGCCTCTTCAATTGGACATCCAAACATAGATATCTTGTATTCCGATTTCTCGCCAGCCAAAGATGGAGAGCGAGATGACTCTCTAGACTGTGCACAAGATATAGAAATGTTGTTGAAAAGTATAAAGATATTAAAAATATTTTTTTCTCAAAAGACTCTCCAAATTATGATTTAGATAGTATATTTTAGATAGGCTCTTTCAGATGCTCTTACTCTGGATATGCTATTTATATCATTTCAGCACAAAAGCTCTTACAAAAATTCTAAATTACAAATAGTCCCTTGAGCATGATAAAGAGAATACAAAAATCACAAAATAATATATGCAATTACATAAGTAAATTTATACAAGATAAAAATTAAAATTTATCTAAACCTGTCTAATTCAAACTAAATTTCTTGAAACTTATTTTAGAGTTTTTTTGCGAAAGAAATTAACATAAAAACTATATGCACAAAAGTTTCCAAAGTACAATGTTGAGAGAGAGAAAGAGAAATTACAGAAATAAAGTCGAAAGTGGGTAACAGCGTGGCCTAGTTATGGCCCATTGGACTGATGGATGAACTAATCCGAAGTTATCCGAACCTAAGTCCTATCCTAATCAATATGTTTGATTTGTCTCGCGATCAAACCGGTCTGTCGTTGGCCCATCCTTTCTTGTTCTCTCCCTGAGCATATATTGCTGTACTAGATTCCGCAACAAAACCTCGGATGACTCTGTCCTTCGCGGGTTAGTCCCATGACAGACGAATTGATCCCAAACAAAAGAGAGGATACGGCAATCCAAACACATGGTTATGGTTCAACTAGTTAGTGACCCTCCCTTCTCCTCTCAAAGGATTAAGAATAAAATGCACCAGCAATCCATCAACTTGTAAAGGATTAAGAATAAAATGCACCAGCAATCCATCAACTTGTAAAGAGGTGTCACCTAGGTCCATAAACTTCAAAAGTGTATTTTACTCAAGGATTAATAAGGGTTTGCCGTTGACTTCCCGTTAACACTGAAAACCCTAAAACGACCAAACAGTTGTGAAACGAGGATGGTGGCCATGCTTCGGGTGCTTCATCCTTAGATTAGAAGTATAAACGACCCTCGGGTACTTATGTCGAGACTAACGAAGTCACCACACATGTCTTATTGTTTAGGGACACGTCACCGACCACTGAAAGAATAGCATCGGTTAAATTCTAAAAATATATGGAAGACTCAAATTAACTTGGGTGGACAGGTTCCAATTCACCATATGGAACCTTAACTATTGAGCTACAATCAATTCACGCGTTTTTTTATGATTTTAAACTAAACACATTATAAAAATCATTGAGAACGAGAGTATCAAAGTTGAGCCAAATCTTATATCTAAAGCAAGACGAGTATATTTGTGATCAGAAGAAGTACTAGGTGATAGAGAACCGCATCAGATCTTTTGAAATCCCGTATTATCTAGTTTCTGCGGCTCCGTGGGTCTTTGACTTGCTGTGATATCCAAGGATATCTATACGCCCACCCCTTCGGATTATCCACCATCCTTTGTTGTTCAGCAGTTTGCCGCACATATTCACTGTCGTGCGGCCGTGCAGGAGGGGATAGATGGGAGTACCGAGTACGTACAACTTGGCCACGAGGATGAGGGCATTATTGCATTGGCATCGTATCCGATCCGGCTGGGCTGGCGGCCGGACAGAGCACTTTGTCCGGCGGCCGGCGGCGCCCAGCGCAGGAAAAGCGCGCGCGTGGGTCCGGCAGGTGCGGTCGTGACCGCTGGAGCTAGTGGAGCGCTCCAGCTAGTAGTCTTGTCCTGAACCATCCGTTCCTGCAGGGTGGTTAATGCTTGGCACCCTATTCCCATGTTGGAAGAAAGGATTGCCTTGCCGCAATCTGTGGGCGTAGACTCCAGTGGCCAGGGGCTTGTTCATTGGATCTCCAGCGATTGGAGAGTGGTGACCAAAGACTGGTTATCAGAATTCAGAAAGGTGTGTGACATCCTCAAGGTTCAGTAGCCTGCATATTGTAGCAGCCAACTGCATAGCCTGGGTTACAGCACAAAGAGGGCTGGTGGCATCATTGACCTGTGCCTTGATTAGCACTCTTGGATTATCCTGATGATGAGGGTAATGAATAAAACACCCAGACCAGCCGGAGTTGGTCCAAGTATTTGATCCTCGGGCGGTATGATTGCGTTGGGTTGACAGCGTATAATCGCCACTCATCGTGCTCAGCTAGCGCCGGCACGTAGTACGCTATAGTACATCGCCGGCGTGCTGAAGCACCACTGCGGCGGCCGCCGCCGGTGTGGACGAAGGCCGCGGTTGCCCGAGCGGGACGAACGCACCCTCCGGCCGCGTCGACACATAGGCACAGATAATATGATACGAATTAACGAGCACGTCGCTGGCAGCTTCGTCGTCAGGTTTACGGGAATAATCATCATGTGTGACGGACACGGACCTCCTAAGAGCGACAGGGGATTTATGCCGTCAAAATATTCCGGAGAACCCCGCACGCTTGCAACACTTCAACATCACATTGAGACATTCCGTTGATTCCGCTGTCTATACAAATATATACTAAACTTTATCTGTATGTACGGAGTAGTCTCTCAGGCTCTCTCACTGTGTGTGTATGATTTTACACGAGAGCATGTGCATATGTGCCGGCAAGGAATGAAAGGATGGAAGCAGTGGGCAAGCTGGTACAATGTTGAGAGAGAGAAAGAGAAATTACAGAAATAAAGTCGAAAGTGGGTAACAGCGTGGCCTAGTTATGGCCCATTGGACTGATGGATGAACTAATCCGAAGTTATCCGAACCTAAGTCCTATCCTAATCAATATGTTTGATTTGTCTCGCGATCAAACCGGTCTGTCGTTGGCCCATCCTTTCTTGTTCTCTCCCTGAGCATATATTGCTGTACTAGATTCCGCAACAAAACCTCGGATGACTCTGTCCTTCGCGGGTTAGTCCCATGACAGACGAATTGATCCCAAACAAAAGAGAGGATACGGCAATCCAAACACATGGTTATGGTTCAACTAGTTAGTGACCCTCCCTTCTCCTCTCAAAGGATTAAGAATAAAATGCACCAGCAATCCATCAACTTGTAAAGAGGTGTCACCTAGGTCCATAAACTTCAAAAGTGTATTTTACTCAAGGATTAATAAGGGTTTGCCGTTGACTTCCCGTTAACACTGAAAACCCTAAAACGACCAAACAGTTGTGAAACGAGGATGGTGGCCATGCTTCGGGTGCTTCATCCTTAGATTAGAAGTATAAACGACCCTCGGGTACTTATGTCGAGACTAACGAAGTCACCACACATGTCTTATTGTTTAGGGACACGTCACCGACCACTGAAAGAATAGCATCGGTTAAATTCTAAAAATATATGGAAGACTCAAATTAACTTGGGTGGACAGGTTCCAATTCACCATATGGAACCTTAACTATTGAGCTACAATCAATTCACGCGTTTTTTTATGATTTTAAACTAAACACATTATAAAAATCATTGAGAACGAGAGTATCAAAGTTGAGCCAAATCTTATATCTAAAGCAAGACGGGTATTTGAGTACTAGGTGATAGAGGACCGCATCAAATCTTTTGAAATCCCACATTATCTAGTTTGTGCGGCTCCGTGGGTTGTTGACTTGCTGTGATATCCAAAGATATCTATACGCCCACCCCTTCGGATTGTCCACCATCCTTTGTTGTTCAGCAGTTTGCCGCACATATTCACTGTCGTGCAGGGGTAGATGGGAGTACCGAGTACGTACAACTTGGCCACGAGGATGAGGGCATTATTGCATTGGCATCGTATCCGATCCGGCTGGCGGCCGGACAGAGCACTTTGTCCGGCGGCCGGCGGCCGGCGGCGCCCAGCGCAGGTAAAGCGCGCGCGTGGGTCCGGCAGGTGCGGTCGTGACCGCTGGAGCTAGTGGAGCGCTCCAGCTAGTAGTCTTGTCCTGAACCATCCGTTCCTGCAGGGTGGTTAATGCTTGGCACCCTATTCCCATGTTGGAAGAAAGGATTGCCTTGCCGCAATCTGTGGGCGTAGACTCCAGTGGCCAGGGGCTTGTTCATTGGATCTCCAGCGATTGGAGAGTGGTGACCAAAGACTGGTTATCAGAATTCAGAAAGGTGTGTGACATCCTCAAGGTTCAGTAGCCTGCATATTGTAGCAGCCAACTGCATAGCCTGGGTTACAGCACAAAGAGGGCTGGTGGCATCATTGACCTGTGCCTTGATTAGCACTCTTGGATTATCCTGATGATGAGGGTAATGAATAAAACACCCAGACCAGCCGGAGTTGGTCCAAGTATTTGATCCTCGGGCGGTATGATTGCGTTGGGTTGACAGCGTATAATCGCCACTCATCGTGCTCAGCTAGCGCCGGCACGTAGTACGCTATAGTACATCGCCGGCGTGCTGAAGCACCACTGCGGCGGCCGCCGCCGGTGTGGACGAAGGCCGCGGTTGCCCGAGCGGGACGAACGCACCCTCCGGCCGCGTCGACACATAGGCACAGATAATATGATACGAATTAACGAGCACGTCGCTGGCAGCTTCGTCGTCAGGTTTACGGGAATAATCATCATGTGTGACGGACACGGACCTCCTAAGAGCGACAGGGGATTTATGCCGTCAAAATATTCCGGAGAACCCCGCACGCTTGCAACACTTCAACATCACATTGAGACATTCCGTTGATTCCGCTGTCTATACAAATATATACTAAACTTTATCTGTATGTACGGAGTAGTCTCTCAGGCTCTCTCACTGTGTGTGTATGATTTTACACGAGAGCATGTGCATATGTGCCGGCAAGGAATGAAAGGATGGAAGCAGTGGGCAAGCTGACCCAGACATGGGAGTCCATCTTGTCAGCGACTTGTCGGTAGCCGGAGTCGTTTCACACGTGCCCACATATGCACATGATGAAACTCAACGGCTTCGCTGAATCAGCGAGCGCCTTGCACTCTGCTCTTGTGCGCGCAGTCCTTCCAGGAAGGCGAGAATTGGAGTTATTGATGCATGGTAGATACAATACAGGACGCCGGATACAACAAGATGAGGAGTCCACTTACCACGTTATACCAGCAGGCCGGTGAAGCGAGTGCTACAATTGATGCAGGGCCTCCATCCAAGCAACCTCTATGATTATTACAAGAAGACATTTGCTGGAACGAAGGAGATCGATCGAGACTTCATAAACAAATACTCCTATACGTCGTGGAGCACAAGCCTCTCGTTGATTGATGTACCTAATAATGCTCCTAGCATGCGGCGTTCAGACGTGCATTAAGTATTCGACGGTCTAAATAACTTAGCGATTAACTTATTAACAAGGTCAGTAGGTGGCAACGGCAATGCAACAAAAGAACGGCCAGGCATTCATACACATGAGACTGTCTCCAACAATGGAGACCCAAATCGAATACTCATTTAGCACTTTAGGTCACCTACAGTAAAAAAAAAGGTCCGTGACCCATAAACTCATTTCCCCAACAGAAGATCCAAAAGAGAGTCCTTTTTGCGAATGGGTCACGAAGAGAGAGGATACCCAGATTTAGGTCCTCTCTCTCCTGAAAACCCATTTTGGGTTTGGGCTGTTGGAGACTGAAATAGTTTCATCGGAGACCCATTTTGGGTTTGAGTCTTCTTTTGGCTACTCTCTTGGAGATGCACATGTGGGCATGCCCTGGCACACGTCATCGTGCTGTGCATGCGGATATATATATATAGAGAGAGAGGGCCTCAAACAAATGTTATCCTGCAGCCTTTTCGAGTGCTACATACTACTGCGCTGCTGTTGTGTTTGTTTTGCTGCGCGTGTTCTTACCTTTATTGGCATCAGACGCGTCTGGCCTATTTGGACAATTTGTTTGTGCTATTTTATCGAAGCACTAGTTCTTTTAATTTCCAACCCAACGGTCCATAAAACGCACTTTATCGTAGGATATCTCATTAGAACTTTTTTTTTGTCCCGCTACGTACTAATTTTATTGAGTAGGCCGGTGCTACTTGTTTTGTCTAGCCATGATATTTAATATAAACGCAAATGAGGTGAAAAGAAAATTGCCAAGAAGACCGGATGGAATTTAGGACCGTGTTTGCTGTTTGTGAATTGAAACAGGTTTTGCTAATGTCTGTAGTCAAACATTTTATAGATATATAAGAAAGCCAAACTATTAAGTTTTTTCTTTTGTGAGGCAAACTAATTGATCAGATCCGTCACGTGGAGTAGGTAAAGTTGGATTTAGAATCAGAACAAGTTTCACAGAAAACTTTTCTTAGAGGAGTTGTAGAAGAAAACGTTCATTATAATTTCTGATGAACTATTATACAACAACCAAGTAGGAGAAAGAAAGAGGAGCTTGATGGTCAATGTCACATTTGAATTTTGAATAGTACGTGCACAATATCATTCTCAACTGTGTCCTTGAATTCAGATAGATGTGACGAAAAGAAATAGGTGAGAATTCAAATTGACACAACCATAGAGAAGAGGGAACACCATCCTTTAACAAACACAAATCGCGTTCAATGTCGATCGCGAAATAGACTGCCCAGCAACCTCAGGGCATGGCGTTTTCTGCTGAAAACAATTAGCTGCAGCCAGGATAGAAAGTTAGTGGCACAATGGCACCTCTCTGCTGGTGATAAAATATAACACCTGTGACATTTTTTCAGGACTGTTAATTGATTTAAAAAAAGTTGAAGGACGAGGTAAAGCATATATGAGATGAAATTTCAGGACACCTCTTGGGGTAGTACTGTCTCCATCCACCGATGTAAAGCATACTATATGAGATGAAAAAAAAAAACTCCAAAAGTATATTTGAATATTTATTCCTATTACATATTGAAATTTGGTACAAATTAGGCTTGAAATAATCCAAATATTGAATATATTGTAACGACTTGTATACACTAAATACTCATGCTCCATCCGTCCAAAAAATATTATCTTTTTTTAAGAAGTCAACCAATTTTAATTTTTACCAAATATATACAGAAAATTACTATCATTTAAAATTTAAAATAAGTTATTAAATTGATCATGAAATATATTTCATAGTCAACCTATTTGGAGGTATAAATATTGATATTATTCTATTTAAGCATGGTCAAATTTGAATTTAGTTAACTTCTTGGAAATCAAGATTTTCATTTTTTTTGTAATGCAGGAGTAATATTTAACTTATTTTTGGCAAAAATACGCAAAGTTTGATTTTGTTTTTTTTTCAAAATAAAATGCGCTTGACGACGGAGACGAAGAACCGAACAAGTACTCTTTTTCTAAGCCCTGTTTTCTGGGCCGCAATCCCGGCCTATTCGCGTGGATTAGTGGGCTGGCAATTTGAACTGAACTCGTGGCCCATTCATAATTGCACGTGATTGTTGGGTTTGGTGTTTCGGACCAGCTGCCACTTCCGCGACCCCGCAGCTTGCATCTCTCTCCATGGCGGCGCCGGCGCCGGAGCCCGCGGCTGAGCCGTCGGCGACGATGAGCATCTACAAGGCGGCGCGGCGCATCAAGAGGCGGGCGAGCACGCTGTACAACGCGCTGCGGAGCGTGGCGGAGGATGCGGCCTTCGTGGCGGAGGTCGCGGCGCTGTGGCCGGCGCTGCCGCTGGTCGCCAACCTCCGCTGCGGCCTCTGGTACGCGCCGCCCCGGGCCTTCGATGCCACATGCTACTTCAAGTCCACCGACGGCCACGCCGGGAACTGGTCTTTCTCCACCGCGCGCCTCAACCTCCACCTCGCCCTGCTCGCTGGTACGCTTCTTCTCTCGGCTTGTTTTCCTCGCGTACAATTTGATCACGGGAGGCGTCTAAATTCAGGTCAGTTTTGTAGCTCTTGCCACCATCTATTGGAAGATATTGGTATGGTTTCACAAATCAATGTGCCAGTCGGGGAGGCTTTCCCTTTTAGATCGATTGAAATAGAAAATTAGGGGACGTTTCTAATTTTGCTACGATATGCTATATGCTAAATTGTATAACAAACTAGTGTTCAAGGGTTTAGTACATGTTCAGGCATTTCAGGAATCTGAACCAGAATTTAGGGTTTAGCATTGTAATCCCTTTTCCCGTCCAATAAAGGGGGCGTACCCAGTGCCGTAGGCTTCCCGCACCGTGCGGGGTCTGGGGAAGGGTTGTAAAGCGGAGAAAAGTATGCTTCATTGGTTTCTCCATGCTCAAATCTTGAAAGCTTGGGGGTGAACTGAAGTACAAATTTCCACCAGTAAGGTATTCAGATGTTTGAGTTGAGATGCTGATGACCATATCGAATGTGTTGTGGGTGTGAATATGATGCCTAGAGAATGCAGAAGACCTGAACTTCCAATGGGTAACTTGAATTGCCCTCATTTTTTTTTCCTTTGAGCAGGGGACAGAGGAGGGTGCATAATAGTTGATTCAACAAGGAGAGGGAAACGATTCCCTGATAGTATGTCAAAGACCATACCCATATGGTGCTGTGTCCTGAACCGGGCGATTGAGAGACATCGGCTGCGGGCTATGAACAAAGGTGGCGAAGTGAATGATGAAGTGGTTGGTGTATTGCTTCTTATTTTATATTCTTCTATAATTCTTTGCAGTGAACATGTTAGTTGAAGCCCGTCCTGTTAACTATTATCTTAGGTTAAGCTCAACTTTAGGAGGGAATGATCACTTTAGAAGATTTGACATGTAAAGAATGGTACTTACACTAGTTCAGCGTATGATTCACTTTATTCATTATAAAAACCAATACTATCATTCGAGCTAAAATCACAGTACTTTGATGCTTGGATCATCTGATTTCCGTGATACATTGCCTTTTATATTTTATTTTTTATCCTCTGGCCTTGTTGCTAATATTTGGTAGTTAATTTTTGTCTGAAGTAGATAATATAGGATCTGTATGTTCACCTGTTCTTATAAACCTTTTTTTCGTGTTAGTCATCTGGTATGCTGAATGGAGGCACTGAAAATGACTGCTGTTCATCTAACTGGGATAGCTCAGTGCATGTTCCTGTATGGATTCTAGGCACTGAGAAAAATGCTATAGAGGGGCGTATTGAGGAATGGACAGACCAATTTGAATCATGTGGTGCAGACATTCATTCGCTTGCAACAAATTTGAAAAAGCCACTACGACCTCTATGGATATCACAAAGGACACGCATATGGTTAAATGAAGTGCCAGAGCTTGACTCATGGGATTTCACTCCTATCATACTAATTTCCGCATCAGCATCTGATGCAGTTGCTACACAAAGGATGTCTTCAGAATTCAGCTGGCAATATATTCCAGGAGCAGGAGATGATGAGGAGAGTTGGGCACGTGGTCTAACTCCTACCTTATTCTGGAAACATTCATATGACCTTCTTGATGCTGGACCAGATCATTGTAATCAGCTAGTTGCAGATATAGTTGAAAAGGATAGGGTTTATCGTGCACAGAGAGGTGAACATTCTCCTCAAATTACATCTAAGCCTCTGAAGATCCATGATGATCCCAAATGTAATGATGATTGTACAAGTGCTTCGTGGCCTAGCAACTTGGACTTACGTACCAGCACAACCAACGCACAATGTTCCAATAATGGTCCTCTTCTCTTTTGGATTGGAACATCGAACCTTGCAGTATCATCTACTCTCCAAGGTACGATGATTAATTGGAGTCTTGGAAGACACCTTATAGTAAACTTTTGTCAATTATTTCCCTTGTATCGAGCTGCAAATATATGTCTAGATGATCATTTTTTTATTTGCAATTCTTGTCATTGTGTGGCAAGCAGCTACTTTCTTATAATCATTCTGTATTTCAGTTAGTTATATGAGAACTAACCTTAGTATTTTGCTGGCAAAGATCCTTGATATTTAATTTGATATTTAATTCATCACGCTCTTTATGATATATTTCATTATGCACTTTTATTTAGTTGCGGATGCCTTAGTTGGTGTGGACTGCATACTGAACTGTGACAGCACGTCAAAGTTACCTTCTAATTCATCAGAGAATTCTTACCTTGAGCTGTCTATTGTGGTAATCGCACCTTTGACCTTTCTATGGCCTTTTATGTGTTTTCTCCCTTTAGATACGATTTTCTAAGATTTGTTCGTTTCATGCTGGTAATGTTGGTAGGGCTCGAAGGATGACCGATTTTCATTGATGAAAAACCTTTCAAAAGCAGTTGACTTTGCAAAGAGGAATTTGATTGCTGGGAGGAAAATATTAGTATGCTGTGAAAATGGTAAGTTAACAAAGTTCACCACCCCCAAAAGGAATAGGTTGTTTCGTCTGCCCTTCTTGCACTACAAATTAGGATGCCATGTGCCTTGTTCCATTTGTTTATGTGGTTAACTGAGCTCTGTTCTGGTGTTTTGATTCCCTTCAGGAGAAGATATAAGTATTTGTGTGGCCTTGGCAATAGTGACATTATTATTTGATGATAATGGTAAGCATAATCTCAAGTACAAATATTACAACAAATACAATTTTGCTTCTCTTTGAAAAATGGTACATAGGGATCTTAATCTCTTCTAATTTGAATTCGTGCATGATGTTATTAATTCCTTCATATGCACTTTTGTCATGCCATGTCATAAAAAAAACATAATGATGCATGCTACTAAATTTTGTTGACTAGTTGTGCCCGCAGGTCCGACTTCTTTCCCCTGCACTTTAAGTATGTCAAGCATGGTTACATAATGAATTAATAGCTGATTGTTTCTTTCAAGGATGCTTTGACTATGGCAATTCTTTTGTGAAAAGAGACATCACAAAGTTGGAGATGAGGAAGAGGCTGGTATTCATTTGCAAATTTGCAGTAAATGCACGGGCATCTAGAGGAAACTTGAAACAAGTCTATGCTTTCCTCAGCAGTGAAAAGGAACGGCAGTTATGTTTGACATAGCTTGGTCTTCTTGTCATAAACTGATGTTTCCATCCCTTGCAAGGTGCATCAGATGAGGTATTGGTTATGATTCATTTCCTGCGTGGAGTATCAGGTGGCTTGAGCTTCAGAGATGGTCGAGATGGTCTTTTGTGTCATTTTTTATGGTCTGCGGCTAGAGTGGAAATGAATAGTAACAGTTTTTTTTTCCAGGGATTACTCTAAGCCTTACAAATACTATGACAACTGATCTCATGCTGGGATCATCATTTGAGGCTGATTGTTATCAATTCAAGTAACCAATGGCAGATAGATGCTGACAGTGCTAATAGCATAGCTTCAAGATGGTTAGAGCATTGATATTTGGAGACAAGATAGAAGGGACTAACTTACGGCAGAGTTGGAACATCAAAGTAGCGTTCATTTAGAGGGTGTCGTACTTGTATGTAATAGTCGTTTCATTAGTCAATTACACTGCTCTCCTTGTTGTAACTGTAATATCACACAGATGTTGTTTGAGTTTTTATAGAACGAGACATGTTTGCAGATTCTGTAAACGGTTCGGCAATGTGTATTGCTTCTCCCCACATCATTTGGTGTGAAGTTCTCCCCGTTAGCTCTAGGATCTGCAGGCGACGTGGGGTAAGTTTTGTGAAGGAGGAATAACTCTGGGTGCAGGTATATCATCTCCTTCAAGGTTCTGGTAATTAAACACCGGCAAGCACCTCGTAATCATCCCTGTTCATTCGCCGTAGTCTTGCTTCGGATCGTATTAGAGCTCGAGCGTTTGGTTGCTGCAGGAATCTAGTTCATTTTTGCTGCCGCTGCTCGTCTTGCGGCTCGGAAGAGTAAGCCGGCGTCCAAACAGGCAAACACACAAGATCCGGGCCGAAAACTGTGGCATAATACTGGAATAAGTAGACAGTTTCTTCCTGAGCTTGTTTATTTTGATGGTCCTCGAGGAGTAATATTCCAAATTCTTCCTGAGCTTGTTTATTTTGATGGTCCTCGAGGAGTAATATGCCAAACTCTGCGCTTTCTGTTTTTTTAGGCTCTTCATTTTTCTGTTATTTTTTTTTGGAAGGCTGTGTAGTATGAAGTTCCAGGCAACCAAAACCAAACATCACCAAGCTGGCTTTAGGAAGCCTGGCTAGCCCTTAGCCAGGCAACCAAACAGACCCATAGTTGCCAAGGCCATCTTCCATACCCAACAACCGTTTGTCACTATCACGGAACAATGCGAGGATAATACACATTGAATGACGGCTTCTGAAACCTCCAATGAAGGCTACAGCACATAAAAGAGACAAACAATGCCCATTACCGACAACACTGAATTCTTAAGACCACAATTCTTTCGTCCCAACAATCTCGTGACCGCAATTCTTTGGCTCCGCTGGATCCGTAGCAGGACTCCAGTTTGTTGTTTAAATTGAGCTAAAAACATACTGACAATCTAACATTGCATTCTTTACGTTCTCACTGAGTTCTTCGCTATCCATAGAGATATAGCCTTCTTTACAAGGTCAATATGTACTACACCATGCGCATACGGCATACCCATCAGCTCAGGAGCATGTCACAACAATGGCTCTGCAGCAGCATGCCTCTCTTAGGGCCCGTTTGGTTGGACTAAAACCAAGGGACTAAAATTAGTCTCTTAGGGACTAAAATTGCTGTTTGGATCCTGGACTAAAAGAGACTAAAGTTGATTTAATGGCTTACGCAAAGACTACCTTGCCCATGGACTTAAAAGGAACATAAAAGGGAACAAGTGGGCCAGCGGGTGGGGGAGGGGCATCCAGTGGAAAAGTAGTGGCTTTAGTCTCTGTAAGCTCCTTTTGTGGAGCTAAAGAGTTACAGTCCCTTTTAGACGTTTTAGTCCCAAGGGTTTGGATCTTTAGTCCATTTTAGGACTAATTTTAGTCCGTTTTGGTTTTAGTCCGTGGAACCAAACACCCCCTTATGCGAACGTCTAGGCCTGCTTTTGCAGCAGAAGTGTAGGATTTGACAGCGCTTCTGCTCTTTTTAGAGGCTGACATGCACCAAACAGGATTATCACAACAAACAAAGATAAATGGCAAGACGAACAAGTATATGTGCTAGTGTCTGATGATGTTCCTCAAAACTGACCACAAAGTGCTACGAGATCCTCAACATTCATAATTCTGACAAAATCCTTTCTAGGTCTACTTAAACATTCAGCATTGCCACAAGGAGACCATCCCAAACAAACCAGAGGCAGATAAGATGAAGACGAGGCAAGGCGAGAATCTTTTCCCTTACTTCTTCTTGGCATCTCCAGCCTTTGTCTGCAAAATTAGCACAGTAAACATGATAAGTTGCATGGTCAACTACCAGAGCACTACAAACAAGACAAGAATTGTCAGGAACAATTATCTAATGCTGACTTGTACTAACCTTCTTCACACCACGGATCTTCTTTGCCCTGTTCTTCCGTTCCTTCATCTGCTTTCGTGACTTCTCAACCTTGGTAGCGAGACCATTCTGTAGAGAGAAAACAGGTTATCAGCAACTACGTACATGACTTGCTAGAAGGCATACATAGTCAAACAGTGGCTCTAAAAACCTGTCATCATAATTTACTTGCTACCATGTTACTATAATAGTGAGTGAGCATTTTTTTCTAAGGGTCAAAAACATTTGCTTCTATAGGTAGATGTAGTCATTTGAGATTGATAGATCATGAGTGTAACAAAAATGAAACTGGTGAGATGCTAAACCCAACCATCAAGTTGTACTTAGGTGTTCACTTATAAAACCCTAACTCCAAAAAATTATTTGGTAAAAGACAGTAAGGCAGATTGCCAGATAGAATAAAGTCCCACAGCTTGAATGAAAAGGGCAATGTAAGATGCACAGCACACTAACACCACATTGGTGATATTGGGCTTTATTAGAAGCTTCTCATCTGAAGACAATTCTTCTGTGATAGCAAAGAATTGGGTGACACATTTTGTGGATTTGCATCGATGTGTAGAACCAGTTAGTTCAGAATGTTTTCCACAAAGACATTTCGTGGAAACTCTACTACATGTTGGGATAACAATGAAGCAAATGGGCTGACATTCCCAAAACTCAGCTAAAAACTACACATTAGTACCATATATAGCAATTTTAATTTTATCAGCAGAAAGGCTAATCTAGGTAAACCCCACTGAGGTATGCATCCTGATATCCAGTTTGGTATGCATCCTCATTCCGTAAATAAATTACAAAAATTACAGGTGGGCAAACAAAGTCTTGGTACATGTGCCATGTAACACTAAAAGGGGGCAACTAAAAACCACTACATCACGACACATAAGCAACTATCTCAAGCGCAACTCGATTACACAATGGCATAGCAAAGCAACGCAGCGCGCAAGAGAAGAGAGTAATTGCACATACCCGGATGAGCCGATACTTGGGCTCGAACTTCTTGGCGGCGTCGAGGTTGTCGTAGATGAGACCAAATCCGGTGGACTTGCCGCCTCCGAAGTGGGTGCGGAACTTGAAGACGAAGATGCAGTTGGGGTCCTTCACCTCGTACACCTTCGCCAGCCTCTCCTTCAGCTCCGCCTGCGCCACGAACCTCAAACCATCAAGATCCAGGGAACCGAGAATGGAGCGACTCACGAGGAGTCGAGGAGATCCCTGACCTTGGAGACGTTGGCGCGGCCGGGGTGGATGACCTCGAGCACGAACTGCTTGCGAGAGAGGAGGCGGTTGGTCATGAACTTGCGCGTGCGGAGGGTCACCGCCGTGGCGGCCTTCGTGTCTGCCATGGTTGCTGTCGGCCGGCTGCTTGCTGCGGAGGCAGTGGCGGTAGCAGCGGCGGCGGCGGCGGCGGCGGCGGCGGCGAGGTTCGTTTTGTTTTGCTAATGGGGCCGAACTGATTTCAGACGGCCCAATTCTGTGGGTTTGGCCCGACAGTGGTCATTTCAGATGTTAGGAAAGGCCCATATATACTTATCAGCCCAATTATATGTGGCTATAACCAGGAAAACCGACATCCCTCGATGCCAAGAATTAATCGTGTGTTTCGCAAAAAAAAATCAATCGTGTGTATCAGCAGATGACCAGAAAGAAATAAATTAGTATAAATTCAATTTATCAATAAATCACTGGCTAAATATTTTCTATGTTTTGCTATAATGGGGCCGGACTGAATTCCGACGGCCCAGTTCTGTGGGTTTGGCCCAATTACTCCCTCCATTCTATTTTATTTGACGTTGCTTAGCTCAAATGTATACTAGCCAACGTCATATAAATCAGAACAGAGGTAGTATATGTTAGGAAAACCGACATCCCTGGATGCCAAGAATTAATCGTGTGTTTCAAAAAAAATCGTGTGTATCAGCAGATGACCAGACTGTGCTAAAAAAAGCATATGGCCAGATGGAAATAAATTAATATAAATGCAATTTCTCAATAAATCACTGGCTAAATATTTGCTACGTTATCACTCAGATTTGGACGGCTACATTGTGCAGCTATGGGGTGCTCTCTGTCGAATAGCTTTGTTTGGGCCATTTTTGTATGCCTTTTCGGCCCAGTGTCTTTCATCTACATCAACAGATCAACTACGGTGTGCCTTAACAGCCAATTGATTGTGCTAAAAAAAACACCCAATTGATAGTTTTTTCTCGCCTCTGACGTCCTCGCTGGTGCCGGAGGATGGGGGAATCTGCAGTTTGGCCATCCGGCGTACATACACCCCGGTTTGGTTTGAGTAGGTTACTCAGGGGTGTCTTTGTAAAGTTATCTATGTAATCTTTTATCTATATCAACAAAATGCAACCCGTTTTTGAAGAATAAAAACTACTGTGTTTCTAAAAAAAAGTCAACTACAGGCTGTTGATAGACAGTGCCGGCCCTGGAGGCGGGCAAGCGGGGCGGTCGCCCCGGGCCTCCGATTTGGAGGGGCCTCACCCAAGTATCCAAACATTAGAAGTATTAATCTTTGGCTCAGTAGACGTAAAGTTGCCAGTCTGAATTATCTAGCTCGCTTCCGTGAGGATCGAGACCGTGTATTAAAAAAGAGAGAAAGTACTGGCGTCCACGAGACCACGACCACAAAAAGCCACACGCACATGCAAACTAGGGCCTTATTTAGATCCCAAATTAATTTGCACCCCAAAGTTCGCTATGCAAAAAGAAGATTCTTATCACATCAAAATGTCAGCACATGCATTGTTGATAGAGAAAGAGTAGTCATTGTCTCTGATCAATCTTCACCCGGGAACGAATGTTGTGATCCTGAAACCAGAAGAAGAAATTAAACCCAAGGTCGTTAGGAAGTTCAGTGCAAATCGAGAACATATATGATATATTTTCCATATTAGAACCTTCGGTACCACCTACCAAGGTCGTTATTGCATATTCTTCGTTCACTAGAAGATGGCCTGCCCGAGAAAAAAATATATAAAAACCGTGGGATCACCTTTTTTTTTGTAAGATCCTGTTGAGCTTCCACCTCCGATCCACAATCTCGCATATATGCACGGGAGACCGTGGGATATGCATCCCGGGTACCCTCAAGACAGAAGACCGAGTCCTAGTAGAACTACTCGGACAACTACTCGTGTACTCCTAGTAGGACTAGGACTCCCAATTGTAAACCGACTAGGATACTTACCATGTAAACCTTGCCTCCTGGATATATAAAGGAGGGCAGGGGTCCCTAGTTCGGTATGTCCAACACGACATCAGACAACCACACGTGCAATACATTCAAGCACACAGGACGTAGGGTATTACGCTACTCGCGGCCCGAACCTGTCTAAATTGTGTTGTTCGTGTACTTTCGTTCCTTTTTTTCTGGTGGATTATGCACGGGTACTGTGGGATACTCATCCCCGGGTACCCTCAAAATAGAAGACCGAGTCCTAGTAGAACTACTCGGACAACTACTCGTGTACTCCTACTAGGACTAGGACTCCCAATTGTAAACCGACTAGGATACTTACCATGTAAACCTTGCCCCCTGGATATATAAAGGAGGGCAGGGGTCCCTAGTTCGGCATGGTCCAACGAGCCTAACAGGCAAGTAACACCACACGTGCAATACATTCAAGCACACAGGACGTAGGGTATTACGCTATTCGCGGCCCGAACCTGTCTAAATTGTGTTGTTCGTGTACTTTCGTTCCAAGAACTCGGCGAGACCCACACAAAACTACTCCCTGGGATATCCCCAGTTAGACGTGCTCGAGGCTCGGGGGCTACACTCATTGGGTGCATAATCAGATGCACACCAATAAAACTACTCGTCAGAGAAGATCAGAGCGTCTTGGACTTAGCTCCAAATACTCGAAGATGTTAAAGCAGATTCAAGACTTGAAGCATTCCTGCGGGTACCCTCAAGATAGAAGACCGAGTCCTAGTAGAACTACTCGGACAACTACTCGTGTACTCCTACTAGGACTAGGACTCCCAATTGTAAACCGACTAGGATACTTACCATGTAAACCTTGCCTCCTGGATATATAAAGGAGGGCAGGGGTCCCTAGTTCGGTATGTCCAACACGACATCAGACAACGGGCAGGGACCCCCTCAAAACATACAACCACACGTGCAATACATTCAAGCATACAGGACGTAGGGTATTACGCTATTCGCGGCCCGAACCTGTCTAAATTGTGTTGTTCGTGTACTTTCGCTCCTAGAACTCGGCGAGACCCACACAAATCTACTCCCTATGGTATCCTCAGTTAGACGTGCTCGACATAATTCGTCGACAGAGACGATCGAGAGCGAATTATTGGACGCGTTATTGCACGCGCACGTCAACCGCTTGCACTTGCACCTGAGCTAAGCGCGCGCCCACCACCGAGACGAGCAAATCACCGCGCGCCGTGTCACTTTCTCGATCATCACCCTCGAGCCGCATCATCGGTCACTCGCGGCGAATCACCGTGCGTGCCCTGATCGAACTGAGACGATCGAGCGACCGAGGGAGATCACGCGCGCTTGCACGCGCCTTGACTTGCAATCTTGCATGGAATGGAAGCTAGCCCACCGCCCGGCCGGGTGGCGATTTCAACGGCGGCAGGAGGGACAGAACCAGAGGAAACAATTATATGTTTCCTCCCGGCGTTGTTTTTCTTGGCGCTCTGGGTCATTAGCTTAGCTACCCCAAGAGTTGGTCGTGCGAGTCTCTTTCGCGGTGCGACTTGCGAACGCGAAACGAAATGTGCTACGAATCTAAGTAGCTTTGGAGGATTTCCTCCACTAGATCCTACGATACCCGATACGTATATATGCTTACTACCATCCTTTTTGAAAGAAAAGATCAGGATTAACTTCGGAGGAATTTTGAAAGTCAAGCACGTTTCGCCACCAGCAGTTGGATGGGCTGTAAAGAAACAGAGGATTAACTTCTTTGGGCTCCTGTCTGACCATATCACTCTATCGACGAGTGGCTGTGGTCATCAGTGTTTCAGATTACGGAAAATACGAGGCAGATAAGCACGGAGAGCTGTCTGAACAACCATCACGTTTTGCCCACTGCTCGCACAAAAAAAGAAAGAGAAATAAACCTTAGCCTCTTGCTCGTGTGGCTTCGTCTTCCTCTACTGCGGTCTGCCCACGCCCTTCTCCCCTCTCTCCTCCTAGGCGCCCACTACATTCTACATTCAGTACAGAGATCCTTTCACCGCACCTCTCGGCTCGGAAAGTGACCCTCTCCACACAAAAAATCTCGACCACAACGGCGGGTGCTGCCGTCCCACCACGCGTCCCGCGTCCGCCATCACCATCGATCCAATAATAATTTTTTTGTATATAAGTTTCATTGATCACTCATGTGACTGTTACCTTAGCGGAACAAAGGTGCTGTTTGGTTCTAAAGTTGTAACGAAAATGCAAACGTAAATAGATAGCAGTGTTAACGTTAACAAAGTAACAAAAAGCAGACTTTGTTTGGCTTGTAGGCTGTAACGTAAATGGAAACGGAACTGCACCTGTCCATAATAACAGCGGGAGAGCAGCACAGCGCCAGTTGCAAAGAGCAGCAGCGGTGGTGGCCAAGCGTGCTTCGAGGAAGCGACGGGATCCGATCCCCCTTGCGATCCGGCGTAATCAAATTTGTACAGGAGCGGTATCCGTTTACACGATAACCGATTACAGAGCATAGGAACCAAAAAAAAAAGTATAGAAATCACTTTACGTTGTAATCTGATTACGTTACAGAGTCACAGTCAAGAACCAAACACCGTCAAAGATTTTCTAAATTTAGACTACTAAAGTACTATCAGCGTTCCACAATGACACATACAAGATTTAATGATTTAGCCAAGATAACACTTAAGAGTGACATGTTGGAGAAGATTGATTTGCTATCATTGAAGATTCTATTTCAAGAAACAACACAAGAATAAGTCTACTGTTGATTATTCTATTGCTAGATGTGCTTAGTTCGTTCGTCTAAGGCCCTGTTTGGTTCCAAGTGCTAAAATGGTTTGGGACTAAATTTAGTCTCAAAAAAGACTAAAGATCCAAACACTATGGATTAAAAAGAACTAAAAACCTTTAGCACTAGAAGTGTCAAAAGAGGTGTTAATAGGGACTAAAACAACCATTTTTCCAGTAGATGCCCCTTGGACTTAGCTCCAAATACCCCTCTCTCTCTCTCGATCTCTCTCTCCAGCCCTTGCCCCTTTGCCAGGCCACCTCCGCGCGCGCCGCGCTGCTCCCGCCTCCAGCCACGCCGCCCCTCGGCTAGCGCTGCCTCTGCCCGCCGGCGCTGCTCCCGCCTCCCCGCGTAGCCGCCGCCCACCTCCTCCGCCGTCCCCGCAGGTCCCGCGGCGGCGCAGCCCCCTCCCCTCTCCTCGAGGACGGCAGCGGATTCAGCGCGGCGTCGCCTTCCTCCGTCCGTGTCGGCGGCAAGCGGCCGCGGGCGACAGTGGCCACCTCCCTCCCGCTCCATCGTCGCCCCGCTCCCTCGCCGCCGCAGCCCTCCCATGCATGGAGACCGAGATGATGACGATGACAAAGGCGAGCTCGTAGTTGGCGGCAAACCACGCGAGGTTGGCGCGCATGACGGCGGGCGTCGGTGAGGCCCCGCGGGACGGAGAGCGCGCTGGTGGGGTCCGCGAGCTCGCGCCAGGGCGGCGCGCGCGGACACCGGAAAAGACGTCGACGCGCCGGGGGCCTTGTCGTCGGCGCAGGAGGCGTAGGTCGTGGGCATCTGGACGGATGAGATGGACAGCAACGGCGCGAAGGGGGCCGGCGGGGATGGTGCGGTGGGCGTGGGCGGGGTCGCCGGTGGGGTGGACGGGGGCAGCACATGCGCTCGGGAAAAGAGGGGTAGTGAGGAAGGGTAAAAACATCTTTGCTTGTGGAGTTAAAGTTGTTTTAGTCTTTTTTAGTACTAGGATCCAAACAGTTGTTTTAGTCCCTTAGGAACTAATTGTAGTCCCTAGTATCCAAACAGGGTCCAAACAACTGAACTCATTTAATCACTGTTTAGATGCTCCACGGTAGCCCGTTGTTACCATTTAGTTGGTTGTTTACCCCATTTAGTACCCCCCAATTCCCGCAATAGTAAGTGACATTTTAAGATTGTATTTAAGTCAATTATTCTAATTTTTTGTATCAAAATAATATTTATGTGGTGAGTAAGAATATTTGGAAATCACAGAGTAGATTTTTGGAATGTAGTTTTGTTTAAACACAATATTGATAGGTTCATAAATATTTTGTAACAAAAAAATTATTAACTAAAGTTGTCTTTTGGAAACCAAGCAAATGCCCAAAACAACAATTATATACTATTCGAATTAGGGAAATGAATGAAAAAAATGTAAAGCTGGAATTGAAGTCCCTACATATATAACCTCAGTTTTATTGCTGTTATCAATACATATCCATATGTAGAATTCTAATATCATACCTGCAACCATTTGCAAAATATTTTTAGTTTCCTAGAGAAACATATATACATTAATTTTATTCGTAAACCCTTTCCATCACTAGGATTTGTTTGGTTTCTCTAGGCCTTCGAAATTATCTGTATTTTTATACTTTATTTCAAACATATGTGTGTGTTGGTGGTGGTTGTAGGTGTCCAAACGGGCTGCCCGGCCCGGCCCTAGCCCGGGCCCGCCCTGGCCCGCACTTCATCGTGCCGGGCCTAGCCCGGCCCAAAGCTCCATCGTGCCGGGCCGTGCTAGCCCACGGGCTGGGGTGACGGCCCAAGCCCGGGCCTGCGGGCTCCTTTCGTGTCGGGCTGGCCCGACGTAGCCCGACACTGTGGGAGGAGAGGATACCTGTTAGCTGATAGTTTGTTGGGCTTGGACGTCGGGAGATGTTGGCCACTTGGCCTGTTAGCTTATACTTGTTGGGCTTGGGCTGCTAGGGTGGGGGCTGGGGGTTTCACGGGCCGGCCTTCTTACTTCGTGCCGGGCCGGGCCGCCCGACGTGCTGGGGTGGCGGCCCACGCCCGGGCACGCTGGCCGGGTCGGGCCAGCACGGGCCCGGAGAAGGCCGGGCCGGGTCGGGCTTGGGCCGGGCCAAAAAAATGTGCTTTCGGACGGGCTGTCGGGCTCCGGGCTTTCTGGACATCTATAGTGGTGGTGGGGGGGGAGTACCTTTTCAAACCTTAACAATGTAATCTTTCTTAGTGGAATACTATGTACTTATACCAGTAACTACCTAGACCAACACAACATATCACAATAATTTTGTAACAAAAAGTACTAGTGAAATTTGTATTTCCAACGTGCCACTTACTTATGATGGGAGAGTAAAAGATATTCATATTTTATTAAAAAACATATGAGAAAACAGCTCGGCACCTCAGACTCAGATGTATTATTCTTGTCATTACATATTTCATATATTGAAGATTTATTTGTTAATCTTTTGTTATTAACCATTTGCAAAATATTTTGTGTTCCTAGAGAGACATACATATTTCTTCCTAAACCCATTTTTAAAACCAGGAATTTTTGGCTTCTAGGCCTTTTTAGTTAGGAAGAAGCATGTTTTAATTTGACTACCAAACTATTGTCAAAGTCTAATTTTACCCTTGAAAAATTCAATCTATCCATTAGTGCTCTAGAGTATTTGGATCTTAATTGCCCCCGCTGCTTTATTTCTCTAGTCTTTACTGTTAGTTTTTATTTAAATTACCATTTCACAAAACAAAATTTGGCTAAATTTTGCCTAACTAGTTTGATGGCCAAATATACCTGTTTTTTTAGTTAATTGACCAAAATCAGAATCCAGTAATAGAATTGAATACTTCAATGGTAAAAATATATAGGGGAAATTCCTTATTTGACACCAAAACAAATCCTAATTTCTCTCTTAGCCTTGAAAAGTTATTCCTCCTCTATTTGACTCTAACTTCTAACTTTCATTCCTTATTTGACATTTTCTTCACCTCATTACTTAAATCAGATGAAACAACCTCCAAATCACCTTCAAAATTCATGGAACCTTTTCTTATGATAAAAAAATGGATATGAACATATTTTCTTTAAAAGGACACATGTACCTTTATGGGTTTTAGAGTAAAATTAATCAAATTAGACTATCTTTGAAACTAATATGAATTACGGAGTATATGGCACCAAAGTACTATAAAAAGAATATGAAAAAAATATCTATTATTTGTCATATGAAATGTGGTAGTTAATAAATATGTTCCATTATAAGTTACATATAAAATTGGGAAGAACATAGTATTATTAGATGGAACTTATAATTCTACATTTAACTTATGATAAGAAATAATTTTATAAACTATTGTATCATCTGTGATGAATACTAGTTATTTTTCATAATTTTTTAAAAGAATTTTAGTGCATAAAATTTAGAATTGTTTTAAAAGTAGCCTAATTTCGTGAATTTTATGTTTTAAAACTATAAACATACATGTGTTGTTTAAAATAAAATATGACCATGCTCTTTTGTTACATTGCTAGAAAAAGTTCTATGATTTTTGGAGGTGATTTGGATGTCGTTTCATCTCACTTAACTTATAGAAGTGACTATATGCCAAACAAGGAAGTTAAAAGTTAATGTCAAATAAAAAAGAAAAAAAGTCAGAACCAAGAAAGAAACCGAGTTTTATTTCGGTGTCAAATGTGTAAAATTTACACAAATATATAGGCACGGACTAATCTGCCGATTAAACTCCAAGCATACGCGCCAATAATTTAAAGCTTAGTGTAAAATAATCACGGTGCGGATCAAAAGACAATCACAATCGATGGAGTTCGATCACAGTGGTCTGCCTTTGACCGTGCCAAGTGCCAACAACCAGGTAGCCAGCTAGGCAACCTCCGTTACTTGCCCAGTGGCAAAGTAGCCAGCGTATACTAGTATACTACGGAGGATATATGTCGTCTCTATCTGGGCCCTGTACATACTGTACTTCCATGATCCTTCGGAACGCTTCAATATTCAACACATGAAGAAAGAGAGCACGCGACTGTGACGGCCTGACAGCGTTGACGGCAATACTGGTCCGATTTTCCCAGATATACTGATGATCTGACCGATACTCCACCGTGTCGTACAGTATCTGATCATATCGCCGGCATTGCACTCACTGCAGGACGGACCAGGAGACGATAAAGCAGCAGAGGCTGCATTAGTACTCGGTCCATGTATGCCTGCAAGTGGGTTGGAAACCAAACTATACCCACACCATCCCATTCTCATGGGTGAAATTATATGAATCCACTCCATCCCAAACCACCACCACCACACACCAATCCAACCCAAACCACCACCACCACACACCAATCCAACCCAAATCCAACCCAAACATTTGAACTCATAATGTAATAACTATTAGCCAAACTATGGTTACAACCCAATAATAATCCTTTTTTTAAAAAAATTATAATATAGATTCTTGTCACACTGCTTTGCACAAAGGAGCTGTCAGGCATACTGAGTCATCTCCAACGAATTTCGGTCAATTTCGATAAAATTTTATAGTGTGAACGTGAGGTTTTAATTTCAGGGTCCGGCTCTTGATATGGGGCCCACATGTAGGTCTAGCAACACTGCTTTGCACAGAGGAGCTGCTAGGCATACTGAGTCATCTCCAACAAATTTCGGTCAATTTCGATAAAATTTTATAGTGTGAACGTGAGGTTTTAATTTCAGGGTCCAGCTCTACAAAAAGAACCCATTTCAACCCACTCCAATACACTCCACATCAAAATCCAACCCATTAAACCCATTTGAACTCAAACCGTTTGCAGGGCTAGGTCCATGGACGCTGGCTTCTTTACTACTATCTTATCCTATGCCGAAGGCCGAACAGTGACTGACAGCTGCATGATGCAAACGGAAACGGAACGAAATTTCTTCCCGTGCTCATAATTTACATACGTGCAACCACTGCGAGCGGGCAAACTCAGCTCCTTCCAAATTCAATTTTGTCACGGTCGTCTCGTCTCATCAGACCGTTGCCTGGTCAATAACTACTACTACTCACCGTGAACACGGAACAGGAAAAACGTACACCCCAATCATACGTGCACCTGCCGGCAAGCCTTAACTAATCTGCAGTTTAATTGGCCGGAGATTTTTAACCGACCGCGTACGAGAGTGATGTGTCTGTATGTACAGCTCAACTGCTCGGCGTATACTATACAACCCGTGACACGTACGTATCCCGCCGGGTGGATCCAATATTCTCCATGCACACTGCGCCCTGCCTGCCGCCGAGAGCGACGGCCGGGTACACGAAGAATGAGCACACGTACACGTCAGTGGATGCAATGCAATGCAAGTGTAAGCTAATCCGGCTTCTAGAAGACCATCAGTCAGAATCAAGCTAAGCATCTCGTACGTATATGCACGCTTGAGATCGAGCTCTGTGTGATCTTAAGATCGATTAGTTTAAGCATCTTGATTGAGATGGCCGTACTTACTAAACGGGCATTACATGTTTGTTCGGCAATGCAATCGGATGTTCGGATTACGCTTTAGAGCCCGTGTGGCTATGCAAAAGAAGCTGAGGTGAGCCGGCCGGCAATATCGTCTTCGTCCTTATCCATGGCTACGACAAAAAGACGCCGGCCTGCCTGTGAGACTGGGACTGGGTCGCATACTCGCATGCATATCTCTGTGGCACTGTGGAGCACAGGTTCTTCAGGTACTGGCAAAAAGGTGAGGACACAGGACTTGGGCATTCTTTGATCGATCGTTTTTAACTTTAAGCACGGGTGATTTGTTTTGATTGGTGCATTTTTTTTGTAAGTGTCTTGGTTGTCTTTCTGCTGTTGTCCAGGAGCTCAAGGCAAACCAGGTCGCCTTCTGATGTTGTCAGGTGTAAAAATAAGCTCCCGGACCCGGGACCTCTGCCGACCAGGAGGATGGTAGGACTACGTCACCTGTTTGTCAGTTTCATTTCTTTCTCTTTTTTTTCCTGAATAAAATTAGTTTCAGTTCACCTCCTCTCTTTGTTGACCAAGTTGCTCGGTTAGTTAGGTTGCTTTGTGGACTCGTGGAAAAGTTTTCTGGTCTCGCATACACACGCACAAGGCCGATGTCTCATTGTATTTTATTAAATTGTTTCATTAGACACTTTACGTCTTTATTACTACGGTCATTCTTGGTTCTTCGATCTGTAAGCATGCAGATAGTCTCAAAGTTTCTTTTGATAAGGTGTGGAAAGAAGAATAAACCTTGTATGATGGAAATTATTCGCAAGGGACCAGGGACAGGTACTAGTTCCCGATTTACCATGTGAACGTTCCTCATAGCTTGGCTAGCTATAGGTAGCAGGTAGCTTTACGCGAGGTAAGATATACTCCCTCGTATCAAAATATTTATCGCCGTTGACTTTTTTCTACAACTTTAACCATTCATCTTATTCAAAATATTATGCAAGTACCATCCATTTTGTTTGTCACATGCTTTACTATTGTAGGTATTTTAAGCTTGACTTACCCTTTTGCATAATTGCGATATTTTTTTGAATAAAACGAATGGTCAAAGTTGTAAGAAAAAGTCAACGGCGACAAATATTTCGATACGGAGGGAGTATATAGCATATTCACAAACGACAGCATGATCTCTAATTATTCACGGCGGATCCTACGTATATGACCACCCAAAGTCACCCCCATTCTAGATTTCAAGTCACAGAGTTATTATTTTTAATTAGACGAAGAGAATGTTTTCAGAATTGTTAAACCCAACTGAGTGTTTTTCCATACACTCAACATCTCTCTAGCAAATGCTAGGATTTTGGGTTGAGGAATTTTGGGTTAAGAGGTGGGGTTTCTATCCTGGAATATGGTGGCCCCAAAGCGAAGGCTAGTGGTGGCAGGTCGGCCAAAGAATGTGGCAAGAGTTGGGAGGTGAATGAGGCTGGTTGGGCGGTGTTGGGGTGGGGAGGACAAAAGAACAACGGCGATGGTGGAAGGTAGTGGCAGGAGAGGCAGAAAGACAGATGCTGCAGGCGGGCAGTGAGACCCTAGCTACCATGGCATGGCGAAGATCCGTGGGTTGGTCCTAGGATAGGAGGGGGCTCAACAGGTGGTTACAACTAAAAATCACAACACTACAAAATTTAATTAGTAACACAGGAGAACCTATTTCTAGTCTTTCTGTTCTAGTGTGGGTTTGCAACCTAAGGTGACAGGATACAATTCAACTCTAGGAATGTAAATTGCTCAAAGTAAATTGCAAGAAAGAAACTGAGCAAAAAATAACCGATGACAAGAGACGAGTTTATCATGTGGTCTCAATGACTTACCAGTCACCCTAAATCTATGTTGAGGTGGATTCAATGTTTCAACCGCTCCTCTATCATGACTTCGATTTATGATTGAGTTGGCTTGAATCAAACAACCTCTCCACACCTTGGTTCCACTAGAGTTGATCTCCACAACTCCGGTGATTGAGTAGAAGAACCTCTCATAAGAATAACCAATACACCTTTACAATCTTTTGAAGGGCCCAACGGTTCCACAGCCTGTAAGATGTCTATAAGGTGGCAACCTCTAAGAGTAACAAGTTAATGATGCTTGCTTGAAGACTCCCTAGTGCCACAAAGCTCAAACTCTTGATGCAATTCAGTAGGATGCTTTCAATCTCACAAGAATGCAACCTCAAAAGCTAAGTGAGTGAGTGAGAGGAGAAGGTTGGCTCAAGTATGTCAAGAAAGCTTTACAAAGTGTCAAGAGAGCTCACAAAAACTCGTCGAAACTACAAGGCGGGACAATCTTCCATTCAATCCCAGTGGCTATAATATCAATAAATGTGTGTCAGAGTCGTCCTATTTTAACTTCGTGAACTGTCTGCCTCACAAGGCCCAAACATCCCACATTACAAAAATAAATCTACTCAGAGACTCTGCAGTCTGGTTCGTGCGGAAGGAAAGACATATAGACCGTCCGACCAAGCTGGCGGACCGTTCGTCGGTTCACAAATGACATCCCATTAAAAACATGAAAGTTTCTGTCTACGCTCGAGACAAAGGAGACGACCATCCGCCCATTAGGGCTGGATCGTCCCCATCCATCCAGGCAAGCCTATTAGACAAAAAGTCCCTAGAAACCACAAACAAAGTTGGTGGACTTTTCGCCACTCATGGCCGGACCATCCATCATTCATATTCAGTTAGCCTTTTTCAAAATTCGTAACCCATTCTTTCCACATTTTCAAATGAAAATACCTATATGCATGCAATACAATTGTTTTAGCAGAGTGGCACTTCAAAATCGTCAAGTAAATAAACATGGACCCTCTTGATAGTACGACCATTGATTAGACCAATTTCCATCGTCTAATCACCTCTTGATTGGTAAAATAGAAAAATCCCTATCCATATACTTTTGCATTGAACTCCCTTTGAACATATCAATCAAGCTATCATCATAGCATCCTTGGAAGACCAAATCATCTTCGGGATTAACCTATTCACATATATCAAATAAAATTATTAGTCCACAAATGTTGTCATTAAGTACCAAAACAATAATTAGTGGCCTATTCACATATCTTAAAGAAGAAGCTTGCTTTGAACTAAGGGAGTTTGAAGAAGATATTTAAGAGCAAGTATAATAAGGTGATTAAGGCGAGCTTAATGAAGCCCCACATCAGATTTTGTGCTAAGTTGGATGAGAGATATGAGGAGAGAGAAGAAAAGCCAGTTGCAACATAGACTCCAACAAATTTGATGAGAGAACGAGAGAGGGAGAGGTAAACCAGATATTAGCGGGCAACCCACTTCTACAGCCAACTATTAGATATGTTGGCTATTTATTGACTAAATATGATATAACAACATGATGTAGCTAGCAGCTAGCTAAATTATTAATATTGCTGTAATGGTTACGAAATTTAAGTCTTGAGCACCCAAGAAACACTCGGGTAAGAGCCAGACAGCCCCGCAAGGGTGTTGCGCGCCAAATAGTTGGAGCACAAATTTTGACCTACCAACTTTTGATTTCTCAGGCGCGCTTTTCTTTTTGGTTTGAAAGCACACACTGCACTTTGGAGTCCTTGACCACGTTTTCTTCTCTCGGAGATTTTAGTACTGTATAGTCCCAAGTGTAGTACGGCGATCGAGCAACTTGTTGCCCAGTTCTCCGTCAATCAAAATAGTAAACGAATCAAGTGTTTAACTAACGCGTTGTGCCGTTGTGCTGTTGATATCGATGCCCTTTTATTAATCCCTTGGTCCTTGATTTGAACGATGCATGTCGATCATACTATTCATGTGGCAATACATATTATAGAGCAGTACTGTACGTAGCACGTGCTACTTATTATTGACCAGTGCGTTGGTCAATGCTAAGTCGCGCATTTGAGAATGAAAAAAGCCGGGGATCTGATTCAGTTTATGGCCTTCCATGATGCTTGGAAAAATTTCAGAAACTACTTAAGAGAGACCTTTAATTTGGGCCCTCCTCCTAATGATATATGTAGAACGTTAAAACATATATATATAGGCCGGAAATTGTTGTTGATGCGGAGAATTCTACACCATGATGTATCGCTTTGGTGTATGTGGTAGTCATGTTTGAAGGAACTACGTACGTACTGCTAGTGTACTACACTACTACTCCGTACTTTCGTACTCAAACGAGCAGGTGAAGTGAATCCCATGTGTAGATAGCTGACCAAATTGAAGTCACCATGGTATAAGTTGAACGGTGTCCAATAATCCTAGCCCTGGTGACTCTGACTATAGTACTTTCGTACTTTTTCATCATGGGAAGAAAAAAAAAGTTTATAGGCGTATACACATGCATATATAGCAGGAAGAAATAAAAGACAACTAAGGATCGGAGCCGAGTCGTGATTCCCTTTTTGTGTCTGGATCGGATCGGATACAAGCCGCCATGCATGTCGATACGGGAATTGTCAATGGGTCTGTCCGTCTGTGCCTCAGGTAGCTAGATTCCTGCGTACAGGCAGGCGGCCGGCAGGCAGGCAGCAAATTACGACCCGTACGTAATCACTGAACTGTTGCGAATACAAACAAATCCAGGCACCGAGATAGATAGATAGATAGATAGATAGATAGATAGATAGATAGATAGATAGATAGATAGATAGATAGATAGATAGATAGATGGTCTGAATGTCTGATGCACATTTTGCTCGATCAGTCAGATAGATGATCGCGCGAGCCCGATTCAGTTCGCTGGTGCCGGGGAAAGTGGCAGCAGCTGCGGCGTGTACGTTCGACGCACGGCTAGCCGGCCGGCCGGAATCCCGAACGATGGCCTGCCCCGGCCGGCCTCCGCGCCTCAGGCGAGAGAGATCATCCCGAGCCGGCTGGCTGGTGGCCACACCCTGCTGCTCCGGCCCCCGCGTGGCCACCTACCGCGCGCCGGCCGACCGGTTTCCTTGCGGATGCCTACCCCCCTGGTCCTGGTCTCTGCTCGACTGCTCTTGCTCCCACCCACCGCGCGGCGCGGGCTCGGTCCACTAGGGTCAACAGTCCACGCCTCCCTTCCGGCTTCCCTTCCCCCACCAACCCACCCCACACCACGCCATACAATAGCACGCATATGAATCACACACATATGCCACTTACCATCTTTTAACCCAAAAGCTCTAGCTCCAAAACCTGCTAAAACTCCCACTTGCCACCCAAAACCCCGTCAAGCCAAGCTAGCTTCCCCGCCCGCGCCAGCCGCATATAAACCAGAGAGAGCCCGCTCCTCCCTCTCAAGTCTCACGTCTCTCCCGCCCGCCCACTCCTCCCCTCCCCTCCCCTCCCACCCATGGAGAGCTCATCGTCGATGATGGAGAAGGTGTGGGAGTCGGGGCGGCGGATGAGCCGGAGCATCAGCCGCGGGATGGGCATGGAGGCGTGGGGCGTCGACGAGGCGTTCCTGCCGCAGCATCAGTGGGGCTCCCGGGGCGGCAGCCGGGGCGCCCGCCGGAGCGGCCGCGTCGACGACGACGAGGAGGCGCTGCGCTGGGCCGCCATCGAGCGACTCCCCACCTACAACCGCGTCCGCACCGCCATCCTCTCCTCCTCCGCCGAGGCCGACGGCGGCGCCGCCGACGGCAATCAGCAGCAGCAGCAGCAGTTCAAGGAGGTGGACGTGCGCAAGCTCGGCGACGGCGAGCGCCAGGAGTTCATCGAGCGCGTCTTCCGCGTCGCCGACGAGGACAACCAGCGACTCCTGCAGAAGCTACGCAACCGCATCGACAGGTCTGTTTCTTCTCGTCTATCTCTCTGTCTATCTACAACACAACCTGCTTGTTGTCTTGTTGCTTTCCTTCAATTCTGCTTCATTCATTCATTCATCTATCTCCGACTCCCACGAAAAATAATCGACAGCACGACAGTTCACTTGCTTGCTGTACAGGCTGCCACCACTCACCACGCACCACCAAAAAAAAAGGACAATTTTCTATGGCCGAATGGAAATAGTACAAGTATTGTCTATCTCTTCTCTCTTCATCTTCTTCAGTAGCTAGTCAAACGTACAATCATCGGAGAGGGACCTTCCTTCTGTCTGTACGTCCTCCTTCCTTGAAACTTGAAAGAGCGTCACACACAAAACAGCACGTTTGCAAAAAGGAAAAAGGATCAAGAGATCGACACACGTTTTTTTTTTGGAAAAGAGAAGCTTTATTGATCTTAAACAATTACATCGAGATGATACAATTATATAAGATCCAACCCGGCCTCTGCATAACTAAGATGCAGACAACCAATGAAAAAGAAACAAAAAATGAGAGCACCATGACCTAGCAAACTACCCCAAGCGCCTTCATCTTCATCCGCTACACAAACCAAAGCAACTCTTGGACTATGAAGTAGGCTCCCGATACAACGACTCCAACGAGGAAACGGCCCGCGCACGTGCCGACGTTGTAATGACCCAACCAATTAAGACCAGATCAAATGTTTTCACGAGGGAGTAATTCATCTTAATCCAAGCAATGCCTTCAACAAGGTCGCTGCTAGGTTCAACCAATTAAGGTCAGACCTAGGAATTTCTTCCCGGAACCGATAAATTAGTAGCAATTACTACCACGACCAAGTCAAACCGTGTTGCTTCCCCCTTCCTACCAGGCCAATGCTTCCATATAGACCAGCCCTAACCCACTTTAAACGGCCACGAACTCCAAATCCGGCAGACCATCTGAATTCGTAACCTGAGATACCATGCTACAAAGTAACCGCTGGGTACCCGTGCATAATCCACCAGGAATAAATTGCAGATGAAATCCGTCTTTGAGTAGGAGAATCCGCGAATGAAGCCAAGGTGACTCATGTCTCTTGGTCTATATGAAAAGGAAAGGCAAAATTGAAGATGTCATCACCAGATGTAGTTGCAAAGTCCGGAGCTAACTCTTCCAACACCAGACTGAATCCGTCGCGCCAGATCCGCCGCCGGCCGTACCAGCGACCAAGCGCCGCCGCCATGCCGCGAGCCGTCACTGCGCCTGGCCTTCCCTGGCCGCGCACTAGCCGGCTGCCGCCACCACCTGGCCGCGGGCCGCTGGCGCAAGTGCGGCCGCCGTCGGCGCACGCCTGGACGGGTCGTCGATCTCCCCTCCCGCGCGCCGGCCTCCGCAGGTCTTCGCGCCGCCGGCCCCGACTCCCGCGTGCCGCCGCCGCAGGCCCACGCGCCGCCGTCCTCCGGTCCATTGCGGCTCCAGATCCGCGCGCGGGAGACCTGTAACCGGGAAAGTGGCCTGGCCGCCGCCATCATAGCCGTCGCACGGGCTTCCGGCGGTGAGCTCCGGCGGCAGCGAGGCGCGGTGGAGGTTGGGAAGGTTGGCGGCGGCGCTAGGGTTGGGTCCGTCGTTGCTACGAATGGTGGCCAGAGATCGACACACGTACATACATATATCCCGGACCTTTCTCAGATACCGAGAAATATATATGAAAACAATCTTTATTAACTCGGTTCAAACAACTTTAGTTTCACCCTGTTTTCAGAAAGGAAGAAACCGCCTTTTATCAGTCCTCATGTGTTGGGTAGTACTCCGTAGAATATGGTTCCTTGCCCTTTATCTTATCTTATATGCTTCTAGAAGACTAGAACATTGTGCTTCAGGTACGTAACCAGCACCCACCATGAAATTGACCGGTTGATTGATGGGGTGTCACTACAACGGCAGATGACCCTCCCTTTCTGCTCTTCAATTTCCCTTGCAATTGCTTGGCTTCCAGAGGCAAATTAAATAAGGCTAGCTGCTGATGGCTGCTTGTGTCACAAGGCCATTGCAGTTGAACAAAACCAAATAGTGTGGGCCTTATTTTATTTATTATGATGTCATCAAACACATGTACATGACGAGGTTTCTCGCAGGCTAATTGAAGGACTATTGATTATATGTTTCATACCGCAATTCATACTGTTGATTTTTTTAGGACAAAATATGCCATTTTGTATGGAAGTAGGGCCAGTACACTGCTAGTTTTATATTTATAAAAAAATAATTATAAAGCGTGCACTTTGGATTGGATGATTCCAAAACAATATATAGGTTCAGTCTGCTTCTGGTCCCCAAGACCCCAATAAAGTTTGCTTAAAAAAATGTCACCCAAACCTCTACTACAGAGCAGCAGCTAGCTTACCCCAACAAAGGCAACAACTAACATGACCCCAATCATTCCCGTTTCGACATATCTAATATGAAATTCACATTTGATTCATTTTACGAACCAATGAAAGACATTTTCCCTCAATTCCTCTGAAAAAAAAACAATATGTAATTTGCTGCAGGGTGGGCATCGAGCTGCCGACGGTGGAGGTGCGTTTCGAGCAGCTGACTGTGCAGGCCAAGTGCCACGTGGGCAGCCGCGCGCTGCCGACGCTGCTCAACACGGCCCGCAACGTCGCCGAGGGCGCCCTGGGCCTCTGCGGGCTCCGGCTGGGCCGGCAGGCGACGCTGACCATCCTCAAGGACGTCTCCGGCGTGGTCCGGCCGTCCCGGATGACGCTGCTGCTGGGCCCGCCGTCGTCGGGGAAGACGACGCTGCTGCTCGCGCTCGCCGGCAAGCTGGACCCCGCGCTCCGGTGCTCCGGCGAGGTCTCCTACAACGGGTTCGCGCTGGACGAGTTCGTGCCCCAGAAGACGGCGGCGTACATCAGCCAGACCGACGTCCACGTCGGCGAGATGACCGTCAAGGAGACGCTCGACTTCTCCGCCAGGTGCCAGGGCGTCGGCACCAAATACGGTATATATATATATGCATTGCAATTTGCATGCAGACACACCCCTGCTTGATCATCCATTACATTGCATTGCTTCCTATTGGCTTCATCAGCATTTTTCAATGAATTGTGAGCAACACATAATGACTTGGGAAGAATTATTAACTAGTATGTAATAACCAATCTATGGAGCAGATCTTATGACGGAGCTGACGAGGAGGGAGAAGGAGGCCGGCATCCGGCCGGAGCCTGAAGTCGACCTCTTCATGAAGGTAGGGATCGGACACAGAAAAAAAAAGAGAATATGGTTCGATCGTGGTTTTATCAGCATGCACAATAAGCTTGTCGAGGCAAAACGTACATCAATCAATTAAGAATCCACATGAGGAAGCTAGGAAACTTAATTAGTTGCGGCGTTCAAATCATGGTCCCAAGTTCTCGATCGATCAGCAAGTGGTTGGCATCTCCTGTTTCAAACCACGGAACCCGTTCCTTCAGTAAACGACGAGAACATGTTGTTCCAACTAAAATGAAATTGTCAGCATCATCTGGTCCCAGTAAGTGGGACTCCATAGGAAGTGCTAGCTGCTCTAGTGCCAGGAAATCTAATTAATGTCAAAGTACATCATGTGCAATAGTACCCAGCCCTGCTTTGGCCGCGTTTAGATCCCGAATAGGGGCAGCCGAATTGGGTCTGACAAGCGACAGTGGTAATAAATGCGCACTGTAGCATTTCGTTTGTATGTGCGAAAAATTGTTCAAAATTTTATTAATTTGGCTTAAAATGTTCGTCTCACAGAGTACAACAAAACTGTGCAATTAGTTTTTGATTTCATTTACATTTAGTACTCCATACATGTTGTTAAATTTGGGAGTAACTTTTTGGAACTAAAATAGGCGTTTGTTTTGAACTTTACGCTTTCTTTTGTGCGCATGTACTGATTGTTCATCATGCTCTTTTTACTGTTACATGCAGGCCACTTCAATGGAAGGAGTGCAGAGCAGTCTCCAAACGGATTATACTCTCAGGGTAATAACACTTTTTTCTATCTCGCATTACTTTACTCCCTTGAGCTTCTATTTTCGTCGGGGTACAAAGGTTAACCCAAATGCACAATGAAAGTTACCGAAGCAGAAAAAAGTCCACAATGGAAGATTTTCTTTTGACAATGTGCAAGGACCTCTGGGTTGAGCGCTTCAATATCAAGAAGATAGCTTTCTGGGTCAATATTTTATACAGAAGATAAAAGAATCACTTTCTTTCAAAGAAGTGAGAAATTGACAGAACCATTGAGCCATTGACACAAGATTCCAGCAACAACATTTTCCCAAAAACCCTCTTTTTCCACAGCAGTAACCAATCACGGGCAAAAGGCGGTAGAGACGTCAGGCATGGCCGCATACGCCCCACGCGCAAACACCAGGATTGGGTATGGATCTTGTGGATCGTGGTGCCATGATTAGGTGAACGAGAAGATTGGAACGAGGAGAATTTTTTTCCAGGAAGAATCCATCACCAAGTCCACTACTTTGACACACCATCGAGTAGTTGAGGCTGAGTCTGAAACAGGATAACTACCGGAGAGTTTAGCAGTAGCCGGTGGGTTGGTTTGTTCGCTCACTCCTTCCTCTGTTGACCACTGAACCCAAGACATCTTCTTCACCTGCTTTGGGGGCATCTCCACTCCTGGACTCCTGGTGGGGTCTCGCTGCACGCAGCGCTGCCTCTGCGTGTAGGGGGTTGGTGCACCAACCTGACCTCACGGCGATGGCGCGCTGGCGTCACGGGATTGTCCCGCCGGTGCGCACGCCCGCGACGTGTTCGTCGAAATGCCAAGAATATGTAATTTGCTGCAGGGTGGGCATCGAGCTGCCGACGGTGGAGGTGCGTTTCGAGCAGCTGACTGTGCAGGCCAAGTGCCACGTGGGCAGCCGCGCGCTGCCGACGCTGCTCAACACGGCCCGCAACGTCGCCGAGGGCGCCCTGGGCCTCTGCGGGCTCCGGCTGGGCCGGCAGGCGACGCTGACCATCCTCAAGGACGTCTCCGGCGTGGTCCGGCCGTCCCGGATGACGCTGCTGCTGGGCCCGCCGTCGTCGGGGAAGACGACGCTGCTGCTCGCGCTCGCCGGCAAGCTGGACCCCGCGCTCCGGTGCTCCGGCGAGGTCTCCTACAACGGGTTCGCGCTGGACGAGTTCGTGCCCCAGAAGACGGCGGCGTACATCAGCCAGACCGACGTCCACGTCGGCGAGATGACCGTCAAGGAGACGCTCGACTTCTCCGCCAGGTGCCAGGGCGTCGGCACCAAATACGGTATGCATTGCATTTGCTTCTTATTGGCTTCATCAGCCTTTTCAATGAATTGTGAGCAACACATAATGACTTGAGAATAATTATTAACGTATGTAATAACCAATCTATGGAGCAGATCTTATGACCGAGCTGACGAGGAGGGAGAAGGAGGCCGGCATCCGGCCGGAGCCTGAAGTCGACCTCTTCATGAAGGTAGGGATCGGACACAGAAAAAAAAAGAGAATATGGTTCGATCGTGGTTTTATCAGCATGCACAATAAGCTTGTCGAGGCAAAACGTACATCAATCAATTAAGAATCCACATGAGGAAGCTAGGAAACTTAATTAGTTGCGGCGTTCAAATCATGGTCCCAAGTTCTCGATCGATCAGCAAGTGGTTGGCATCTCCTGTTTCAAACCACGGAACCCGTTCCTTCAGTAAACGACGAGAACATGTTGTTCCAACTAAAATGAAATTGTCAGCATCATCTGGTCCCAGTAAGTGGGACTCCATAGGAAGTGCTAGCTGCTCTAGTGCCAGGAAATCTAATTAATGTCAAAGTACATCATGTGCAATAGTACCCAGCCCTGCTTTGGCCGCGTTTAGATCCCGAATAGGGGCAGCCGAATTGGGTCTGACAAGCGACAGTGGTAATAAATGCGCACTGTAGCATTTCGTTTGTATGTGCGAAAAATTGTCTAAAAATTTATTAATTAGGCTTAAAATGTTCGTCTCGTAGAGTACAACAAAACTGTGCAATTA
>OAMR01000274.1:74570-90663 GCA_900205405.1 Echinochloa crus-galli | reverse complement strand
TGCAGGCCACTTCAATGGAAGGAGTGCAGAGCAGTCTCCAAACGGATTACACTCTCAGGGTAATAACACTTTTTTTCTATCTCGCATTACTTTACTCCCTTGAGCTTCTATTTTCGTCGGGGTAAAAAGGTTAACCGAAATGCACAAAGAAAGTTACCGAAGGAGAAAAAGTCCACAATGGAAGATTTTCTTTTGACAATGTGCAAGGACCTCTGGGTTGAGCGCTTCAATATCAAGAAGATAGCTTTCTGGGTCAATATTTTATACAGAAGATAAAAGAATCACTTTCTTTCAAAGAAGTGAGAAATTGACAGAACCATTGAGCCATTGACACAAGATTCCAGCAACAACATTTTCCCAAAAACCCTCTTTTTCCACAGCAGTAACCAATCACGGGCAAAAGGCGGTAGAGACGTCAGGCATGGCCGCATACGCCCCACGCGCAAACACCAGGATTGGGTATGGATCTTGTGGATCGTGGTGCCATGATTAGGTGAACGAGAAGATTGGAACGAGGAGAATTTTTTTCCAGGAAGAATCCATCACCAAGTCCACTACTTTGACACACCATCGAGTAGTTGAGGCTGAGTCTGAAACAGGATAACTACCGGAGAGTTTAGCAGTAGCCGGTGGGTTGGTTTGTTCGCTCACTCCTTCCTCTGTTGACCACTGAACCCAAGACATCTTCTTCACCTGCTTTGGGGGCATCTCCACTCCTGGACTCCTGGTGGGGTCTCGCTGCACGCAGCGCTGCCTCTGCGTGTAGGGGGTTGGTGCACCAACCTGACCTCACGGCGATGGCGCGCTGGCGTCACGGGATTGTCCCGCCGGTGCGCACGCCCGCGACGTGTTCGTCGAAATGCCAAGCCAAAGGTTACCACTTTTCCTAGCTTTGCCATCAGCACAGTTTGCATGGTCAGGGAGGATGAACGGTTGGTGAGGTTTGAAAAGGCGGTTTTCGCGGGTAACTGTCGCTTTCGAGACATTAACAGAGTAGTAGTTTGACACCGGCTCTAATGCCGCTCTGCCAGTGTCAGAAATGTAATTGTCTTGATTGTGATGGGGTTTTTGACCGGGTTGTAATTGTTCTTGGAGCAGATACTGGGTTTGGACATCTGCGCCGACACCATCGTCGGCGACCAGATGCAGCGGGGGATCTCCGGCGGCCAGAAGAAGCGTGTAACCACAGGTAAATATATGTAAACTGCTTCGCTCAGCGTTATGTCATGCTCACCGCACATTGATGCTGAGAAGAAGATGTGGACCTGGTACGGCCGTGTCTCTTTCTTTCTGGTTTAGGCTTTATAGTGTGGTGGGCGTAGCACAGATGCCGGCATCCTCATCGTATTTGGATTTATGCGAAAACCAGAAGTTGTTGGGAGTTTAATAATGTAATTTTCCTGAAAGAAACCACTCACAAGCATGTGTCATTTCTAGAAGACTAAAATCTTGCTGAAAATTCTATTCTAGTGTATCCTGTGCTGTTGTGCTGTGCCTTTGAGGTCCACACGCATAGATTGGAGTGCAGCAGTTTGTAGCATTGCATCTTGTGGTTCAGGGACTCCATGGCTGTTGGATGGTCACTTATCCAAACAGTAACCACTCCTTTCTCTTCAGGGGTACAAGGGAACGCATACTATAAATCAAATACAATTCCAGTGTACTTGTCATGATTCTGGCATAGTGACGTGATAAGAGCTTCTAGCCTTTCTGTTGGCAGCCTATTCTATTGGAATTACTGCATTTTAGGGTTACATGAGTGAATTTGATAGTTCTACAATGAATAAAACTGAACATGACAAAATTTGACCCCAAAAAAAGAAATACTGTAGGGGCCACTGATTATGGAGGAGCCCTAATGCTGATGTAAGCAGTAGCTATGCTCAGTGATAAATTTTGTCCAAGACATTTTTCTTAAAAGAACTTTGCCCTAATGCTTCTAGCCTTTCTGTTGGCAGCCTATTCTGTGGAAATTTCTGCATTTTAGATTATATGAGTGAATGTGATTGTTCTAAAATTACTAAAAGTGAGCAGGACAAAGCCTGACAGAAAGTTACTGTAGGGTACACTGATTACAGAGGAGCCCTAATGTTGTTGGTGGATACAGTAGCTGTGCTGAGTGATAAATTTTTTCTGAACATTTTTTTTAAAAAAATACTTGCTATTTTGGAATGCAGGAGAGATGATTGTTGGCCCAACCAAGGTGCTATTCATGGACGAGATATCGACGGGATTGGACAGTTCCACCACATTCCAAATCGTCAAATGTCTCCAGCAGATTGTGCACTTGGGCGAGGCCACCATCCTTATGTCCCTCCTTCAGCCTGCCCCTGAGACCTTCGACCTATTTGATGACATCATCTTACTGTCAGAAGGCCAAATTGTTTACCAGGGACCCCGCGAATGCGTTCTCGAGTTCTTCGAAATCTGTGGATTCCGCTGCCCTGAGCGCAAGGGTACTGCAGACTTTCTTCAGGAGGTAGCATTTGACACTTGTGTAGTAATTGCTTGCTATGTCTCTGAAAGTTCTAGTTTATGAATCGCACAAGGACCTTTTCTTTGTCTACTTTTCAGGTGACATCAAGGAAGGATCAGGAGCAGTACTGGGCTGACAAGCAGAGGCCTTACAGATACATCTCGGTCCCAGAATTTGCTCAGAGGTTTAAACGGTTCCATGTCGGACTCCAGCTGGAGAACCACCTCTCACTGCCATTTGACAAGAGCCGTTGCCATCAGGCTGCTCTTGTATTCTCAAAGCACTCAGTGTCAACCACAGAGCTCCTCAAGGCATCCTTTGATAAGGAGTGGCTCCTAATCAAGCGCAATTCATTTGTGTACATTTTCAAGACCATACAGGTAGCATAACCTTTTTTGGAAATCTCACTCACGCCATTACTCAAAAGTCCCAATGCTGTTGACTGACATTTATTATCTGTCTGTGTGAACTCTGAAGCTCATCATTGTAGCCCTCATTGCGTCAACGGTGTTTCTAAGGACCCACATGCATACAAGGAATGTAGATGATGCCTTTCTCTACATTGGAGCACTGATTTTTACTCTGATAGTCAATATGTTCAATGGCTTTGCTGAGCTCTCTTTGGCCATAACAAGGTTACCGGTGTTCTACAAGCACAGGGACCTCCTGTTTTACCCTGCTTGGATCTTCACACTACCAAATGTTATTCTCAGAATCCCGTTCTCCATAATTGAATCTATAGTCTGGGTTCTTGTCACATACTACACCATAGGGTTTGCTCCAGAGGCCGACAGGTACATAAAATACTTCCCTTTACTATTTTCTGTTTCAGGAAACAACAGTTTATAACTGCTGATTTGGTATTTGCGTGCAGGTTTTTCAAGCACTTGCTACTCGTGTTCTTGGTCCAGCAGATGGCAGGTGGACTTTTCAGAGCAATTGCCGGACTTTGCAGATCCATGATCATTGCTCACACTGGTGGAGCATTATCTCTTCTGATCTTCTTTGTTCTTGGAGGCTTTCTCCTGCCAAAAGGTTCATTACTTGTCTTTCCCCTTTTTATTCACACTTCTGTAGATCAATATTTTAGCCTAGCTGACTAGTTCTTTCTGCAGGTTTCATCCCTAAATGGTGGATCTGGGGCTATTGGATTTCACCTTTGATGTATGGATTCAATGCTCTCGCAGTAAATGAATTCTATGCTCCTCGGTGGATGAACAAGTTCGTAATGGTATGCTCACTACCACACTGATTTTTCACGAGTTTACAAATATATATTTTTGTTGACAAGGTCTTTGTGCTCATGTTTATAGGACCAAAATGGTGTTCCGAAAAGACTAGGGGTATCTTTGCTTGAAAGTGCCAACGTCTTTGTTGACAAAAACTGGTACTGGATTGGAGCAGTAGGGCTATTGGGTTTTACCATCTTCTTCAATATACTTTTCACGCTGTCACTGATGTATCTGAACCGTAAGTGCCTAAACTATAATCTTTTCTTGCTGATGATCCATAAAATAAAAACTTGACGATGATAGTTTTTGTGTCGATAACTCGATATCCAATTCACCTGTTCTTTAATTGTCAGCTCTCGGCAAGCCACAAGCTGTTATATCAGAAGAAACTGCACAGGAAGCGGAAGGTAATGGACATGCAAGACGGGCAGTAAGAAATGGAAGCACGAAATCAAAGGATGGTGATCATAACAGTAAGCAACTCTGACAAGAGTCATAGCTCAAAAGTGAATCTGAATAACAAGTGACAGTTTCTAAGCTGAGGTTTGTCTATTACAGGGGAAATGAAGGAGATGAGATTGAGTGCGCGTTTGAGCAACTGTTCATCAAATGGGGTTTCACGAGTTATGTCCATTGGCAGCAATGAAGCTGCTCCGAGAAGAGGAATGGTTCTTCCATTTAACCCTCTTCCCATGTCTTTTGATAATGTGAACTACTATGTTGACATGCCTGCGGTGAGTTTACCTTCAACTATTCTCAGCGGTTTTTCCTGTCCCATTTCTAATCGTCCTCAGTGCGCTTGTATGTTTGAGCATGGAACATTGATGGAGAAATTCTATTGTTTGCCCAGGAAATGAAACAACAAGGAGTGCAGGATAACAGGCTCCAATTATTGCGTGAGGTTACAGGGTCATTCAGGCCTGGAGTGCTGACAGCTCTTATGGGTGTCAGTGGAGCTGGAAAAACTACTCTTATGGATGTCTTGGCTGGAAGAAAGACTGGGGGTTATATTGAAGGTGATATCAGAATTGCTGGCTATCCCAAGAACCAAGCCACATTTGCAAGGATTTCTGGTTACTGCGAGCAAAATGATATTCATTCTCCTCAGGTCACAGTTAGGGAGTCTTTGATATACTCTGCCTTCTTGCGCCTTCCTGAAATGATTGGAGATCAAGAAATCACTGATGATATCAAGATTGTAAGTCATGTCTTTTTTTCCTGTCTCTGACACTATCCTTAGTTGCTTGATATCTTTGCTTGGAAGATAAAGTGTCTGCTAGTAAGACACAATAGGCTAAGAAGTTTGTCTTGTTTGTTGTCACTAGGACCTGTTAGCTCTAGGTGCAAATCCGTTAGATGTTGAGATTTGAAAGTAAATAACACGTCACATTTACCAAACTCACATGCAACATATCTCAATGGTTGCAGCAATTTGTGGATGAAGTTATGGAACTAGTGGAGCTCGACAATCTGAAGGATGCTTTAGTTGGTCTACCGGGAATCACTGGGCTTTCAACAGAGCAAAGGAAAAGGTTAACAATAGCTGTGGAGCTCGTCGCCAACCCATCAATCATCTTCATGGATGAACCAACATCAGGCCTTGATGCAAGAGCTGCAGCAATCGTCATGAGAACAGTGCGAAACACAGTTGACACTGGACGGACAGTAGTTTGCACAATCCATCAGCCAAGCATTGACATCTTTGAGGCTTTTGATGAGGTGGGTATGAGTAACTTTTACAAGTTGTTCCACCTTTTGAACTATTAAATATTAACCTGGGTTCTTATGTGCAGTTGCTATTGCTGAAAAGAGGAGGACAGGTGATCTACTCTGGACAATTGGGTCGCAACTCCCAGAAAATGGTTGATTATTTTGAGGTACATAAAGCTCCATGTCACACTTAAATATTTGTATCAATAAATTTAAAACAAGGGTGAAAAATAAAAAGTAGAGTGAAATATCTAATCTGCGATTCAATTATGCAACTAGGCAATTCCGGGAGTGCCCAAAATCAAAGATAAGTACAATCCTGCCACTTGGATGCTCGAAGTCAGTTCGATTTCAGCCGAAGTGCGACTAAAGATGGATTTTGCTGAGTACTACAAAACATCGGATCTATACAAGTAAGTGATATGCTTCTTTAGAACAAAAACTCTTTTAAATGAAATGACATGCAGCTCTCTTGCGTGTTTGAGAACAAAAAAACTTTGATTTTATTCTCAGCTAGACTGTGTACAATATGTTTTCAAGTTCATTAACTGATTCCTTGTGGAATTCGATGGTATTATTTCCAGGCAAAACAAGGTACTGGTGAACCAGCTGAGTCAACCAGAGCCAGGGACATCAGATCTTTATTTCCCTACACAGTACTCGCAATCCATAACAGGACAGTTCAAAGCCTGCCTCTGGAAGCAATGGCTGACCTATTGGCGCAGCCCGGATTACAATCTTGTTAGATTTTTCTTCACTTTGTTCGTTGCCTTACTGCTTGGCTCCATATTTTGGAGGATAGGCACCAAAATGTAAATTTTCGAACTCTCTTCATCCTTGATAGTTAGTTCCTAATTTACTATCATCTGAAAGTGTTGATGCTTTCTATTTCAGGGGAGATGCAAACACTCTCAGGATTGTTATGGGAGGAATGTACACAGCTGTGATGTTTGTTGGTATCAACAATTGCTCAACTGTACAGCCAATTGTTTCAATTGAGAGGACGGTTTTCTACCGAGAGAGGGCTGCTGGGATGTACTCTGCAATGCCCTATGCCATTGCTCAGGTAAAGAAATATCATAGAACTATTGCAAAACATAGTGATAACTAAGTGCTATTTGCTCTCTGGGGATACTCAAATTTTGCTTTTGCAGGTTGTCATGGAGCTCCCCTATGTGTTTGTCCAAACAACTTACTACACCCTCATCATATATGCCATGATGAGCTTCCAATGGACAGCTGCCAAGTTCTTCTGGTTCTTCTTCATTTCCTACTTCTCCTTCCTCTACTTCACTTTCTACGGCATGATGACTGTCTCAATCTCACCGAACCATGAGGTTGCAGCCATCTTTGCTGCAGCTTTCTATTCGCTCTTCAACCTCTTCTCGGGCTTCTTCATTCCAAGACCGGTTAGTTGTCTCTTCAATCAAACAGTTCCCGTTATCCTTCTCCGTAGGATTAGAAAAGCTGATTTTCCCTCCATTTTTGTTTCAGAGAATTCCTGGATGGTGGATCTGGTACTACTGGATTTGCCCATTGGCATGGACTGTGTATGGGCTCATAGTGACACAATACGGAGACCTGGAAGAGGTCATCTCAGTCCCCGGTGAATCCAACCAGACAATTAGTTACTACGTAACACATCATTTTGGATACCACAGGGATTTTATGCCAGTTGTTGCGCCGGTCCTCGTGCTCTTTCCAGCATTCTTCGCGTTCATGTATGCAGTCTGTATCAAGAAGTTGAACTTCCAGCAACGATAGGAGCAAGATCTGGCGGCAAAGCTCTAGATTCTTTTTTGCAAAAACATATCTGGTTTCGCCTTCCATTTTTGGTTACTTGCGTATAGTCAATGTACATAGGGTTTAGTTTTGGTATTCCACGGATCGCCAAATGTGGCGAGGTCCTATACGGCATTCTAGCCATTTAACTGTGGGACATTAAAGAGCGTTATTATAGTAGAATTTGTTCATGCTCTATTTATTCACTGAGATCAAGCAAAGTCTCAAGGGCAAGGATGATAAAGCTTCGTAAATGGTGAAAGTTTTTGTATTTCGTTACTCTAAAGTCAAGGGCAAGAACGAAGGCAGGGATTTTAGTACTTCTTTAGATATATAAAATATCTGGCTTTAGCCTCTATAGAGAGGTAATAGCCATCAAAGCTGCTGGCATCATGCATCCATGACGAGGAACTATGATAAAAGCAAATGCATAAAACCTCCATAGTTGAATGAGAAACATTATTATTAGAAAATTCAAAATTGTATAAGAGAATCTACATCCATGAGAGGCAAAAATCTGCATGAATGTTGTTTCTAAAGTACATGACACGCTAAAACCATCATCTCCTTGTCTTTCTCCGCTGTGCTGCAGCAAGAAAAATTTATAGGTGTTGAGCAATAATATAGTTTGTTTGTTAATGAAGACGGTTAATATGCATCTATTGTTTATAGGTGTTGAGCAGTAATGGATCAACTTTGTTTTCGTTTGCATTCTGGCAAGCATCCGGATAGAAGTACTATTATGACATATTAAAAATAACAGTGAATTTAGTGATACAATTTTTATGTTTGCTAACACTAATGGTCAAATTAATTGAAAATTGAATGGAGGGGTACTTTATTGTGCTAAATTTCTCATAACATCACAATCTTGGCACGTGGAGCACCATTTGTTAAAAACAAAAAGGAGAATTGCTTCTGTTCAACACTTCAACAATCAACAAAAATTTATTGCTGCATTGAACAAATCAACAAAGCTATGTCATATCCTAACCGTACATATGTACAAGAAAATTTTACATTATCACTGCACAGAGAAGAAATCTATCTATTTCTTCAAAAAAAGGGGGAAACTATCCAGCCGATTTTTTTCTGAATCAATCCAACTGATGTATAAATTCCATCAACTGTTAGGAAAATCAGAGGGCATCATCAATGACCAGCCATAAATAACAAACACTGAGTGCTGTACAAAATATAAATCTAGTGCTGGAATAAATTGATCAAACTTGTTGAGCTATGTCCAACGCTTTGAAGTACTCGATGTTCTTGGTGCAGATATTGCTTGCGTCGATGAGGTTCGCCTAGCTGACACTGCACCAAAAACATTTCACAATACTTTATATTTTTAATAATGCATAACAGGTCCTATCTAACGCAGAACAGATATAGATTCCACTTAATTTACATCACTGAAAAAAATTGCTCCAGAACAGCCAGTTCATCCGAAACTAAGCCATTGAGCAAAGCCAATGATTAGTAAACTGCCTTTAGCACATTACCTTGTTAGATGCATTTAACTTCCTTTCCACACTTAAACCTAGATTCGTTTTATTTAATCAGATCAAACATTTTCAGAACTGACTGAGTTGCTACAGTAGATGCTACTATAGGTTTGCATGGGTAATCATCAGGTTTTGGATTACCTAGTAAGCAAAGGTCAAGGGAATACTATGACTTACCAAGCAATTACCTGATTTAGCTCACTACCTGTGCAACTTTGTTAGTTACACTAACTTTATCTAGTTTTCACTTTTATAAAACAATATTGTGAATTGGTGTTCTGTTTGCAAGGTGGAAGTGAAACTTGTTGGGAAATCATAAAAAAAATACTAACAACTCCTTGACATCCTCCTTTTACTTGGGCAAACATACACTTGTTTAATTTTTAATCGTATGGGGGGAGGGGGGGGATATTCAGTGTTATACAAATAATACGGTTGGATAGTATAGCCTCTGACATTATTCAGTGGTCTCAGATATTTTCAGTTCATGTTATAGACAGTCTAGATTATACTCAGGTAGAGGATAAGGTTTTGTTGAACACAAGGCATATGGCAATTTTTCACCAGCTGCAGTACAGCCATATGAACTGTGTCACAATCACTGCCTTAAGGATGCTTATGCAGAAGCAGAAATCCAGATCCGTTAAAACAAAGGAAACATGATTGGCACTTGAGCTTACTCGGAGATCTAGGAGCTGGAGGATCTCCTAGTTTAGGCCATAATGAAGTTTGAGCTGGCTTTGGTGCTGTTGTCTTCTGGACTCGAGTGGCCACCTTAGACCTGCGTGAGGAAGAATATGTGCTTATAAATCACAAAAATAGCTTAAGAGAAATAAGCCATCAAACAGATAGTGCTAGACACTGTCAGCACCCAATGCTCCCACTAAATGTTAATTATATGTAGATCGAAAAGAAATGATAGTCACAAGGAAACATAATCATGAAACCATAATCATATGAACTTTCAGTGTAGATAAATGGAGAGCACTTACAACCGATCATTTGGAGTTTTTGGTGCCTTCTCTTGTCCTTTCTGGGTGCAAGATGCTTTTTCCTGTTCCGGGAAGAGCGTCAATTCAACTATACTGCTTACTGAAACATCAGTCTCTGTACCCATGGAAAGACCACTATCTGATATATCACTTAACCTCTCCTCTGAATCAGCATAGCCAAAGGAAGCAAGCTCAGGATCATCAGAATTCTGACCCATCTCACTAAGAGAGAGCTTAGGAAGTTCCCTAGTCCCCCTCTGTGGTAGAATGTCATCAACAGACTGCATAGAACCAGATTCAGAGTGCCTGTCGCTGATGTCGGAGAAGTTATCAGCATCAGAGCCGGCCCTACTGCCAATGCTCATTGCTTTCCCACCAGATGCCGTTCTTCGGTGTTGGATTCTGCTTCCTAAAGAAGATATGCCTGGGGAGGAGGAGGAATGTTTCAATGGGGAATCAGCACGTTTCACTGTCCTGGCCCTTGGAGTTTGTGTCTTGAGCAGTTGTAATCTGTTTATTTCCTCATCTTTCTTTGCAATTTTATGCTTGAGAAGTGAGATCTGCAGGATGGAAAGAATGTTCGAAAAAAATGACGTCTGACAGTGCTGGTGAGAGAAATGGTAATTGCAATTCTGCTTTCAATTCAGAAGAAGAAAAACTCTAATTGTGTCTCATCCGGAGGTAAATCCTATTGCTAAACGATCATTGCATACAGATCAAGGATAGTAAACTAGTAGCGAACAAACATTTACTATCCATATCTACTGCCCTGCTATGAATGAAAAAGAGATGGGCAAACGGAAAACAAGGCTTTCTCACCTGTTCCTTAAATTCTCTGATATCTTTGCCCTCTTTATTCACCTTTGCAGCACCTAGTTCCACTCCAGAGACCCTTTCAGCAAAGTTTAAAGTACTTACAGTCTCAGAATAAGATAAGACATCTGGGTTGATCTGCACAAACATCAAGGTTTTTGCATGTCCACCTACAGATGAAATTTTAGATAAGTAACAATGTAACATGTAAGACAATGGTATATAGAGCAATCAGTAGCAGTAATCACCCAAAGAACTTTGCAGGACTTGTGTAAGTTTGCTGTTCCGATATGGCACATGGGCATTCTTCTGTGATAAAGAAAATATGACATCTCCAAGTGCAGACAAAGACTTGTTGATGTGCTGCGCTTCTTTGAGTCTATCTCCTGTAACAGCAGAACGGTCCACTCTCTCGCTCCCAGCAAGATCAACGAGATGTAGTGCACCGCGCAAAGTAGCTCCAGTTTTCAAATCTACACCTCGAATGTGTATGGTAACAACACTGCAGAATTAATCAAATTAGTCCTCATTTTAAAATAACCATAAGGAAACAGAACTGGACTATATGAATGAAAATTAACCTGTGAGATCTGCTGCTTCTTTCATTCAATGCCGTTGAACCCACAGCTCTGTTTGCAAGTCCTATTCTCATTAGCTGAATGACGTCGGATGTTGAGTTAACAGGATGCAACGTTGCATCAGGAACAGCAAGCCCATTGGGTTGGCTGGCATTCGAAATCCCTAGTGTATGCTAGTTAAAGGAAAAGTACAGTGTTCTTAGCGTCACATTCATTTGTAAACATGCAAATGATTTGGGGGGATATTTTATTACAAGGAATATAGCAAACAGTTCCATCCTTACTAATTTGCAAGTTTCTATATATGTTCACTTGAACTGAATCAACTAAACTAGTTCATAGCTAGGCCTAGGATCCAGTTATATAAATACTTATCACATTGGAAGAGAAAATTAAGACATATGACAAATAAATGGGAGCATGGTTTCAAAGGAGATAAGGCGTCCCAAGAATTCTGGGAATGCCTTATTGCCTAGGCGACAAGGTGTCACTGTTCCCCAAGGCGAGCTGGGTGCACCTGGACGCCTAGGCGGCGCCTTTAAAACTATAAATGTGATTGCTCAGATGGGAAAAAAAGGATATTTCTTCTCCGGACCATTGCTGCCAAGGAGATCACGGATTTGTTCATTGTATATCTCAATCATTTGAACACTTATTTCATACATGATTGTATCCCCACGATTATGTGAAATACGGAACAGGTCATTCAAAGCTCTGTAGTTGACACCCCATTCCTTCTCCGTTGCATTTTCAGGTCCCGTCTGAGATAGTTGAAGAAAGACAATAGTACGATGAATACGTTATGTTATAACTGAATAGAAAATGGTAATTCTCTCAAATAAGCTAATCATATTAAGATTTTTATATGTAGTGCTTTCGTACCATTGTGTATGTTTTTCCTGATCCAGTTTGACCATATGCAAAAATGCAAACATTATAGCCATCAAGAACTGATCTGATAAGTGGTTGAATGTCCTTGAATACCTCATCTTGAAAAGGGAAAAATAAGGCAATTTTTTTTTATGTTAGCACTCCAAAAATATGATTGTTACCTAATACAATAAAGTTATCAACATCAAAAGCAAAGGAATACCGCATAGGCCACATTCTCATTTTTACCTTGAGAAGCAGTGGGGCCAAGAACTTTGTTGAATTTGAATGACTTGCTCCCTTCATTTCTTTGTCGTGTCGGATTTGCAATAACTAGATTGCCATCATCACCAACATATTCAATTGTAGTAGATTTTTTATCCTCCCCAGGAAGAAAAGGTCTTATCCGGCAATAGACTCTTATGTTTCCTGGTAAAAAACAAGCATCCTCAAAAACTGATATAGTTAAGAAGATGGATATATAATAAAATATATCTTTGTTTGAACACTCACCTTTTAGCTCCTGAATCTCATTGAACAATTTTCTATTTTCTTCAAGAGCAGCATGATAACTTTCAGCATCATGTACCAGTATGTTAAGACTTTTTCCTGCAGAGTTGATATGGATATGCAAGTTATAAAATGCCAATTACATTAAGTATATGAAATGTGGAATAAAATCAATAGTGGCACTCATTCATACCAAAGCCACTGAGTTCTTCAGACCATCTTTTCTGGCAGTTTTGGATTTCATGCCTAATGGAAATAGAAGACAACCTCAAATCCTGATAGGGGAGAAGTTTTAATTCAATTGACGTATTGATGATGTCTTGCAAGAAACACTGAGAACAACTAATGTAACAAATCACTACCTGGACATTCTGTATTTGCAGACCTACAAATTGGTTCACCATGGTTTCCTTCTGCTTCCAAGTCTCGATTCTTGATTTTAATGATTCCTCAAGATCTCTTCCTTTCTTTCTAGAGTCTTCGAGCATGATCTCTACTTCTTTTATTCTCTGTTCAAACTCTTCATTTGCCTGCAAAGCTCTACTCTCCAGTTCTTGAATATCTCTCTTGTGAGATCTTCCTGCTACTGCAAGCTCTTGCCTGAGTTTTGATATTGTAATATCACTATTCTCCTTGTCCTTGTGAAGCTTATGCATGTCTTCCTTTGTAGATCTTAACAGGCTCTGGCTCTCTTCATATGATGATTTAACCGTTTCTAATTTCAACTTCAGTTTCATAATTGTATGTTTACTTTCTTCTTTCTCCTTCATCATCCTAAATATTTCATCATTATATTTAAATGATTTACTTGGATGTACATCTGCCGACTGCTCTCTGTCATCAACCTTACCCTTCTTCAAGGTACCAAGATCTTCCTTCTCCTTAATCAGTGCAACCATTTCTTCCTTCTCTTTCATCAATCTAATTATATCTTCCTTATCTTTCAACAGCCTAGCCATATCTTCCTTATCCTTTGTTAGTCTAGTTACATCTTCCTTGTCCTTTATCAAGTTTGACATATCTTTGTCAACTAATCTTCGTTCTTCAGTTTTGCTTTTTTCCATCTAAAGAATGGAAACAAATAAAATCAATTCAATCATTCACACAAAGGAGGCTTGAGTTAAGCCATGTTTGGGAAAGCTTAATCCTGTGGTCCATTATGCTGAATCTCCCTACATGCTTCTGAACTATCAATGCTTATTTGGTTATACATGCCCTTTTACAGAATTTAGATAATTAAAAATTCTAAAGAAACCAGTAGCAAAAGCTGGATTTAAATATATGCAGAGGATATCAACATGAACAGGTAACCAGTTTTTGGACAAGAAACAAACCTTCATTTGGATCACATGTTCCGCAGCAAACTGAAAAATAATTTAAGAAACTATATAAGAAAGATATGCGTCATTCATGTTAGAAGGTTTCAAACATAAACTGGAACTTATGTTGAAACATACATTTGTTTTTCCATTTGCCGCACTTGTGTTTATTTGTGCTTGTCCACTTATCCCACTTGCAAGTGCCTCTAGTACTCTTATCCTTGATTTATATTTCTCTTCACGTGCTCTCATAAGGTTATTTTGCTGAATACAAGTAACAGTTACTTCAGCAGGAATAATCTGAAAAATAAGTATAAAATAGTACCCCTTACATTTCTTATGTGTTCTGCTTGAGTAGAAATGCGCCGTTCAATCTCCAGTATTACCTTCCTCAACAAGCAAGCGATGTGCTGCGCAAAGAATCATATGTTTTTGTTCAAGAGGGTGAAAGAAGTATAAAACAAAATGTACCAAAGGTTTCAAGTATGAACAGAAACAACTAACTGCATTGCTTTTGAGTAGCCTACATAAGGAATTTCTCCATTCTTATTCTCAATGATCTCATCAAGGATGCCATTCACAAAACTCAGAAGTGACTGAGTAGGAGCGTTCTGCAAGATTAATTCCATGATGCAAAGAATAAAAGATAAATTTTTGTTGAATTATCTCAAGTACATTGAAAAAATATGTATATATATGCCCTTACATCCAAGTTGGTGGATTTCATCATCTCCAAAATTTTAGAAGTAGGCATATCAGAATAAACTCCTTGCCTCAGATGGAAGACTTCATGAAAATTGTGCCCAGCATGCCTTGAGATAGAACATAGTTCAGGCCGTGACATTGGAGATGATGGTTCTACAATAAAAAAGATAAATATTTTTCAACTGATAAGCGACCTTCGCATCTTAAGGCTCCCATTGCAAGGGCCAAGTCTTAAGAACTGTATGGGTTTAATTATGTGCACATTACTACACTTTTGACTACAACATATGATCAATTAAACATTTCAAAATTGCAGAACTAATCAGATAAGCCTGTTTAGTTTTGTCTGTAGCCCTCACAGTGTTACTGCCGAAAGCCTTTTTTTTTCCCCAAAAGGATGGTGAAAGCTTTTGCTTTGCTGTGATATTATTAGACAAAGAGAATTGACATGTACAGAAAATCTCACCTGATGGACCTGGACTTTTGGAGACTTTTTGTAGGTTCCTTTTCACTTCTTTGCTCTCTTTTATGAACCCAGAGTTCTGTGTACCATGACCATTCTCCCTTATGGCAAACTCCATGCTTGGCATCCTACCTATTTCTTCAAGGGTACAATGCAACACTTCCCCAACATGGGAGCCAAACCGATCCCTTAGTGCAAGAAGACAGACAACCACAGCTGACATTGGGCCCTACATGAATGCCAATAATGTGAACGAATGAGGGCAGGTAGATAATTTTTTATATTTCAGGGAGGTGGCAATGTTGCAAAACTGACAATTATTGCCAGAACATCACCATATTAATCGAATATGCATCACATTGGAACATGGCTAGAGTATGTATCCGGACATTATAAAACCCCATTATTGAACAACTGATTCGCTTACATCTTTGATACATTTTTTAGCCCAAGAAGCAATTGCTACTGACTACGGACTTACCGTCGAACGAAATGAGCTTGAATAAAACTTACCAAACGTCGCAACAGTTAACGTCATAAAACAGATGATATTGGAATGTATATACCCCGTTCCAATATTTTCATATATGATCTATGTCATTTGGATAACATGCACCGTGCTTGCTAGGGTGCTAGTGGAGTCACATCCGATAAGTTTGAGAAATGAATTTGTATGTTTCTGAATTGGATGCTAGCGTATGCCGCGTCCTGCATTCATTACCGGTTTAAGCAGAAAAGGACGGGATTAAGGTGTCATCTGGGGCCAATCAACAAACCGAAGAACAATGACAAGCATCGACCACCTGCAGCGAAAGCAGAGTCGAAGCTTCTCCGATTTGAAACGCTACCACACATCATTCAGGGACTCAGAGTTCCAAAATGTTGCCAGACACGCAGGTAGCTACTCGCTGTTCGCACTCGTGTTCCTCTATTTTCCTCCCATAAACGGAATATTCTGTCCTGGTCATCGAGATTTCTTCCTCTATCCCAATTTCTCCCGCACCCATCTCTCCTCTATCATCTTCCCCTATCTCAACTACCACATATTTTATTCCAACAACACCAACTACTATATTATTTTACTCTTATTTTTATTTACCGTACTACCCCCTCTCTCTCACCACTTCTCCTCCCTATT
>OAMR01000274.1:45885-73956 GCA_900205405.1 Echinochloa crus-galli | reverse complement strand
GGCGGCGTGGGCGGGCGGCAGTCGACTGCGGGGGCGGGAGGGGAGCTGCGGGGTGGTTGGGACGTGTGGGCCCTATGCCACGTCGGCCGGTAGCGGCGCTTCGCCACTCTGCCACGTATGGGGGAATCGGGGGGCTTCGCCATTTTAGCAAAGGGCTTACAGGACACCGCTGCGGCGGTTGTTCCTGCATTTCCTTCCTGAAGGAGCCGCTACCGGAGGCCAGTGCGAGCAGCCTAAACCCAACTGTTTTTTTTTTTGGAAAATTTACTACCGATGAACGCAAGCAGTTGAGGGTCATCATCCAAGGGAGAATCGAACGCCGTACCCTGTCCAGGTCGGAGGCGGCGAAGGTGGGCAGGCCCATCCGCTCCACGGCCGCGAGGAACCTCCCGACATCGTCGCTCGCCGCCTCCGCCGCCGAGCCCGCGGAGGCTCCGCCCTGCGTCAAAGCACCGGCGACGATCACGACAGCGGGAACATGTACTGGAGCGGCGCGGTGCGATCGGCGACCTACCTCGTCGGGAGCAGAAGCAGCGGGGCCGAGCCTGCGGAGCGCCGCGGCGAGGAGCGCGCCGCCGGCGAGCGCGGCCCGGAGGTCGTCGTCGGACGCGCGCGGTGGGGGCAGCGGCAGCCCCGAGCCCGCCAGCAGCGCCCGCCTCCGATCGCCGCTCCAGGCTCTCCGCTGCGAACAAACAAACAATCCGCAGTAGTAAGCGCTGCGCCACCGCCGCGTGACGGCAAATTTGGTGAGGGCGAGAGAGAGTATCCCAGCAGGAAGCGAGCTGAGGGGTTAGAGGGGTTTACGTGACTCGGCGGCGGCGGCGGACATGGGGGCGAATCGAGCGAGCCGAAGGGAGGAGGCGGCCGCCGAGACGTGGGGGGATTATGCGAATTGAGGCGGCTGAGGTTTGACCCACCCGAGAGGAGGCGGACAGGGAGCAGGAGCGCCGCGGCCCGCGGGGGAGGGGAGAAGACGTGGGCGACGTGCGGAGGGAATGGGAATTGGGATGGAGGTGGAGCAGGCGAGCGAGGGAGCACGCAGCCCTGTTCCTCTACGCGCCAAATTTGGCGTGCTCGCTCTTGAGCTGGCTACTAGTACACTACTAGTAGTACTTGGGAAGGTGGCCGAAGCGTGGTGCGCGGAGACGGGAGGCCATGGAAGATGGAGTCACCATCGAAATGGAATGGATTTCTTTTTTCCATCAGAAAAAGGAAAAAAAAAGAACCAGCCCTTTTTCTGTGTTTGGGGGTGAATCCGGACAGACTTCAAACCTGAAATTTAAGCACCAGCTCTCGCAGTCTAAGAGTATTGTCGATTAAAGAACCAGCGTAGTCTGCAATCAATCGCTTCCAGCTGAAATGAAATGATGCGTACTTGTATCCTTGATGGCAGCTCATCAAGTGCAGGATTAGCACGCCACGAAGGCGGGCATGACTTTTTCTAATCTCGCCATCAATTGACTAATATGTGTATGGATATAGAACTGGGGGCACTCGTAATTCCGTCGCCGGGAAGCCACCGCTGGTCTACGGTACGCGCACGCATGACCATCCATTGTTTAACGAAAGTCATCAGCCGGCACCGTACGTATACGTGCGTGATGGTCACCACCAGCTCCGCTGATCTCTCCCCTTAATTGCAGTCGAGCACGCCCATCACCCGTGTTTTGTTATTTTATTATGGATGAAGAGAATAAAAAAACTCTTGCGGGCGGTAAGCCAAAGCCAAGTCTGCGATCTACCGAAAGGAAACCGGAATGCTGTGGGCTTCTTTCGTTTGGGCCCACACGAGGCCCAGTAGTCTGAATTTGGCAAACAAATCAGCCATCCGGGCTTTCCGGCCTTTGCGTGGCCCACATCATTGTTGAGGAGACTCGCTGAGCAGTTCGTGTTTGTCTAAGCCCATAAAGTTCGAACAAATCAGCCATTCCGGGCCTTTCCTGCCTTTGCGTGGCCCGATATGGGCACCTTTTTCTTTTTTGGCAAGATTTCAGCAGGAACATATCAATGTCATATGATACCTCTTGGAAATATGGCTAGAGACAGAGTTGTGCTTCACTGAATCTTGCGGAGCGAACAGTAACACATTCCTAGCAAAGTCTGAAGAAAGGCCGCTGCTTTCTTCCACACTAACTAGGAAACTTCTCTGTTGGTAGGTATACAGCCATCTGCAGCTTGCAGAACGAAGCATTATATATTGCGCAAACACCTCGTGGAAGCTGTCTGGAACTGCGGTGACTTTTCTGTGCAAAAGGCCCACAGGATGTAAAAAAACAAGATACTACATGCACAGATATTTCAGTGTATATAAGAGCCCCTAGAAGATGCTTCTTGCTGCACAAAGCCAATGCTTCAGTTAGTGTAAAAGAGCAGCGACTTGCTGAACATTGTTGCAATAATGCTTTGCAAAAAGTGCACAAATATATCATTGCAAAAGCGCTAGACGCATATCCGATGATCTTCCTAGTCCCTACACGGTACTCCATAGCCAATCTTCAGTTACTTCATCCATCAACTTGCAACTTGAATACACAAAGAACAGAGGAAAGAGAAACGACGAGAAGGACACCAGTTACAAAGAGCGCGCATGAGCATGCATTCAGACCTATCCGTCCCCCAATTAGGCCACAAGCAAGCATGCTCTCCAAAGCTGATTAAAGTAGGATATACCAAGATTCAAAGCTCAAAAAAGCACTAGATTAAATATTAATACTCCCAACGCTATGCGTGCCCTGTCTGCCCAATTGCCTCCAAACCAGCAGAAACCGCACCGGATCACGTCTCCGGTAAGCGCACTCTAGTGTACTTATGTGTAGACCAACACTGGTTAAAGGACACCGACGGATCAACTTAACAAATATATATCTCCTACTCATGGATCACAGGTTCTGTACTTAGGAAATAAGTGCTAATTAGTGGCTGGATTAATTAGTGTTTTGTGTGCTTTCACCTTTGCGATGTGAGTTAATTACACTGAATGAGGGAGGAAATTGGGATTCAGGGTGGTGGTAGTGGGGATGGCCATTTGTGATGGCGAGGCTGGAAAAGTTACAGGCATGTACCTAATGCTTCTTTTGGGAACTCACTGATCATTCAGGTACAGGGTCTCGAGCTGGTGAAACTACTCGGCAACTAAGAAAAGCAGCTTTAGAAACATGGCTGCTCGATGGTGCCTGATCATTAATTAGTTTTATCTTGAATGATTAGACGGTTAAAAGCAGGTATGATGGACCGAAAGACGACTATGCTGCTATGTTACTCCGTTGATACTGCTGTGTAGTTAAAAATATCAGAATCGCTCTTCATTTCCTATTTTTGTCGGACCTGCTACAGTATTTTTGAGTTCCAGCATTAATCTTACCATGTAATTAACTTTGCTCCTTTAACTAAACTAGCAAGGTGGCCCGCGCAAACAGCGCGGGTAGCTAGGCTTTTATCATCTTTACATTTGGACTTTTTTGTTTGAAAATAAATTATTCCAAAATAATTTTTTACCATGTTCCTTATATCTAACCTCTTGTCCCTTAAGGATTTTGGGGCCATCCAGCTCTTGTGTGCCTCAGAATGCGATGTGTGGTCTCGGCAGACGCTGGCACCGTATCCAGCTGTCGCATGTGGTAGTCTGGCAGACGCACAAACAGAGACATACATGTACCATGAGCATCATCCGTATCTGACCAAGATATTCCTGTCCACACGTTCGTCCTCTCCTGCGTCACCGAAATATTTTCTTTTTTTTCTCCTAGCCTCCTCTCCTCTCTCTCTATTTATCTTTCTTTGATCTCCCCCGGCCACTCCCGGCCTCACCCGCTCCGCCGGCCCTCCCGTGCCCTCCGCCGGGCCCTCCCTCTCCCGCTCTACCCACGCGGGATGACCACAGGCGGCGGCCGGTAGCTCCCCACAGCGGCGCCTGCCCCCGTCTCCTCTGCACTCCCCTGCTTTACCCGCGCAGGAGGGGACGACACGGGCGGCGGCCGGCGACTCCCCACAGCGGCGGCGGCGTGGACGCGTGGGCGGCAGCAGAGGAGAAGAAGCGTGCGCCCCGACTCCTCGACTTCTTCCCGTGCCCGCGCCTGCAGCCCCTGCGGCGACGGTGACAGCGGGAGCGGCGACGGCCAGCCTCCACGCGTGACCTCCTCCTCAGCGTCTGCGAGCGCGTGAGCAGCAAGCGCGGGCGACAACCTCGCGACGGTGGACGGCCGGGCAGACGGCTGGTGGTGACCATCCGGCGAGAGACTCTCGGGCTCCGCTCGCTCCGGTCGTCGTCGTCGTCGTAGGAGGCGACCGCCCAGCGAAGTGTAGCCACCGTGTGACGGTGGAGGGCTTCCACTGTGAGCGTGCAGACGGCCCCCGCGGTCGAGGAGGTTTGCGAGCAGGCTTCGCGGTGGTGGGTTGGGTGGTGTGGCGACGGCGGGGGCGGGGCGGCCGCGGGCAAGCCAGGCGAGGGCGGCGCGGGCCGACGACAGTTGGGGTGGAGGGTCGTGAGAAGGCCATAGCATTCCTTTGGAGCCCGCCACATATAGTGTAACCGGAGTGCTACTCTTGTACTGCGAGAGGAGGTCTTGGGCGCCTCCGGAGTGTAGCTCCTGATTCGCACGAAGAGAAGAGGAAGGGAACCATCGTGTGGTAAGAGGCCATGATGACGTAAGCACATGTAAAATGCTGATGTATGGATTTTTCTAAAAAATTACCTAGACTTTTAGATCTTCATAAAATTTAATGGTCCACATATTTTTCTCTTTTTCAGTAAACGTGGTATTTCTAGATTTATCTAGACCGTTAGATCTTTATAAAATCCGATGTTCCATATTCTTCTCGTTTTTAGATTTTCATGGTAATTTCTAGATTTGTTTAGACCATTAGATCTTCATAAAATCCGACGGTGTAAATTTCTAGATTTATCTAGACCGTTAGATCTTTATAAAATCCGATGGTCCATATTCTTCTCTTTTTTAGATTTTCATTTTAATTTCTAGATTTGTTTAGACCGTTAGATCTTCATAAAATCCGACGGTGCATATCCTTTTCTTTTTTAGATTAACGTGAGAATTTCTTGACCCTCTCGACGAACGTGGTGGCTTCTTTTAACATTGTTGTATTAATATAATAGATAGATGACACGCAGATCTTTTGCGAAAAAGAAATGCTAGCTACTCGATTGAATCGCAGGTCCTCTTTTCTAGAGCGTTCCATGCATCAACAATGCTCTATGGATCAGATAACAAAGCAGTGAACACTCTCTTATCGACAGAATAAAAGGGGCCCGTCTCCTTTGTCCTCCTCCTCCTTTAAGAGTGCACAAGCTTGCTGCATTCCACGGCTGCACCAAAGCAAGAACACAATCACACATATCGCTCCAAAGAAGAAAAAGGTGATTTGTCTGAAGCACAATAATTGCATTGTTCGACGAGTATACTACAAGGAACACGTAGGGTGGATTTCTAGGACAAAAATTCAACAACAATAATTCAGTCATTGATTTCTCAAATCACACTGCATTAGGATGGCATTATATTTGATTTGAGCTGTGTGATTTTATGAAATAGTAAGCTGTTCTTTACTTCTTTACATGTAACACGTATGGTTGTTAGGCAAGACAATCGTCGGATCGGAATCTGCCTGGATGTTCTGCACGTTTTAATAGTGGAAGCTCTGACTGCAGGTCTGCAGCATGCCAGCAGAACTACATGCCAAATGCGATCATTCTCATTAGTGTTGGTGATCTGGCTTAAACTCCACCACTGGTACCTTAACCATGATTGAAATTGAAGAAGTTCGCTATCAAATCGACCGCGTGCGTGGTAGCTTGTTGCCACAAACAAGATCTGCATCAACACCACCAGCTCAGAGTCAGTGAGTCGTCTTCCACTGAGATCTAGACGGCAACTACGATATTCAAATTTCGCCCAACATGTACATGTGGAGCACGCTGGGAGAGCGAGCGCTTTGCTTCTCAAATACTGTTGGTTTGATTGGTTAATTTGATGATTAAGAACGTCGACACTCGACAGCCGGGGCCAGTACATGATGGGTTTGTTTTCTTCTCCACTGCAAAAAAACGACCCCTCGTGCCAATCATGCAGTTTGCAGACCAGGGTGGTCTCACAGCAGGTCATTTTCTAGGCATTCCAGCGCTTGCTGGGGGTTCAGTCTGCGGTTGCAGTCAGTGAACAATGGCTAATGGCATCAAGTTTTCAGATTAAGTGTTCGTATTCATAATTCTAGTTCCTACATTCAACCCTAAGAATATTTTCCTTTTGCATGCATGGCTTATTGTAGAAGGCTGAATAATTCCTGGATTGGAAGACATGTACTCCCTCCGTTCCAAAATGTAGGTCGTTTCACTTTTTCAACCACAAGTTTGACTCTCGTCTTATTCAAAATTTTGTGCAAATTATCATATTTTTTGTGGTGGCTTGCTTTATTGATATAAAATCTTCAAAAATGCCTTGAAAATCATATTTTCATAATTTTTTTTAAATAAGACAAGCGGTCAAACTTATGGTTGAAAAAGTTAAACGACCTACATTTTGGAACGGAGGGAAAGGGCATATGGTGAGTGTTTTACAGTAGTTATGAAACTTTCTATAGAGTAGACTTGTACATATATATTTTTGTTGTTCTTTTTTTGTTTCATTTTAATATACATATTCATATTCACCCATGTGCATGTCATGTATATACTTACTCAGTTCCCTAAATATGATCGAGCTGAGCAAAAGAGGCTTTAATTTAAAGAGTGCTAATTTTGTTGTACTCTTTGAGAAGTTAAATTGCATGAGTTCTAAAGCACACAGTATATTATCAACTGGTATACAGTAATCACTGGTTGAAGTGATCATGTCCATAACAGAATTGACCATGGGTTTAGTCATATTATCTTTTTGCTTGTTGATCTGAGTGGGCCGGCTAGCTAAAGCTAGGGAAGTGACTCTTCTAGCTTTACCTAAAAAGGGCTTGCGGTCCAACAAAGTTATAACACTAAGGAAGCGGTCTGGGAGGGTTTGAATCCGTGTAACCATAAGAACCCCATATGAAAAGCAACCAAATGCATGATTTTCACGAATGAAGAAGGAAAAGAAGATGGAGAATAGAAAAGTGAGAAGTGCAAATCTCGTGGTTATCATAGTCATTACGTACAATATGCGCATGTAACCATCTACTTGTGAAATCCTTGCCGGCTGGTGGAGTTGCCAAACTGAAATTTCAATCTCTTCTCTTGATACAAAGATGTGCACTCATACACAATTGAGAAAAAACTATAGATATATCTAAGTTAAAGAACATGTACATTTATTAATTATGGGAGTTTTCTCCATTAAAGAAAATAAGAAATTCATAGTAACATATAATTGTATTAACTTAGTTGAAACAGAAGGAAAAAAAGAACTAATAAGCTTAGCTGCAACTAGGTTAATGATTATTACGTTTTTCCATCCCATAACATAAAAATATCTCGATAACTTCTTTAAAGAAAGAAAATATCTAAATAAATGATAGTGCTAATACTCAAGTATGGATAAATCCACTATCCTATATAACAAAAAGCTACGGATACCTTATAAATTAGTTTGAAGTTTTTTTTTTGTCCTCCTTGGGCAAATGCCATGCAATTAATCTTTGCAGGAGATGTCCAATAATTGCACTAGTTAGTTGATTTGCTTTAGAGCATTTTTCTTCGCTGTGCATGGGTTGGTGCCACGTAGCTAACAAGCGTGGAAAAGGTTTAAACTATGGTGCTATCACTTTGTAATTGGCTTTTGGAGCATAGAGTGGAGCTGACCAGTAACAGACCTCCTGCATAGAGAAGAGAAACAGAATTGGCATATCAAAAGGTTAGATTTTTTCACACAGTATGAGCTTGCAGTTAAGAATAATGCACTACAGCAGATTTACAGTGCATTTTCTAGGATTCATGTTAAAAACAGTCAGTTCGTTTTAAGGAGCAGGACGTTTTATGCTTGCTTTTATCATGGTTCGTCTGATAATTTCCTGGTCATGCCTATTAACACCTCCATGTTCAAAACAGTCAGTTCGTTTACTAGCTGCCTAGCTCCAACCTCCAAGTCTCTACCGGAAAAAGGAAGCAAATTGTGCAAATGATTGCTGTCAATGAGCATTGTTGCAACAAGTGTCCCTTGGTTTATTTTTGTACTAGATATGTTGATTGCATTGGGACTGGTTATGCCAAGTGGTACCTTGTGGGGTGGGAATAGGGTACATAGCAGATACAGAGATGAAGGCAGGGGATGGTAGGAAAGTCAATTTCCATTTTCATTATTATCCATCGATCAATCATTACAATACCAAAGGCTGGGCCATAGTATTGGGCTAACATTTGACACCCCTGAGTACACTAGAATGGGCGATCTGTTTCCATGTCATTCATAAAGAATGAACATGTCTGCAGGATGGCCTCCCATCTGAAATGAGTTCACGGGGATTGCGTGGATATAACTGATTTGTTACAACAACCCTCTTCATAAATAATTATATGATATTTAGATTTTTTTTGCTATTTCAATTCTATCACAGTTGTGATACTTATACTTCCTTATTATAACTATCAACAGTCTCAGCATAACATCTTCTCAAGTATTGTAACTGTTGTATATTTACTTTGGTTTTTTTTTCTATTATATGAACTCTACATAACCAACCAATAAATGGCTTAATCTAATCGTATACAAGAGACCACGCTATGGGAATTTTGACATACAATCTGTCCATCTATAAGCCATCCTAAAGGATGAGTGACTTAACATTATGTAACTGGGATCTGCCCCCGCGTCGCTCCCGTAGGCGACACGGGGGGCCTTCATCGCGCCGCCGCAGGCCGCCCCTACCTCTCTCCCTTCCCTCCCCTCGCCGTCGCCTGAGCAAGGGACCGGAAGTCCGGTACCTCGCGAGGAGGGCGATGGCGGGGCGGCGTCGCAGGGTCGGCGGCGTAGACACCGTGCGGGCGGTAGTCTTGCCGTGGCGGAAGCGGCTCCAGCGAGCTGGTGGCCGGATCCACTCTCCCTGAGCGCGGATCCATCACCACCTATGGCGGATCTGCAGCGATGAGCTGGTGGTAGGCACCGACGCGGCTTGGTGCGAGGCGGTGGAGCTGGACGGCCGGCGATGCGGCTCGGCCTGAGGGCCGGCAGGTCGTGTGGGCACGGCGGGGCGCGTGTCGCGGCCGTCGATGGATCCGGCTCTCCTCGTCGTCGTGATTGAGTGGGCGTTGGATGCTCGGCTGATGGCTGGTCGTTCTCCGGCCGGGCGTTGTGAAGGCTCCATGCTACGTGGAAGAGGCTGACACCTTGGGTGCATCCTTTGTCCCCATGGGTGGTTCTACGGCCTCGTGGTGCTAGTGGTGGCCGGTGGGTGTCCGTTGGGGGCGCTCAATCTGGCCGGCGGCGGAGGGAGCCTCAGGTGGTGGTGGTACATCAACGGCGGCCGGCGTGCTGTGCGTCTGGCGGTGGCGGCGTCGGGTCGGATTTGGGCCCCTTGCCTTCCGACCGAAGCTGTGCGTGTCCTTCCGGTGAAGGCAACCCTCTCGTTGGCCGGGCGTAGGGTTGACAGCGGTGGCGGCGGTTTGGGTGAAAACCTTGCCTGGAGTGTTTTGCTGGGCCGGCGACGGTGGAACTGTCCGTGACACATGCCTTGTTGAAGGCGCTGCTGAAGTTGTTGGCCATTCCGTCTACTGCGCCTATGGGTGTTCAATAACTGGGTAAAAACCTAGCCTGGTTTCTTCAGGCCGACAACTACAGTGTAGGCGCGTCATCGAAGTTCTTGTTCGCCAAGGCCGGACAATTCTCCCATGTGGTCACTTTGTTCAGTATTCAGCTCAAAGCGGAGGCTTCCCTCCCCTCGCCGTCGCCTGAGCAAGGGACCGGAAGTCCGGTACCTCGCGAGGAGGGCGATGGCGGGGCGGCGTCGCAGGGTCGGCGGCGTAGACACCGTGCGGGCGGTAGTCTTGCCGTGGCGGAAGCGGCTCCAGCGAGCTGGTGGCCGGATCCACTCTCCCTGAGCGCGGATCCATCACCACCTATGGCGGATCTGCAGCGATGAGCTGGTGGTAGGCACCGACGCGGCTTGGTGCGAGGCGGTGGAGCTGGACGGCCGGCGATGCGGCTCGGCCTGAGGGCCGGCAGGTCGTGTGGGCACGGCGGGGCGCGTGTCGCGGCCGTCGATGGATCCGGCTCTCCTCGTCGTCGTGATTGAGTGGGCGTTGGATGCTCGGCTGATGGCTGGTCGTTCTCCGGCCGGGCGTTGTGAAGGCTCCATGCTACGTGGAAGAGGCTGACACCTTGGGTGCATCCTTTGTCCCCATGGGTGGTTCTACGGCCTCGTGGTGCTAGTGGTGGCCGGTGGGTGTCCGTTGGGGGCGCTCAATCTGGCCGGCGGCGGAGGGAGCCTCAGGTGGTGGTGGTACATCAACGGCGGCCGGCGTGCTGTGCGTCTGGCGGTGGCGGCGTCGGGTCGGATTTGGGCCCCTTGCCTTCCGACCGAAGCTGTGCGTGTCCTTCCGGTGAAGGCAACCCTCTCGTTGGCCGGGCGTAGGGTTGACAGCGGTGGCGGCGGTTTGGGTGAAAACCTTGCCTGGAGTGTTTTGCTGGGCCGGCGACGGTGGAACTGTCCGTGACACATGCCTTGTTGAAGGCGCTGCTGAAGTTGTTGGCCATTCCGTCTACTGCGCCTATGGGTGTTCAATAACTGGGTAAAAACCTAGCCTGGTTTCTTCAGGCCGACAACTACAGTGTAGGCGCGTCATCGAAGTTCTTGTTCGCCAAGGCCGGACAATTCTCCCATGTGGTCACTTTGTTCAGTATTCAGCTCAAAGCGGAGGTGGCATTTAATGGCGTAATAGCTCGGATGTTGGTTGGTAGGTTGTGTCTGCACCAAGTCTTTGTGTTGTTGCCTTGGAAGAAGCATCCAATCTTCGATGGTAGTCGTCCGATGTTTCAACACCTTTTCTAAGGTCTGACAAACGTGTTATAGTGACTTTGTCTTCATCACGGAGGAAGCTTGTTTGTCGCGTAGGACTCGAGCCTCTTGTTGACATCACGGAGGAATCGAATTTAGGAAAAGTTGACATCACGGAGGAAGCTTGTTTGTCGCGTAGGACTCGAGCCTCTTGTTGAGGATGTAATTTTTCCTAGCATTCCTTGTTGGGATGTTTTTTCCTTTATTTTTTGGTTGTAGCTATCTTGGTCAAGGCCGGATATTATTTCCATTATCTAAAAAACATTATGTAACTTAAGTGTCTCTCATTAATTCTTGTCCAAATAGGTCAACCAACTAATTTTTGAAGCACCCGCAAGAAAACTAATTTTTGAAGCTTGAACAAGAAAATTAAAATTTTCAACTGGCAAAAAAATGTTGATGTATTTTGTCTTACTTTTAACTAGCGATTGAAGCTATTTTTAACCTTTCCCTCTATAATAGAAAAAATCAACTAAAACATGAACAAATCAATTTTCAATTGTATAAATCAACACATACTAAGAAAATGGTCAATTAGACTATTTTCTGTTAGACTTTTGAGTATTTTTAGAGAGAAGTCGCAAAACATCAGGCACTCAACTAGGGCTGGACAAAATTGAAACGAACCGGATTCTCGACGACAAGAATCTGACTCCCTGTACCCTCGAGATAGTCCCAGGAATAGCAGCTATCTCATACAGAACTCATCTCAGTCGAATATCACATCCATACAACGATAAAAGATCCAATACATGACATATATAAAACATAGCGGTCTGGTACAAGCCCTCTGGGCTAAATCGACAATAAGAAACAGCTACGTCCTGCCATAGCAGGTTCCCGCAAAACATCATCCACCAATCACCTTTCACTCACTAGTCGACTCGGTGAGCTCCCTCCCCACCTTGTCTCATCAGCAACGCTGGACCAATCTCTCATAACCCAAATCAAGGATGAGGTAAGAAAGCAGATTCCCATGCTAGTCGGAACTTATCAGAAGCGGGTCGTCCGTAACCGTGGACACGGCTATACGTATAGTTTACACTCTGCAGAGGTGGCACTCCAGGAATCCATCCGGGCTGCAAGGCTAGTCCGCAACCAACCTGAGACACAGCCCACAGCAAAGACCCTAAACAGTAACAACGCCAATCCTGTCTCCCTGGGCTTGGGAAACATCCGATCTAACATCTGCCCCAGGGATGTGAAACCTTCCCACCGGGGCCAGTCAGGGGCCGTGGTAAATCAGGGAGAGTACGCTGCAACGAGTCCCCCTTACACATATCAAGCTCGAATCTCCTACAGTCTCGGCGCAGCACTAGAGTAGGCTTGCTGGAACCCTCCCCATACTGGGTAGATGGTGAGCACGGTATTCCCACGTCCAAAGGTGGAACTCGACTCAGTCCTTAATTGTCGGTAAAGCGAGTATCTCCATCATAAGCGATCCGCCGCAACGGTCCGCAATCGGCACCCATAACAGGTATAGCCGCCCAAACTCCTCAAGTAACCAATATCCAAGAACCATGTACCCGCAACAGGTACTTCGTAGGGACTTCCCGAGTGCAGTCCCCAAGCACCCCGATCAAACGATCAAGTTGTTATTACTCGCTTACACCGCCTAGCTGCACTACTCAAATTCATCTCATCACCAACTCATTTCCTCACAAGCACAATCACTTCCCAGATCTACCCATCAGCCTCACATTCACATCGGGCTCGTCCTGCCACAGTAGGTTCCCGCAAGCATCATCCACCAACACCTTTCACTCACTAGTCGACTCGGTGAGCTCCCTCCCCACCTTGTCTCATCAGCAACGCTGGACCAATCTCTCATAACCCAAATCAAAGGATGAGGTAAGAAAGCAGATTCCCAAGCTGTCGGGGCTTATCAGAAGCGGGTTGTCCGTAACCGTGGACACGGCTATACGTATAGTTTACACTCTGCAGAGGTGGCACTCCAGGAATCCATCCGGGCTGCAAGGCTAGTCCGCAACAAACCTGAGACACAGCCCACAGCAAAGACCCATATTGTTTCCTCTACAGTGAAGGAGGCTGTCCAAATGATCCGTGAATATCTGAAGGACGAACCATGGTTAACATTGATCTGCAAGAAGCCCAAACTCTACACTAACGCGTAGGTCATGTTTTTGGAAAAATATAGAAACTGGTTTCATGTTTTTCTGAGCTACGGTTGATTTATTATTAATTTTCAAAGTTTAAATCATTTTCTGAAAATATTAAATAATTTCCGAAAAAGAAAAACAGCAGAAAATCAGCCTGCTGATGTCATCATGACGCCATGCTGACGTCAGCAGTGGGGTCGCCTAGGGTGACGTCAGCAGTGGGCCCTGCTGTCGTCAGCGTTGACTGGTCAACGGTCAACGGGGTCAACGGTCAGGTCAGTCAGTGGGTCCCGCATGTCAGTGACTGCCAGAGTATGACAGGTGGGCCCCAAGCGTCAGCGTTGTTTAAAAGAAAAAGAAAAAGACGAAATGCGCTACTGGGCCGGAGTTGGGCCGAAAGAAAAGTCCAAGGGGGTAAACTGGACTTTAGCGCGAACTTTAGGCCCATGAAGGGGACGCGGCTAGATCCGGCGCTGTGGACTTGGTCCACCGTGCGCCGTGTGGTTGGTTCACGTGCACCGGGTGCACGGGATCGCTTTGTGGCCGCCACGGGATCTTTTGTGGCTGTGGTGTGGCCGGCTTGGTGTGGTCGAAGGTGTGGCTTGGCCACGGCGCGACGCGACGCGCGCGGCGCGCCCTGGCGTGCGGCCGACGGCGATCATCGGGAGAAGGGGCCGGCGAGGCTCGGGATCGGCGGCTACGGCTCGGCTAGGCACTCGCGGTCACGACCGGCGAGAAGAAGTGGAGCACTTGGCTGGGGTTTTTGGCTCCCCGACGCGAGCGGCGGTGGCACGGCTACGGCGCCACGGCGGCCGACGGCGCTCGGCGACCAACAGGGGCTCGGACACGGCTCAGCTGGGATGTCTCGCTTACGCGCGGCACCATCGCAACGGGCCGCGAGATGTGGTGATGGGACCGGCTCGGTCACGGACGCGGCGGTAGAGAGAGCAGAACGGCCGCGCTCGGGGAAGAAAGGGGGAGGAAGAGAAAGCTGACAGGCGGGGCCCGCCTGTCAGCGACAGAAAAAGGAAGGGGAGCGCGGGGTCGACTCGGTGGCGCGGCTGGGCCATTGCTGGGCCGCAAGGCCGGCCGGGCTAGTTCGGTCGGCTGGCTCGGGAAGGAGTTAAGGGAGGTTTTCTGGACTTTACGAAAGGTGATTCGGCCCAAGAAGGTTAGTAGGGTTTGAATTAGTTTAGTTAGTATTTGTTTGAATTCAAATTTAGGATTTGAATTCAAACACAACCAAAAATCCAATAAAAACCAAATGAACTCCAAATCACACTATTTGATCCTTAGCACTTCAAATTATTTTTAATTAATTTAAATTTTTCCTAAGATCAAAGGGAGCAAATAGAAGCAATCTGATGTGTTGGTTTGCATGCACAACAATTCACCAAAAATTTTTAAATCCTCATTTTTGCATTCATCAAATCCTATGGGAAAATTTAGGGTTGTTACAAAAATGCTCGAAGCTCGTTAGCTTACTCAGATTGCAGCCGGCTCGGTTCAGTACATATTCCTAACGAGCCGAGCAAGAGTTTTTGCTTGTTAGTATAACGAGCGAGTTCGAGCCGACTTGCGGCTGCTCGCGAGCCAAACGAGCTAGAAGGTTTAATAGACTAATGAGTAAATTATTAATTAATAATTTACTCATTAGTCTATTAAACCTTCTAGCTCGTTTGGCTCTGTCTCTTATACACATCTAGATGTGTATAAGAGACAGAGCCAAACGAGCTAGAAGGTTTAATAGACTAATGAGTAAATTATTAATTAATAATTTACTCATTAGTCTATTAAACCTTCTAGCTCGTTTGGCTCTGTCTCTTATACACATCTAGATGTGTATAAGAGACAGAGCCAAACGAGCTAGAAGGTTTAATAGACTAATGAGTAAATTATTAATTAATAATTTACTCATTAGTCTATTAAACCTTCTAGCTCGTTTGGCTCTGTCTCTTATACACATCTAGATGTGTATAAGAGACAGAGCCAAACGAGCTAGAAGGTTTAATAGACTAATGAGTAAATTATTAATTAATAATAATATATGTATATTATATGCGTAGCTCTAGATGATGTTATGGTTATATTATATTATTATAGTATGATAGAGTAGATTCAGGAAAAATTAAGACCATATAAATATTATAATTTTTTATTTTATATATATTGTTGTGGTAATTTTAAATTTGTCTCTAGCTCACGAGCTTATCGGGGCAGCTCGCGAGCTTAATGAGCCGAGACGAGTAAGGATTTTTGCTCGTTTTCTTAACGAGCCGAGCCGAGCTGGCTTGTTTGGCTAACGATCTCGAACGAGCCGAGCTGGCTCGACATTCACCCCTACACTCAACCCTTGTGGCATGGTGATTTCTCGGGAAGAACTCTACAATGCCTCCAATGATATATAGATTTATTTGTGGCAATACACGTGCCAGTGAGCTGCCATATCATGCCTCTTGTCAAGCTACGATATTTCTTCTCAAGCTCCAATCCAAGGTTCTAGGAAGGATGAATGACGTGGTTGGATTTAGTAACTATATATGTACGCCTTGTCGCCTTCTTGTTAGTGCTAGGCTCCACAATTGGGAATCATTCAGGACCAGCGTAAACAGAGACAAAATGAATAGAATCATACAGTGGCTTGCATTATATTTGCTACTCGTTCTAGACTAGGAATTACGATTGATCGAGCATCTACTGTTGCTAAAGGTTTCAATTCGCTCATATAATAAATAAGTTGTTTGGACACAATTACATTATTTCTCAAACTTAACAACAGTGCACCTTTACTTAGAGGCCCACATACTATTTTTTCACGATTATACATATATAAATAATTAAGGTTTTATCCTAACCATAGAGGAGTACTCGATCAACTCCACCGTTTTGTTAACACCTGTACCTCCCGGGCTGCTCCCACCACTGGACAAAAACCCTTAAAAAACACCACCAGTTGCTTAGCCACTTTGGACACCCATCTCCCTCCTTTATTACCTTCCCTTTAAATACCCCCGCACCTCCACCCTCCTCCTCCTCGTGCCAAAACGCAAACCCCCAAAGCAACCCCACAAAGAAACTCTCTCACCACGATCCAGCAACACAACCTCCAAAAAAAACCAGTGCAAGAAATCGAGCCGAGCAGCCTCGTCAAGCAATCGAGGAGATGGCGGTGGAGCCGAACATGGCGCGGCGGCTGTGGCACGTGGTGCGCGCCGTGCTGTTCATGCTCCGCAAGGGCGTGTCCAAGCGGAAGCTGGCCATGGACCTCCACCTCCTCCTCCAGCGCGGCAAGATCGCCGGCAAGGCCCTCGGCAACCTCATGACCGCCCACGGCCACCACCACCACCACTACGACATGTCCACGGCCGAGGCGGCGGCGGCGACGCCGCCGCAGCAGTTCTCCTGCCGCGCCCTCGACCCGGCCCTCGCCGTCTACGACCCGCGCGGCGCCCGCGAGGTGGAGTTCAGCTGCAGCAACACCCCTTCCTCCTACCCGTCCCGCCTCCACCTCAACCTCATCCCCGCCGGCAAGCGCCGCCGCCGCCGCACCCACCGCGGCGCCAACGGCGCGGAGCCCGGGTGGTACAACTACGACGCCGCCGACATTGCCAGGGTCTTCGAGATCCTCAACAACAACGACCAGCTACACGGCGGCGGCGACACCCCGGATCAGCAGCAGCCGTCGCCGCTCGCGCTGATCGCGTCGCCGTCGCCCGCGCTGTGGGCGAGCTTCGGCCGCACGCCGGCGCACGTCAGGCAGCTGAGGATCACCGACTCGCCGTTCCCGGTGAGGGACGACGCCGCCGCCGCCGGGGACGCCGGCCAGGTGGACCGGGAGGCCGAGGAGTTCATCAAGAAGTTCTACGAGCAGCTGCGCACGCAGCAGAGCCTCGCCGCCGCCACGCCGGACTACGGCCACGGCTCGTACGGCGGGTACGCGCGGCCGGTCTCCGGCATCGCCTAAGAAGCCATCCACACCACATGTATAAATTTTTCTTCAAGTGTTAAGTGTGTATGTGCTATATAGTATATATAGTACATGATGTTTGTGCATGGATCAGGCGTGTTTATAGAGATAGCTAGCTGCTCTAGAGCTTGGCGAGGGAGAGATTTTGCAGGACACATCATGTTTGCAAGCTAGATCCATGTAGTATGCTGTACACACTATATGTGTATATTTTGTTGGTGGCATGTACTTTGTTGCCGTTAAGGTACATGTTGGAACGAAAGGCAATTAGCACACAAGAACAAGCAGGCTAGTGATACTCAATCGTAAAATTACTCATGTGTGTGTGCGCGCGCGGTTCCTCAATTCCTCTTGTCCTATTGGATTGTTCTAGAAACCTCTACGTACGACATATGTGATTTTCAGACAATCTTTGCTGTCGCCGGATCAATCAAGCTCTTACATCAGAAAATCGTCTAATCATGAATCTAGAAAGAGGGTTTCTGTCCGATAGCTAGCATCTAAGTTTCGTTTTTTTCCTTCTAAATTGTCCAATACAATTTGTTGATCCCGGTATATTCCTTGGTATAATGAATCGAAATTCTCCCATGTAGCGCGCTTGTTTACACCATCAGTGTGGTTTGGGTTATGCTAGGCTACTAGAGCGGAGGAGTAGAAATTTCTTTTTGAGAAAGGAGTATGTAGCAATTTTCACCACTAATTTCTGTGCTCATTAAATAAGTAGACATGTGTCCACATGTTTTTTTGAGAACCAGACTTGATGTGTGCAATTCTTGATCAAGTTGGTATCACAATCCCAATTAATTCTCGCTTGGACCATTCATGATGTTGTAGTAAACCTAACCTTGACACTACAAGCAGTAGTCGGCCTTCTAGGAGAGATTGATGTCAGCCATCAGCATCTTTATATCAAGTGATTATCCAATCTCCACGAGGAGGCCTGGACCGGACGCATGGTTAAGTTAACTAGGCTTAACATTATGTGGTTGTACTTGGGAGCTTGTATGAAATGAATAAAGTTAGCATAGATGCTGTGAAAAATCAGGTCAACACACATGCGATTAGTGTAGTTAATTTGTTTGGTTGTCTTGCATGTCATTAATAATCTGGCTTATAAGATTGAGAAACGATTTGTCCAACCACAATTATCTCTGCAAATGATTGTACTTCATGATGCCATTCCTTGTTGAATTATTCTCGACGATTGCTCCAGTAAAACCCATTCTTGGGATTTTTACTATATTTTTGAACTGGCACATTGGCCTGAATTTTGTCCATTAATGATCAGACTCTTTAAGTGTATATACATACGTAAGTTATACCATTCATGTCTTCTTGTTGATGTTGATTTCCAATTGTACCTGAAATAGTAGCCCCCTTGTACGAAATGAACTTTATAATATTTCGGAGAAAAGATGTGCATGTAAACATCAAATGTACATCTTTTCTTCTAAATACCATAAGTTATGAAGCAATACTTCTGCTGAGCCTTGTCTTTGATGTTGACAGCTCGTCATTTCTAGCTAGTTATATGTAATGAAATCCAAAAGGACTTGTGCGAATCGAGCTCCGACGATGTAGCGCACTTGTTTACACCATCGGTGTGGTTTGCGTTATGACATACTAGAATGGCGGAGTAAAAATTTTCCTTTTGAGAAAGGAGTAGCATTTTTTACTACTAATTTTTGTGCTATGAGTAGACATGTCTACATATTGTTTGGAAAGACAGAGTTGATATGTTCAATTCTTGATCATGTTGATATCATAACCCCTAATTAATTCTCGCTTGGACTATTCATGATGTTGTAGTAGTAAACCTAATATTGACACTAGAAGCGATAGTCGGCCTGCTAGGAAATTAATATGGACCGCGCTAATGCGCGACGGGTCCCGCGTTAGCGCACCGCGCGACCCGCCGCCGTCTCCTCCCCCGGCTCCGGCGGCATCCGCCGCCTCCGCCGCCGCCCACCACCGCGGCCGACGCTAACCCTTCGGCCGCGTTCGCCGCCGCCTCCTTCGCCCCGCCGCCATCTCCTCCCCGGCTCCGGCGGCCTCCGCCGCCTTCGCCGCCGCCACTGCCGCGGCCCCGCGCTAACCTCGTCGGCGCAGTTTCTCCTCCGCCTTCTCCGCCCCCGCGCCGCACCGCCACCGGGGTCCCCACCGCCCGGCCGGCGGCGCCATCGCCGCCCGGCCCTCCCCCCGTCGCCCGTCGCCCCCGCCAGGCCGGCCGCCGCCCCAGCCACCCTTTCTATGTCCGCCGGCGACTGGAGCCCCTCCAGGTAACCCCGGAACCCTAACCCCGGCAACGCCCTAGCCTTCTTCTCCGCCTCCGGCAGCGCCGCACGGCGGCGCGAGTGGGTCGCGCGCAAGCGCGTCCGCGCGACCCATCGCTCCATAAACTTAGCGATTAATATAAGCCGTCAGTGTCCTTATATCTAGTGAATATCGAATCTCCACGAGGACACCTGGACCAGATTCGTGGTTGAATTATTAACTAGGCTTAAAAATTAGTTGTGACTTGAGAGAGTATGTATGAAATGAATAAAGTAGTGTGGATCGATGCTGCAAAAAAATAGGTCAAACACACGTGATTAGTATGGTTAATTTGGTTGGTTTCCTTCCATGCTAACGTAGTAGAAATAAAGCTGAGTGATGGTTATGTGAAACCACAATTATCTTGAAAGAGACGACGCAATTGAGTTAAGAACTAGTTGTCTCTGGAAATGATTGTACTTATGCAATTCATTGTTGAATTGCTCTCAGTGTGAACCCATTGAAATGTCTTGTTTTCTAAGCAGACCCCTTATTTAATTAGTTCCGGAAACAGTTCAAGCCCGGAAGCCTCTCTAGTTGATGTTGATTTCCCATTCCGAAATAGTAGCCATGAATTAAATTTACCATGAAAATTAGGAAGTTTGTGCTGCAAAAAAAAAACACACGTACACACACACACACCAAGTGATATGATCATGTTTTGTTGTAAACAATCGACCGTACCGTTTCCCTTTTTTTACCATGGCCCATGGGCTACTACTGCTGCAATTCATGTTAATTGAAATCTGTCCACTAGAGGAAATGTTCAGAGATGAACTAAATCAAGCATCGTCTTTTTTTTTCAAAATTCAGTGGGGAGAGTGATGCACGGGATTATGATGACGACGGGAGGAACGAGCAGAGCTCTAGAGTCCATTTCATTATTTCTGGGAGTCCGACTTGGACAGGGAAGCTAGGGGATATATAGACGACGTCACACATTTTGCGTTGTTGTTGTTGCCAATTTCGAGCGCCCAGTACGCCTAAGCAACTGCACGAATCAATCATGGCCTTGCCTGCCGCGGCAACAACCACATGCAAGAGATGAGAGCTCTTCAGCAGCGTGAGCTAGCCACGCCAACCGTTGGCCACCTTTGCCGGAGGCAGGACCCAACCCAAGTATGTAATCGCGCGCGTGAAGACGATAGATATATGGAGACAGGAGGAGAGACGGCGGCTGCGCGCGTACGTGCGCTAGCTCGATCATATCCCCTACCGGCCGGTCTATTCCTTGGCGAGTAAGGCTGGGCCGCCGGCCGGTCGGGTCGCAACCCGAGGGCGATCCTCCGATCCTCACCTCGGGCAAAGGCAAAGCGAAGGCTAGGGATCGAGGTGAGTAGTACGGATCGAGTAGTAGAGCGCTAGCGACGGAGTACGTGGCCTCCTGCGGGACCTTGTGCTCCAGCAGCCGCCTCCGCCTTTCCTTTCTCCCTCGGTCATTGTTACATGCATGATTGCGTCCCGCGGGCGCGGCCTCACTCCGTGCTCGTGCCCAGACGGTCTCTTGTTGGTTGCGTTGCGGTGCGCGTAGGATGGCGACCAGTCACCCACCAATCGCCAAAGCAGCAGCAAAGGCTGCAAAAGGTGCGCGCCCTTCCTCCCCCCACCACCAAGTGGCGGCTTCCAAGTCGCTGTTCGTTACCGTCCTGATGATGCGGGCAGCCAGCCGGGCAGGGGCCGCCGATCCTATGCCGTCCGGCCGGCCGGTCGGGACCCCCGGCCAGGATCATGCGAGCCACACCACGCCGCCTAGCTGCATGCAGACGCATCCGGAACAATAATCACACACTGCATTCGATCAGGAACCAAAGGCAAATAATGAAGGGTGATCGATCTGCTGCAAAGGCACTCGCTCGCGCTGTCTGTCTGGCTGCAGGTACATGCATGCATGGGACACTGGACGTACGTGTACCTTGTCCGGTGCCCCCTCCTGGCTTCGGGAACGAACCAACAAAGGATCGCTCGAAGCACACAGGAACGCCGTATCATGGATCATGGATGGGCGGCCAATCGCGAGCACACACCTCGCGTGGTCCAGCCTGCAGGCTGCTGCAGCTAACCGGTATCTATCTATCGATCGATCGACAGGGTACGTACGGCCAAAGATTAGGGAAAGGAAGGAGCCCTTTATTTGCCCTGTTCGATCACGTACACAAGCACCACCACAGACGTACATATTACGTTCATTCGCTTTTGGAGAGCTCCATCATGCATTTGGACTGAGATCGGTCGGAGGCCAGCCGGGGCGAGCCCCGTCCGGTGCATACCCACACAAAGTTCGATCTGTGATAATAAAAGTTGTGGCGTCTAATCGCTGGAGCTTTATTTCGATCAGAGAAGTAAAGCAGCTAGCTGCCTAGCGCGTCATCCGTCCATGCTTGTCGCTGTCAACAAAGGCAGCGCCAAAAAAAAATGTGACGGAGACCGTACCACGCACCAGGCCAAAATATTAGTGTCGGGCTCAATGACCACACCATCGTGTAGTAGTACGTGATGCATCATTGTTAATAAGCAGCTATATATCATTGCTAATCAATGCTGAAACATAGGCTTTCTTCATCACCAGTGGAGGCGATCCTCTGCTTCAAGTGTGGCACATCCTGCACGCGCGTGTTAAATCACTGATGATGATTTCCAAGATATTTGATGGCCGGAGTCGAGGGCACGTACGCACAACGGTGTTAAACAAGCATACGTGCCGTCGAAGTGGTTCCTGATTTCCCAGATTTTGCACAGATATGATCCAATCAAAATGAAATCAAGACAGAGAGGGAGAGTAGTTTTTTTTTGTTTCGAAGAAATGGTTCGAACTTTTCGATGTTTTGGGCTCATTAAGCTTAAGAAGAACATTTACTTCGGTTTGCTTATATAAGCGTTGGAGTATCAGGCCCATGGGCGTGACCCACGATCAACTACCACGATAGGAACAATGGGCTTCATCTAAAGAGGAAAACTAGTGGGCCGAGCTTGTCATGCAGCGCGTAGCTGGGCTAATTGGCCCGTTTTCTGTTGGAGACATTAGGCCCTTAAAAATCCTCAGCGACGAGCATGGACTACCGTTCTATTGCGGCAATTCTATATAGCTTCCAGAAGTTTTTTTACTAAGCTAGCTTCCACTGTTTGAGATTCGTGCGTTTATGTTTGGACGGAGGAGAAGGCACGTGCGCGGAAGGGAGACGGTGCAGTGCCAACATGCAAGAGGACTCGGCGGACACGCGTTATGACACGAGTGGGAGACGGAAGAAACTTGAACCAGCTACAAACTTCAATCGCTCTTTTCTTTTAAACTATGCATCCGATTTAAGATCCGTTTTAACTGTGATATTTGTTGGAATTAATGTAACCAAATGAGATCCAATATATTATTATAAATTTTATTTTTTTGCATTTCAACATTTTAATATAGTAATTCAACATTTTTGATTTATCAGTTCAACACTTGTAATATACTGTTTCAACATTTACGTAAAATGTTGAATTGACTTTTTTCAAATGTTGAATCTATTTAATAAAAATGTTGAATATGATATCACTAGGATTATGAGAATTATAATAAAAAATTAAAAAATATAAGAAGCATAAAAATAAATCATGCTCAGTGATTCATTCACCTTCTCTACTTACGACGGGGCCGTAAAAAGCAGCCTAATTGATAGTTTCCTACTATGCACTATCGCATCGTTGATGTGTGTTGTACTGCTATCGTTCGTGGTTGATGGACCGTGGGCTACTGGAATGATGGGCTGTGATGGGCCGTGCACTAGATGACTTATCTAGCTTGCGGAAGTTAGATAGGAGCCCCCGGCCACCAACGTGCGCACGCAGGCACCGGGAATTCTATACGGCATCCGGAAATATTTTCGGTGAAGTTGGCTTCCATGAGCCGTCCCTTCTTCTTCTTCTCCACCATCCGATCTTCTTCTTCTACTCTTCTTCCTCCTCGGACGTAGTGCGCGATAGCTGTGCGTGGGTGATAGCTGACTAAAGCAGTACGACGTCAGCGGTGACAGACGGGAATCTAACCCGAGTTCCAAAATTTAAATACGATTTTCTCCTAGACCGTTAACCCTTTTTCGAATGTGTTTGAACTATCATGCTATTTGTAATTAATGCGACAGAATAAGACCAATATGAGTATATGTTTACTTTCAATATTTTATTTCAACATTTTGAATAACTATCTTAACATATTAAACTTACTGCTTCAACATTTTCACACAAATTGTTTGATCTAGTTTATCCGAATTGTTGAACTAAGTTTGAGAAAAATGTTTAACCTAGTATATGAAAATGTCGATTGTATTAGTTTAACGCTTTGAGCATGTTACTTTAACTTTTATGTGAAAAATGTTAAAATGGTATAATCGAAATGTTGAACTCTAATTTTTGAAATGTCGATTGTAACATCGTACCTTCTATAACTGCGTACGGAGTACTTAGTAGTGATAATTAAAAAATAAAGAAAAAAGGCACAAGATACTTTCCACCACCTGCACGGATTTAACGGAGCAAAACACAAAAAAATTCTGATGACCGCACGCCTCTATTTTTCTCCTCACACACGCACTGTTTGGTGGGTTTTATTGGGCCCTAAGCTAACTCGCTTAACCAGTGGACGGAAGCTATATAGGAGCCCCAGCATGCACCACAGAGGGAGCAGCTCGGTATGCTACTTCTCTGAGTGATTGATGGCAGAAACTTTTCATTTGTTTATTTACTAGGTGTCGTGCCAATATGTTGATATGGACTGCAAAAATATTGATAATGCAATAAGTAAAACATGAAAAGGACAATAATAATAAGATATCAAGCATAAACATAACGCAAGCAAATAGTTAGATAGCTAAATGCCTATGCTTGCTATATATCAAGAGATACGATTAATACTACATATCTCTTTGTATTTAGATAGCCAAATGGCCGTCTCACGCTATATGCAATAAATTTTGTTATTAAAAACCAAAGTTTTGTGTGACGGCACTGAATTCAAAATTTTAAAATCTTTAAATAAGCTTTATAGTTCAATTGTTAAATACCTATGCTACAGGCGGCAAAATTTTCATAACAACATTTTTTAACTAATAATATTTAAAAAAACATCTGAATAATATTCTCGTAGTTAGATTATTTGTTTGTTTCATAAATTAAAACTACAACGTGTTGACTCATTTGTTTGTGAGTGTCTTGTCTTATGCCTAGTATAACATTTATTTTTTACAAAGATCGCATCATTTATTGGACCCAAATAACTTAATATATTTAAATGTGTGTTGTGTTAGCGTAATGGTAGCTGAGCTTAGCTTCTCAATCAAACAACAGCCGCATGCTCATATCCTCCTTGATTCATCATTTTGTCATTTTATTTTGTGTTTCTAAATCTCTGTTTAGCAAGCCGCTGCGTAGCCTGGGCTTATAGCCGCTCCGCGCTTTGGTCTAAGCCGGGCTTATAGCCTACGATATTCCAGGCCCAGCAGGCCGCTTACCTTTTCAGCCCACGTTATCTCACCTTTTGTCGCCGAAAGCGATGTGGGCCGAGCTCTGTGGGCTGCGCGAGCAGACGCACCCCAGCGGCCAGCTGCAGGCTACGCATACGGCCCACGAGGGCGCTGCGCGAGGCCGAGGCGCCAGCCCAGCAAGCACAGGCCGGAGCCAGCAGCCTGGCTGCAGCTGCGGCAGGCCAGAAAGCCTCTTATGCGGGCAGAGCAGGCCGCAGTGCGTGGCCCACGCGGTTAGAAGGCCACCAACGGGCGCACGCAGGCACCACTTTTCATTTGTTTATTTACTATAGGTATCGTGCCCATATGTTGATATGGACTGCAAAAATATTGATAATACAACAAGTAAAACATGAAAAGGACATGAAAGCTCCCATCGTGACTTGCTAACCTTAGTAGATTGCTAATCAATCGCTCTTTTCTTTTAAACTATGCATCCGATTTAAGATCCGTTTTAACTGTGATATTTGTTGGAATTAATGTAACCAAATGAGATCCAATATGTTATTATAAATTTTATTTTTTTATATTTCAACATTTTAATATAGTAATTCAACATTTTTGATTTATCAGTTCAACACTTGTAATATACTGTTTCAACATTTACGTAAAATGTTGAATTGACTTTTTTCAAATGTTGAATCTATTTAATAAAAATGTTGAATATGATATCACTAGGATTATGAGAATTATAATAGAAAAATAAAAAATATAAGGAACATAAAAATAAATCATGCTCGGTGATTAATTCTCCTTCTCTACTTGCGACGGAGCGGTAACAAGCAGCTTAATTGATTGTTTCTCACTGCACAGTGCCGCATCGCGGATGTGTGCTGTTGTTGTATGGTTCGTAGTTGGTGGACCGTGTGCTACTATAACGATGGGCTGTGATGGGCCGTGCACTAGATGGCTTATCTAGCTTGTGGAAGTTAGATATGAGCCCCCGATTTGTAGAAGTCAGTCAGATTAAATGGATGTTCTATTGCGAATTGGCTTGTAGTCCAATGGTAGGACGGTCCAGTGGGACGCTACCCACCAGAGTTCAAATCCTGGTGCTCGCACCTTTTTCTGGGATTTTTCCAGGATTTACCGGCGCTATGCGTTAAGTGGTAAGCTGTGTTTCCGTCGGCAACGAGATGCCAATGGTGACTTTGGGAATCTCCATATCTACCGGCTGCTCAGTCCTTCGAAGGTGCTATAGGGGTAGGGTTTGCGTGCGTGTAGTCATAGGGGTGATTGTGCGTGAAACGAACCGGATTTTCCTTACCGAAAATCCGACTCCCTGTATCACCGCGGTAGTTCCAGAATCAACTGCTATCGCATACAGAACTCATTCCAGAAGTTATCACATCCATACGTCGAATAAAACAGTGCATTGTTTAGGTTATTACATCTCCCAACATAGGAAGTACGGGTACAAGCCACTTGGGCTAAATCGACAGAAAGGAAAGCCAACGCAGCGGTAGCTAAGTCATCAGGGCTTCTTCTTCATCTCCTCCACAGGCAACTACTCGAGCGTAGCGCCGCACCTCAGTCGTACCATCCATCAGCGTTGTTGTCGAAGTCGGACTCGTAACCTGCAAGACCTTGAACTGTTCCCAAGGATTGGAACAGTTCCACGTCACCATCCATAGATGTGCAAGCTTTAAGGTGGACTAATCTAGTATACAAATAGACAAGGAAAAGCCAGGGATTTCCTATGCAGCAGCATATAGAAGTTTGTAAAACAATTTCCAACACCAACACACACCTCCACGGGCAATCCTGACAGAACAGGCTCCCGTCTCCAACATCTATTCGATGGGAGAACTCCCGCTCCTCCCATCTCATCGGCCATGCCGGGTCCTTAGTTTAAAAGGGGAGAGGTAGAAGTTTTAGTCACCAAAACACTAACAGAATGAGCAGTTCAAAGGGGGTTGTCCATGACCGAGGACGCGGCTATACATATAGTTTTAACTCTGCAGAGTGTGTACACCAGTAACCATGCGATGTGCGCCCAGAAGGTAGCAAGCCAGCTGAACAACACAACACCAAACGGAGGTCTAGTAGTTACGGCACCATCCTGCTTTTCCGGGCTTGGGCGCATCCTCCCGCAAGAGGTCACCCCGGAACTGTGAAGCACTCCCCCGGGGCCAGTCGGGGGCCAAAGCAAATCAGGGAGCAAAGGTCAACACCAGTCCCCCTTACACTGAAACACTATCCTCCTGCAGGCTTGGCACCGCACTTGCTAGGCTCGGATCGGGCCCACCCTCATAATGGACACACAGAGTGCACGATAAGTCCCAATGAAGCAAAATGATTTAAACTTCAAAAATTAATAATAAATCAACCGTAGCTCAGAAAAATATGAAACCAGTTTTATTATTTTTCTAAAATCATGACCTACGCGTTAGAATAGAGTTTGGTGTTGTTTGGCTCTTCCTCAGTCCCGACGTGAGTCTCCGGTCCTCCTAAATACCGATCCATAATTCAATTACCGAGACTACTAGCAAATAACTCCAAACGAGAACCAAGGAAGAGCCAAACAACACCGAACTCTATTCTAACACGTAGGTCATGATTTTAGAAAAATAATGAAACTGGTTTCATATTTTTCTGAGCTACGGTTGATTTATTATTAATTTTTGAAGTTAAAATCATTTTCTGAAATTATTTAATTAATTCCGAAAAATAAAATAACAGACATGGACACGTGGCAGCCCCTGGTGGCGCCACGTCATCACTACTGACGTCAGCAGGACGTCATGCTGACGTCATCAGTGGGTCCGGGTATGCTGACGTCATCATGGGCCCGGATGACGTCAGCGTTGACTCGGTCAATGTTGACCAGTCAACGGTCAAGGTCAGTGGGGTCAGTGGGCCCACAGGTCAGCGAGAGCCGGTCTATGGCAGGTGGGGCCCGGTGGTCAGCGTTTCTGAAAAAGAAAAAGGAAAAAGGGGCGTCGGGCTGCTTGCGGGCCAAAAGTGGCCGGCTCGGCCCAACAGGCGCTGGGCCACGGCCCAAGAAGGGCTGGGGCTCGGCCTGGCTGGCTCGAGGCGCGATGGACTAGGTCCCCCGTGCGCCACGCCTGTGGTCCACATGGACCGGGTGCACCGGATCGGGGTGCGGCCGCGGCGGGATCGTCTGTGGCCGGCGGTGTGTGCAGTTGCTGTGGCCCGAGGTGCGGCGTTCGCGGGGGTGCGCGCCGCGCGCGACGTCGAGAGA
>OAMR01000274.1:8188-44546 GCA_900205405.1 Echinochloa crus-galli | reverse complement strand
CCCAAAATCACACTAAGGCAAAAATACAACTTAATTCCAAATTAATGTGTATTTTAATTCTAGGAATTCAGGAGGGAATTAAGAAGACACTCTTATGATTTTCTAACTAGCACACATTCCACAAAAAGTTTTTGAAAAATCCACATTTTTGCACAATAACATTCCGCATAAAAATACGGGATGTTACAGTGCGTGCGTGTGTGAGCGTCTGCGTTGTACTGTGTCATTCTAAAAAAATAGATATTCTATTCCTAAAAAAATGGATGTTTCATATACAACAGTTCTATGAGTATAGATTCATATTTGAATTAATTTTTAGATAACGTTTTTTTGCAAAAAAAGAGATAACGTTCATCTTGTAAAAATTGATAATATACTATAAAAGAATGGAAAGCCATAATCTACTTTCAAAGACCTTTTCCATTCAAAAAATGCTTTTACGCTGAATATTTGATGCTACTCTTTATTTAGCATGCCATGCCACCTAGTATCTTTTTTTTTCGCAATTCGATGGCATAATACACGCGGACACGTGCATAAGGCCCTGCTCCCCTGAGTCCAAATAAACTACCTGTTTTGAACATTATCGAAAACGATACTTGCTATACTTACTATTTTGTTACAAACAATTTGTTAAATATAGTAAAAGTATCAAAGTAACTTTACGAATGAGTCATGAGATGCTATGGTTCTTCCACGTTGTTTCAGAAGTTTTTATGAAGTAATTTGTCTGTAACTTCTCTTGTTTATCCAAAATATGTTTTAAAAGTATTGCAAACACGAGCTGGATGTACATTTATGGGAGTTCATTTGAATAGACACCGTCTTCCTATAAAAATTAAACACGCGAAAAGCTATCTTCTTGTTTGAGTGGTTTGTTTTTCTTGTTGTAGCTCTTTGTTTGAGTGTCTTATAGCTAGTAGCGGTAGGGGTCTAAAACTAAAACCCCTCATACTACTTTTTCAAAAAAAATCTCTGATATTTCATAAAAAACTAAAAAAGTTTTCTTCAAACAAATTCGAAATAGGCCTTTTTTTACTTGAGCAACCCTAAAACATCACTTATGCGTGGCCGTATAAAAGTTTACCGCGGTAGCAATGGCGGTTGTGTCCTTTACACGGACGCCGGAACGAATGCATCGATCCCAGCTCGCGGCGAAACGATGAGTGCACGTACGATACGATGGCAACAGGCGTGCCCGTAATTACGCCGACGCGGTGTACCGTCCTTGTCAGAGCGCTGGCGCGCAGCTGGATCTCCGGTGTACACTACACTGTACAGTATACATGTGACGTACATACAGTAATCAAAGACCGGAGGAATCTCCGCCGTACGATGCCCGCGACAAGCGGCAGCGACGCCTGTCGCGCACGCACGACGCGGGCCCGCCCGGCCAGGTCAGGTCACGAGCCAAGTGCCCAACTGCCCGAGGCAGCGCTCGCTCATCCTCCAGACCTCCACCCCTCCGCTCCGCTGCGGCTCTCCCGCAACGCATCGCGTCCTCCGCCGGCCTCGGGAGGGTCGGCGCCATTGGCGGCTCGGCTCGCTCCAACCACCCACCAGCCCGGAACCCAACCAGGTACGCCGTCCCCTCCTCCCTCTGCGTCTGTGCTGCGGCGCCGCACCGCTCGTGAATGCGCTCGGGTTCGGCGGGTCGAAATCGGGGTATGAACTAATTGCGGGGCTCTCCCGAGGATGATTTTCTGTATCTTCCCATGCGCCGTTTGCCTGCCGCTCTTGCTGCCAAGCAATGTGGCTTGCCAAGTCGCTCCCGCGCCGCGTTTGATCTCCCCTGTCTCCGTCCGGGGGAGTTTTGCCGGGGGAGTTTGGTGTAGGTTTACGTGGACAAGGGTTGGGCTGCCCCCTCTCTCTGTCTCTCTGAATTCCCCTGTGTTCCTGTGCTGGATTTGCTTCCACAGAACTGGATCAGGAAGTTTGGGTTTCTATTCTGGGGGTTCAAGCAGTAGTACGTTTGGGTGGGGTGACCGGGCACGTTCAAGGCTGCAAATCCAGCCATAAACGGAACACGAATTAAAAAAAAAACGAGCACGAAAGTGACATTTCTACTTCCATTCTGACTGAAATCCATACGACCAAGTAGCTGCCTATTTTCGGAATTCACCGGTTGTCTGTCTGACCACTCTGGAAATTCTGCATATTATACACTGGAAGTACTAGCTAGTGTTCGTCCGTATCTGGCATGATACCAGCGTGTGGATCCCATCTTCCCGGTAGATGCAGTGGTTGGACTAGAATGTTTCGGATGCTACAATTTTGAACCTCACCAATTCAGTTTGCATCCTGTTTCCCAGCTCATTTCTGAATTCTGTTCAACATATACTGATTTGGAAATGGCTTCCCGTGAAATTGGGACTTGCTTCCAGGATCTGAGAGCAGAAATCGCTACCATGTGTGCTTTATTAATGTTTGTGCTTGTTTAAAGAAAAAGGAAAGCAGAGAACTGCATTTAATGCCCCTGCATTATTGCAGGGCAAAAATTGGCACTGGCACTGTTTTCAGTTACGGGCTTATGTCCTTCGAATGCTCATCATATCACTGTCACCATGCACTGTGTTCTAAATTTTCTCTTGTTTTGCACACACTAGCGCATCACTATGCCAATCGTTTCGATTGCTCTTATTATGCTTGCTTAGTGATTGTGTGTGGAGTTGGACATCCTTTCACTAGGACATAGAGTCTTCCTGTTTGAAGCCAAGTTTGTTTTCTTAAATTTTAGTATCTTAGCATCTATATTTCATTTGTGGTTGGCCCCACACTCAGAAACTGTACAGCGCTTCTGCACTCTGCCTCCACCTCTAGGAAAATATGATGTACCACACCAGTAAACATGGTGTAGGATGATAGATTGCACTCTTTTGAATTGAATATTAAGCTGTGATTCTATTACCTAACCTGCATTTTATTTAATGCTGCCGATCTTTCTAATTATATTTTCTAATATTGAATCATGATCATGTTCTCTACTTCGTTTGCATATGGATGCAGACCACTTTCTGACTTGCGAAATGTTTGCCATTCCTAGTCCAGATCATTATCTAAAGAAAACTTATTTAGTGTAGAGAGATGGAATTGGTATAATGGATTGGATTGTATTACATTGAGGCCTCAGCCGGTATATATGAGTACAAGGCACCTCCGTGGATGCATACTAGCAGTACGGGATTTATCCTAACATATACTCTAACATTTAGTCAGTGCTGAGAAGCATTTCCCAGGCTCTGCCATGCATGAGTCAGACTCTGGCTAAAGAGGGTAATTTAACAAAGGCGTTGTATTGTTTAATTTGCACCATTTCACACATGCCCTAAAAGTAACTTCAATATTTGTGTGTACTTTGCTACTTTTCTAGCAATAGAGTGTGAAAGTATTACTGGTATTTATGGAATACAATTACTGAACCTACTGCTATTATTGTGCTATGCATGGAATTCTGCTCAGATTATCATGTTATTTTGTGTCTTTTGCTGACTGGAACTATTCATTATGCATTATTTCAGCAGGTGTAAACATGCTTCACCATTCAAATAGCCGGAACCAAAGGAACAGGGGATCAAGAATCAAAACACTACTCCAAGCTACCTTACTTGTAGGTGTTATTTTTTGGCTTCTGTATCAGGTGAAGCATTCCTATGATAAGAAAAATGAGTACTTGGATGATGCTGAGGACCAGCTTGCCGGAAATGATAGAAGCATGTTCCAGGGAAGGAAGGAAGAGGCAGGTGGTTACAGTGATAGCAACATGGAAACGGCTGGTGATAATTCTGATGTTATAACTAAACCAGAGGAAAATTCCATAGATCATCATTCAGATACTTCTGATCATAATGAGGAGAAGAGTGGAGAAACTGTATTTGATAAAGATAGTACCGACTTGCATGAAGATGACAAGAGAAACACTGAGAGGTCAGAAGCTGAAGAAGGACAAACCAACAGTGCAGATGGTAATACAGAAGCTCATAGTAATAACAGCGTAAATGAAACCACCGGTCACGCAGAAGAAAATAAGCATGACACTGAATCCAACTCTGATGCTGAGAGTAAAAGTGAAGTCCATTCAACTGGAGATGATATGTCCCAAAACAATCAGGCACAAGAGGAAAGCACTGGTGAGACAAGCCGAACATCTCATAATGAAGTGGCGCAAGATGATGAATCCACCAGTGCAAGCGGCAATGGATCAGATGGGGAAGAGGGTGAGAAAAAGGAGGAAGTGGGTACTCAAACTGGCTCTGAATCCCTTCCTGATGATGCAAAGACCGAAACAAGTGGTGACCATGGTATTGGCAGTCTTCCTGATGAAACAGGGAATATACCATCCGTTCATACTGATGATTCACAAAATGATGCCAGTGAAAACCAAGGTGACACAGCTTCCACTACCTCCGGTTCTTCTGAGCATGGCACTGGTGAGGCTGTTCACGTTGATACTGGGTTAAAAGATGAAAGTGCAACAGCATCATCTGGGACTGGATCTGGTGATGATACGGGCAACTCAGCTGATAGCACCTCTACAGAAGAAAAGACTGGGACTGCTTCTGATGATGATGAGAAGGGTGCAGAAACAGGTATATCCACTGAGGTGTCAAATTCTGAGAACAACAGTGCTGTAACTGACCAGGCGTCAAATGCTGAGGCGGAGAACTCCCAAGGAGATTCTTCTGGTGACGGAGTGAATGGTTCCTCAGAAGAGACGTCTAATAAAACCGATGGAGCTACTGAAACATCTAGCAATGGTGGGCAGGTGGATCCCAAGATCGAAACCAACACATCTACCAATGGCGAGCACAATGAATCTCAAGGCGGTGAAGGTGGCTCTGGATCCAACCACTCAAATGGCAGCGACCCTGAACAAACCGGTAAAACTGAAAGCCAGTGATACCACCATTCGAACACGGAACATTGGTTTAGTATACAGATTTGCTCCTGGAGAATGAAGAGGAGGTAGTGCACATAGAAAAACTGTTCAGATTGTGGCTTATCGCGATTTTAGTTGATACTGCCGAAGAACAATTGTGGCAATTGTGCAGATTGCGTCATGGGTAATCTGTGATGCTGTTGCTTATTTCTTGTCAGGTTGTACTCAAGTGTGTCCTTTGCCTGATTATTAATCTCTATGTGGTACTCTGTTCATTTGTTGGATATTATGAAAAGTCAAAAGAAATTGTGAATGTAATCGGGGCAAAACGTCCTTTACCTGTTCTGATTACTGCTGATAATGTACTGCCATTGTTTTCCCTTTTGTTGCTACATCTGCTGGCCTGGGTTAAGATGAAACCTGATGAATTAGGGGATTCGATATCCGGGTTCGTCTGCTCATGTTTCTCAATTCTTTTTTTTTGGCTAAAACCCTTTCGCCTGTCCATAAGTGGATAACTATGTTATTGTCATGCGCTCATATATGAATGAAATCATGAACTTGTATATACAGTGCAGGCAGTTCCATATTTGGTGATAATCCATTGAGGTAAGTAGAGGCTTGCCTGGTTATGTACTGCTGTGATGACTATATGAGTCCTGCCAACTCGAAAGGGGCAAACTCCAGATTTGGTACCAAATCCGTTTCGCTACTGAAAGCCGACATCATTTCGCAGTATCAAACTCACAATGGCCTTTCAAAAAGTTACTTCTAAATTTACTATGCAAAAATAAGATTCCCCATCACATCAAAATGTCATAACATGTATGGAGTATTAAATGTAGATGAAATCAAAAACTAATTGCACAGTTTTGTTGTACTCTACGAGACGAACATTTTGAGCATAATTAATCAATTTTTGGATAATTTTTCACACATACGTAATGATTACAAAGTGACATTCCTCTCCCAAATCTGGCCTCCCAATTTTGGAACTAAACAGGGCCAATAATGAGACCAGTTCAGGGGGGAAAAGGAAATCCTGCAGCTGCATAGCATCCTAGCACAAGGGTACACGGGCTACCAGATTCAGTGATGATGCTGCCTGTAACTTCGGCAAGAGCAAACGAATGCACACGAATGGCTGGCGCGGTAGCTCCTCGAGCACTGCTGTAGTTGCTGCTTTGCTCTGTGAAAATGGATAAAAGGCGAGAGACCCGCACGTTTGGGCCTGTCCGTGACCAAAAACCAGCCCACCGATGGTTGGTAGGCCTTGTCGGTAGGCCGCACGACGTGCCGCTTGGTTCGGCCGTGCGGAGGCCGGGTTAGTTGACGGGCTGGATTATGTGGCATAGGTTACGGGCCCGTTATAACAACGTAATACAACGTCACGGTAGAACTGGTTCGTTAATAACGTAATGTAACGTCTCTAGACCGCTCCAAAGATATGAGTCTCTATATTGTGAGCCATAAGAGATTTGTTAAGAGAAGATGAAACTCTTAGGATGCATATTAATTCCAATTTTGTTTTATAACGGTACTCTACGACTTATTAGTGGTGGTATAAATTAGAGACCTTCGGAAGTTTGTGTTCCCTTTGGACCAAAAGGAAAATCAATAGAATTAGTATTCCAAACCTATAGAAAAGTTTCTTATGTCTGATCGTTTTGGACCAAGCGAACTTTGCGGCTCTCTCTCTCTCTGCTTCGCGTATTTCAGAACTTAGAGAGTTCTTCAGCCTCACTTCAGTATGGTGGGAACTATATCAACATACATCTCAACAGCTACTTTTCTGCTCTATATTTTTTTAGTTTTCAAGCACTTTCTTCTTAGAACACCACTCGCAAATCTGATAGTGAGATAATTGGGAGGCCTATTCTTTTAAGGAAAAAGTCTACTTCACCCCCAACCTATGAGGGGTGGAACACATCACCCCAACCTATGAAAATGGATTTTTTACCCCTAAACTTTCTAAAACCGGACAAATCATCCACTGAAGCAGTTCTGAAAAATCATAATAAATCACATAAAATTGTAAAATGAGAAATCAAATTGTGTTGGACTTCAAATTAGTAGTTCTATGCAGTGAACATATAATACGGAATGTTTTAGTAATTTTTTTTTCTTGTAACTTTAGATCTATGCTTTTCTTCATAGCTGTAAAAAATGTACTAAAGCATACCATATTATATGTTCACTGCATAGATCTACTCATTTGGAGTCCAACACAATTTGATTTTCTATTTTATGATTGTTCTGTGATTTATTATGATTTTTCGCTTAAGGGGGTGATTTGTCCGATTTCAGAAAGTTCACGGGGTAAAAAATTTATTTTCTTAGGTTGGGGGGTGATGTGTTCCATCCCTCATAGTTTGGGGGTGAAGTAGACTTTTTCCTTTTTTTAATTGGAAATCTGATAGTGAGATAATTTGACCACTCGCAAATCTAATTGTGCAGCATCTGAAAGTGACAGTAGCTACCCTTCCGCTGGTTCCTTTTCAACTGAAGCGCACGACCTGAATTGTTGTCTCATGCTAACCTTTCTTTATAAGCAAAGGCCATGTTCTTGCTAAGATAAACGAGACAAAAATAGCAATTGTCAACTTTTGCTTCAGCTGCAAATTCCAGTTCATCAACTGGATTGCTCTTGAAATTTTAACGATTAGGGCATCTTACCTCCTAATCTCAATTCCCCACTAATTTTAATGATTAGGACATCTTAAATTTATTGTTAGAACTTATCAATCTCAACTTTCCACTAATTTTTACAATTAGGGCATCTTAAATTTCTTTTTAGTACTTCTTAATCTCAACTTCTCACTAATTTTGAATTTAGTTTTGGTTGGGGTGTGCCAGGCCAAGGCTATAGTGCTACGCCTAGGCGACATATAAGGGTCCAATGGCAAGCCATTTTGTTGAACCCTTCCCCACAACAAATAAATTTAATATCAAAGTAAACATATGGCCCACATATGAGATATTAAACTGATAAGAACAGATACTACACTTGATCTTAGCCAAAAGCCCGAGAAAGGTATGAATTGCAATGGAGAACTACACCTTCTTTTGTAGGTCTCTTTCCCCGCAATGCTTCTCGATGTGGTACTACACACGGTCGGTTGTTTCTAAAGCCTCCGCCTCCGTTATAACGAATACATATTTGGGCCGAATCTTGCAGCCCAACAGGCCGTACCTCTCTCTCTCTGTCTCTCTCTCTCTCATACATATTTCCATGTTTTTTTCGTTGTATCGCAAGGGACCTTTGCGTGCTCTCTCTCTCTCTCATACATATTTTCCATGGTTTATTTTTTTGGAAACAACGCTACGACGTACAAATTAGCTTACATATAATGCACGGACGGCACGGATGAACAACGTAACTCTATGATTCAAGTGTCAAGGTAAGTCATGCATGATGGATGCCCAAATTTTGAGTTCGCCTCGTTGCAATGCAGACCATCGATTTAGAAAAGGAGAAAGACAAAGCGTGTCAATTAGCAAGTGATAATGACACTACGTTATCGCGTTCGCCGGCTCGACATATGTCACTGATGACATAATTAACAAGAATACAACCTACCCACGTCCATGTCGCGCATAATATCTACAGTCACCTGCTGCTGAAGGTAACGGGGCGGGGAAAAGAAGAAAAATCCATGGCTGCCGCGACGCCGCGGCGTCAGTTTCTGATGCGGAGGGAGAGGCTAATCAGCTTCGCATGTGACCTACAAACTTTACGCACTTACTGCTCCGACAAGTTGATAATAAGCTAGACCAGCTTTATTTCCTGATAGCGAGAAAATGACTGGAGGAAAGGCTAGCTGATAAGTCATGCATGTATGGTATGATAAGCTGATAGCTTTTGTCAAAAGGAGCTGTGCTGAGAGCTGATCACTCACTTATCGCTCGATCCCATTTCCCTTTTGTTGTTTTTCTCTAGAAGCTCCTCACTTCTTTTTTGCATCTAAATGAGAGTTAGTTCTAGATATGTAAATAAATTATAACATCGTTCATGCATCGACATCACATCAATATAATGTAATGTAGTATATACGGCCGGAGTAGCAGTAGTGCCGAGCTTTCGACCTTGTATTCCATTTTATGACTTCTAATTTACAGGTCTTTAGCGTTCCTGATCGGCTGGTGTTTTTTCTACTAGCAAATTGCGAACCGATCTCTAAGGTTTCCTGGAGTTCGAGGACACTAACAATAGGAAAAGACTATCGGAGGATAAGAGATCTCGTGGTGACTTCCTGAATCAGTACATGGGTGGTTAGCTAGGATATTTTTATGTATTTCACCGATCATCTTTAAAAAAAAACAGTATGTGCGTGGTTGAACCGAGGCCAGACAAACAATATCTGCCAGGAGCCTGGACGACATTGATTCGCAAATCTCTAACTCCATTCTTAGTTGCTCAGAACTGCGATGTCAAAGTCTAGAAAGCCCCCTTCGAGACGTCTCTCCGGCGGCCGTGGCGAGCTGCTCGTGAACCACTACACTTTCCAGCCTGTAGTGTCCATGCATGAGATGGAATCATGGCCTTGGATATGCCAACATCTGTGATGTGGATTGTGGAGAGGACAAAGCTAGATGACGACACGACACGCATGAATTTCAGTCGAATCATTTTCGCTTTTACTCTGTCGTCCTTGAAACTAGTGCAAGCCAAATTTCGTTTCATTAGGACATACTTGTGACCAACAATTACACTGTCTTTTTTACATAATACAAATCCTAATCATAAGTATAAGTATTAATATATATAGATAATCGTGGAAGTCGATCCCGCACGTGTTTTGACAAAAATGAAATACATATTGTAGAGATAAATAAAGGCAATAATAGTAAAAAGAGAGTTTTAATTATGTGACCACCATAAATTCTTCAATGTTCGTTATCGGAAAATTTTGACACAACATGTGACATTTGCAATAGCTCAGAATCAGCAAATTGCAGCTAAACAATCAACTCTAAATGAATTATTTAATCACGGGAAATCAAACAACTGTGAACAAAATCTTATTATCACGCCTTCAATAGTAACAAGCATGACCAAAACATAACCGCGACGCAATTGGCTGGATTTCACGATCGCCTTTTGTATACTCCGACCACATTATCTCCAAGCCGACTTGATGGTTTGATGCTGCTTTTGCCACACCATATCACGTGCATATAGTAGGATCAAAAACAACTTAACCCGTCACGCTGCCTCCCGGCCAACTTGGCGAAAAGGTCTCTCGATCAGCTAGCACTTTTCTACCAAAATCTCGAGGTCACAATTTGTGCAGTGGTGCACCGCCGTAACACCACACGTTACACGCATCAAGTTGCGCGCCAACTTTTTGACAAATTATGTGGCTATTGCCACGCGTGCCAGACCTCAAACCTCTATAAATAGCTCCCCATGCATGTCTGCTCATGCATACAAAGCAAACAGTTCCATCATATCTTCACTGTAAGCGCATAACACATCTTGCCTAAATCACCCGGGAGCTTGAGCTAGCAGCTAGTGAGAGAGAGATAGACTTGATCCATATGGCTCCCAGCAGAGAGGCGTGCGCGGTCGCCATGGCCATGGCGGCGCCGTTCATTGCGATGGATGAGGGAGATCCTCAGGCGCCGGTCCAAGCTCGGCCCCAGGTCCAGGTCCAGCATCAACCCCAGGGAGGTCAGGGGTGTCGCCGCCGCCGGCACCGGCGGCATCGCCCGCAGCACCAGCTGCATGCCCTTCGTCACCGACGAGTTCAAGGACCGGGTATCGATCAACAAGAACTGATTCGGTTGGTCGATGAGTAGTTTTGAGCATGACAATCTATCATGTGTTGTTGTTATATGTTTTAGTAGCTTAATGATGCTTCATTAGTAGCCTTCTTTTTAGGCTAGATGGTGCATGCATGTTTACATGCCATTGCGGCTGTTTTTTTGCTGCACTTCTAGCTTAGAGATTAGAATCTTGAGCAGCGTTGTAGTAGTATAGTCATGCTTAGTCTGGTTTGTTCATGCGACCTCGGTTGCATGGAGATTATATATCAAGGGTGTTTCAGGGTGCAGTCCAGCTGATTTCTCAGTGGATGGAAATCCTATGGTAGTTGAGGTCTTGGTTGATTTAGCAGTTTGTTTTTGGATGGGGCTTTGCTTTGCACTCTAGCTTGTGGTGTTTTTGAATCACAACCTGGAGCGTTGATGGATAAGCCCTGTCTTTGGTCGATTCCAGCCCCAATTTTCTTGGGCATGATGTAATGAAGGTTAGTAGTCCTGACCTTCTAATAATCCATAAATAAATGTAAAGATATTTGGATTTGAATTATTGTGTGCTTAGTTATTGTGTTCTAGTTTGAATTTGTTCTAAATGTTTCACTACCAACCTGGCATCTCTCGTGTAATTCTTTTTTCCCTTTCTTTGGAAGACACACGCAATCTTCTTTGACAACCCAAGCTCAAAACACTAAATTAAAATTACAGATGAAGGAAGCAGTACTATTCAAAGAAACAAAATTACCTAGGTGACCAAGATTAATGGCTATTGATGTCAATTGGAATTAGGTGAGAAATATGAAACCTGGTTAATGGCTTCTACTAGCCATACCTAATTTCAGTTTCCTTTCGCTTTCTTCTTCCTGAGTAACATCCATGGAAGGGAGGGGAAATAAATCCTAGTGTTTTTAGGCTTGTAGCACCTAATTTTCTTTCATATATCTGCGGTACAATCAATTCATACTAGATTTCTAGTTAATTTATATTAGAGTACCACTCTTTTTTGTGAAATTTCTATGTATTTATGGTGTAACAAAAATCAGGTCTTAAACCCCTAAATACCTAAAAGGAACAACATCCATGCTAAGTACCAGGAGAGAAAAATTCATGGTGGTTGGAAGACCATCTCACTAGTACTATTGACCTTTTCTGCCTAACAAAACATTGATTATGAAATTAGTAAATGGGAGAACAGTTTTTTAGCATCCTTGGAGGAGTATCAAGAGGTATTTCCAAATATAAGTTATGATATAAATATACCAAAATTTGATACCTAATTAAGGAACTAAGTTTTTGTAACTAGTTACCAAATCCCAAGCATGTTATAATTTGTGGTGATTTTCCAATACTATAAGAAAAATTGCTACATCAACTAGTATTTTTGGTTGTTCAAATTTTACATTATAACTTAGGTATGCGTGGAATTTTGACAAAGTCAAACATAGTGCTCAAGTGTTTCACAAGCTAATCTTTACATAATAGTTTGTATGCACTGCATGAGCACATAAAATAACTTAGAAAGCCAAAACTTACATTTCTACCAAGAGACGTCATGTTCTCTTTCAAAGCATATGTCGCTCAAACATGCATAAAACATATTTAAATAACTTAGAAAGCCAAAACTTACATTTCTACTAAGACAGTCATGTCCTCTTTCAAAGCATATGTCACTCAAGCTTGCATAAACCATAATTAAATAACTATTCTATTTTATTAGATGCTTAGTGTTTGTTGTAGAAAGATTTTTAGCATGGTGATATTTTGAATTGTGTTTTAGGGTGCTAGTATAGAACTTCTTAGTGAATGGAGACGTTGTAAGGCCCCTGTGTTTCTAGTGTGTGCTAAGGGAATTTTTATAGCCTAGTACCCTTGCGAAACATGGGGATGGTGAGGCGCCAGCAAAAGAAAAAGCTTGGAAATTAATTGGTACTTTTATTTCAGCACCCGGTTCTACCAATAATCAAATATTCTCAACAACCAACATTTAATACTTGACTATAATGTGCATATTCATATTTCTGACTTTCAGCCAACAATCCAAAAGAACTTACAGAAAAAAGACACTAATCCATCACAAGACCCTATGTGATAGCTCGTTAATATCGATTCCACCTCAATTTAATGAGCAATCCTAATCTCAACTCCCTCAAAATCTCAATCCTTTCAACCCTTACGGTATGCCTCAAACTACCAAATCTCTAGAGGATTTCATCTTGGCATTCCATATGAATCCAACCTCAACCCATCTCCTAGGGGAATGCTTGAAAGTGGATCTATGGTTGAAGGTGTTTAGTCTTCGAGTTGAGTCCGTGCCCTTTGGTTCTAGTTCAACTTCACAATCATGAATTGTCTATTGCACTAGAAAATACAATGAAGATGTCACCAGAAAATATCATGGACAAATCAAGTAATAATGGCAATGATGATGATGAGAATAAGGAAATATGAGTGTATGAATTGGACTAAGGAAGAGAATATAATCGTTCAAATAATACTGTTAATAATATAAATTCTCATATGGATAGTAAGAATATTGTATTAGAATCAAATAGCAGTGTATCAACAGATTCAAGAATTAACCTTGTTAACATGTAACAAACCACTAAATGTATATTATCAATCAGAAGTGGAGAGAAATGGATACAAAGAAAAGAAACTAAAAATACAAACAAGAGGCTAAAGCACTCTAAATCAGGTGTTTATATATCTAATGTATAAACATAACAAGTATACAAAATCCAGTAAATAAGCAACGACCAGAGAAAAAAAATTAGCTTGAATGGTAAAGATATATGTGTAGACATGATTTAAGTTTAGTGAATTTTAAAAATGAGGAAATGAAGCTTCGTAAGTGTCAGATCCTTATACACTTGCGTCTGCCATAGCAGATCTCAACATACATCGGACCTCCTTTCCCATTTAAGAAGTTATGCACAGGTTCCACTTTTCTTTTTTGTTAAAAAAAATAAAATAATGAGAAATTAATAGTATTCTATATTAATTAAGACTAAAAATATAAAAGTCCATGTAAAATAAAAATACATAAATTTTGAGTAAGAATAATGTTGGTATTTCTTAATGTTCATGAATAAATCTGCAAGCACATGGATATACCGTTGTAGCACTACACCAGAGAGTATCCAGGGTATTGTATTTTCAAAGGGAAAGAAGGTGTACTAACCTTCTAGCTAGTTCACCCAAATACAAAAGAGTATCCAGGGTATTGTATTTTCAAAGGGAAAGGAGGTGTACTAGCCTTCTAGCTGGTTCATCCAAAGACAAATAAGAATAAAGTAGACGAGGATAGAGAGGATGTATATGGCTTATGAGTGGTAAAGATAGGTTTAAACTGTACTTACTTGCTTGCTTCAGGCACCGGGTCACACGTGGTCTTTGACCTATAACTCTACATCAAACCTAAACACGGGAGAGTTCAAGGGATAGACATGGCTATCATCACCTGCCACCTACCCCTCAGCACCATGGGGTTTAAGGCAAACAAAGGTAATCTAAAGCCTAGACACCACATCTATACTGTCGATTACTACTCTAGCATCGATCAGGGTTACCAGTTTCTATCACAGGTGCTCTATTAGAGCATCCGCCATAAGGACGGACGATGATCCTGCAAGCAAGTAAAGAATAAAACTTACTTAACCAAGAAAGTCACCACCATAGGGGATCACAAATACTCACTTAAGAAAGGAAGCATTCGTCGAGGTATGAGGCTGGGGAAGAGTGCCGACAGGCCAGCAATTCTCCGAATTATCTATCACTCTCTCCATGTTTTCTAAGAGCAAATCCAGCAATAGCCCTCAAATCAGGCCCTACAAATAATAAATGGGGGTTGTCTCTATTCTTTGAGGGCCTCATAATTTGTTCCAACTCCAACAATAGCCCCTAAGAATGGAGGCCTCCCTAGAGACCCCCCTCCCCCCCGGGAACGGAGGGTGGAGGGATTAATTTGGAGGCCTCCCTAAAATACAGGGTCAAGTAGAGGGCCTGCTGGAGTGCAACTTTTTTGTTTGACCATCTAAATTTGAGTTAGGGCTTGTGTAGAGGCTCTGCTAGAGTTGATCTAAGCACTATAGAGGTAGGAGTTTGCCTTGGAGTGGAGCTCCTCTATCATCTTGTTGCGTGTTTATATGAGTGCTCTCCGCCTCCTTTTATAGGTGGGATATGGCGGTTCCTGGCGTCTCTAAGCATGGGAACCTTGGAAACCACCTTAGGGAGAGAGCGGGAGGCCATTCAACCAAAACTGGGCATGTCGAGTGGTTGTCCCGTTTCGAGCAAACTTGGGGTTCGGCCGAACCCTCGGGGCCACCTCCCACACCGCCTTTCATCCGTGACACTGGGTCCTCATGTGGATATATGGTGTTTGGCGGTAATTTTAGGCGGTTTTCTCCTATTCATGGGCCATTGGATCCATGCGCTTCCATTTGATTCATCAAGGGTGTGTTTTCTCTTAGGTTAGGTATAATTTGCTTTGGGATGTGGGCCCTCGAATTCTCTTGCTCATATATAATTCTTTGAAGTGTACTTTTTTCCTTTGTTTGACCATGTTTTTACCCGTATGCATAAACGGTCTCTTGTAAACAGTGATCACCAAAACTTGTGGAAATGGTTAGGATTAAGCCCCTTGTCTCTAGTTTCGTGTTTGTTTTGTCACTGTTCTTTACAAGAGTTGATGGTCGGGTTTGATACTTAAGGACCGTCAACAAATAAGAAATCATGTTTAAGTTTCTATTGATGTTAGGAATCAAATTACTTAAATAAAAAGACTGTGTACCTAGCTTTTTTCGTGCTAACCATTTGTTTTCATGCCACATTCACTACTGTTACATATTCCTTCCATCTTTGCTAACCAATTAACTAATATATCTCGATTATGTACACGCACATTTCGCTTGAAAAGGCCACCAACTACTATGTCAATTGCCTCGTTCTAACCTTCCATTGTTAGGTTGAAAAAATTACAAAGATCCATACCTTTGCTTCCATTAAAGTTGCACGCAAATAAACAAAGATTGAATATTACAAACCAATCATTACGGATTGGTATCTAATTAGTGGCTGGACAATGACGTTCATCGAGCCTTAACATGTCTTTCGTTGCATTGTCAAAATATCAAACACCAGTGTTGTTGATATGGCACAAGTAGAGTGAAGATTGTTAGTTTGTGTAGCAGTGTGGCTTTGCTTTCACGTTATTTCAAACTAAAAAATAATGAGATAGTACACAATTTAGAGAGCGTGATAACTACAACAAAGAAAATGATTGGGGTGATCATGAAGAACAACTTAATGATAGTATCTTACATGGAACAACTATGATTAAATTGAAGTATAGAAAAATGTCAACGCGCTGGTTAGATTTTGAGAGGATACGACCATGGAGAAAAATAGTGGGTTGGCCACTAAGAGCTATAGGTAGCGTTTGTTTCGAGTAGATGTAACGGGACTCGTTTACAGACGGTAACATATACCTTTACTCATTGTTTGTTTCGGCACTCTCGTAATCGGATTACACCGTAATCAGATACCGGCCTATACAAAGTTGATACCGCTCCCACCCCAGCGCAATCGGATGCCATACCTTTCGCAACGGCGGCGGCGGGACTCTGTCTGTCCATCGTTGACCAGCTTGATGCTCTACGTCCCGATAAACTCTTTTGCCTTCATCCTCACTGATCCTTATCCAAGCAAATCTTCTTCCTATCCAAATATCCATGGATTTGAGTAAGATGAGCAGGAGGTTGTGTGAAGCACGAAGACTATGATGGAGCCGTGCTCTTGATCGTTGCAGTGGCTCCCTCATTTTATCTGGTTTCGGATGTAATTCTTCAGATTTTGTTGATCTTGCTCTAGCTAGGTGTTACTGGGATGAAGAGATTAGAGATTCGGAGTCTTTTCTGTGTGTGTTCGTAAGTGCAGATTGATTTTCTTCTAAATATATGTGATTTCTCGCTTGAAATTGGATCATTGCTTCCATTCGGATCTGTAACCTTTCCTTGTTCATCAACGTGCTGTTGTGGTTGACGAACGTGGCTATCCTGGTGAAGGAGGCGAATCGCTAGCGTGATGGCATCCTGCTTGCCACCGTGAGAACACGACAGCAACGCCGCGCCGATATATGATAGCGTTACTTGACAGAACCAAACAAAGAACGTAATCGTCGTTTGCGCCACCAAATACGGCGTGATCTGATTTCGTTTACCTTTACATTACCATTCCTCAACCAAACACCGTCATAGTAAGATAGCAACATGGGGTTTGAGTCTTAAAAGCAACAAGCATTGCCACACTTAAAAGTAAAATGATAATAACTATTGTACAAAGATTAGAAGCACAACAATGATAGCGCGATGGTACAATAATGTCATATCCATAACATAATCCCACCCCAGTCATAAGGCCAAGTATCCGTCTAATGTGGCCACTGAATAATGGTAATTATCACCGACAACAATAAGAAGTAGCAAGATGATGATGTATTGCTATGTAGCATTGTGAACAAAAGAAAAGAGATTATATACATTGAACCACTCACTAGATCTTTCTCTAAACTATATATCACCAGTCAATTTTTTTACAAAAATATATTCATGCAAATAATATAAATAGTTATTAATTTTAAAATTATAGCTTTATATAACATATTCTTTTTTCTTCCAAATTTATAAACTATGATGATGAAAAAAACATAGACAACATATACCTTGATTTAGGCTATCTAGAAAAACATATGAAAGATATATAGACAACATATATCTTGACGTAGGCTATTTAGAAAAACATATGCATTTATTTAAAAATATTTCCATTTATTAAGATATATAAAAATAACCATAAATAGAAAGAATCTAGGTACCATGTAAATTGCGCGGGCTACTTTGCTAGGTTGTAGAAACACGAAAATTGTTGAATTCTGGGAGCGGGGAGGAAAACCAGAGGTTGAACATTCGATCAGTTTGGTTGCTTGGATGGCGATCTCGTGGTGGAGATTATCGAAACCGAAAGTAAGCTTGTTTTCATGCAATTGGCATATAGTATCATGGTTAGTTAAACCCTTCAGGTTTGATGCATCGTCAATTCGTCATGTTCTCTCCATAACACAGTTCTCTTGAGCTTTGCTTAGTAAAGAATCGTTTTATTAACATAAACACATCAGGTTTGTAGTTGTACATGATGTATGTCGTACAACGGTACAAGTTAGCTCCCTAAGGAAAACAAATCAAAGAAGATTAGAAACCATTAATAAATCGAGATGCTATTATGTACAGCTTCAGAGCCATCATGTCACGATTAGCCCCACGAATAAGAGACCGCCCACTATAGCTACCCGGCGCACAGCCCGCCGTCGTCGGCGCTCTGCATCGCCACGTCGCCGTCGTCGTTCATGAAGGCGGCGAGGTTCATGTACTGCTGCTCCCGCTCCCGCTCCCGCACCCGGCTGGGCTGCCTCCACCGCGACCGGCACACGACGCACGTCGCCGCCCGCCGCGAGCGGCTGCGCTTCCACCGCGCGAAGCACTCGGCGTGCACCGCGTTCCGGCACGTCCTGCACGTCAGGACCGCCTGCTGCGCCGTCGCCGCCATCTCCTCGAGGCACACCGGGCACGCCGCGCCGTCGAGCGGCCTCCCCGACGCCGCCGCCGCCTCCTGCCGGCCGTCGGCGGCGGCCTTGGCCGGCCGGGCCGCCCAGAGCTGGTGGAACCTCTCCCTGGCGCGCGCGCCGGCGAGCACGTCCGGGTGCGTTGGCGCGCCGACGAGCCGCGCCACCTGGCACGGGCGCAGCGACTGCCTCCAGACGCAGGCCTCGTCGAGGGAGAGGCCGAGGACGCGGAGGAGCACGAAGAGGATGTGCTTGCAGGGCACGGCGGGGTCCGGGCAGGTGCACGCCGGCGCGGTGGACAGCGTCACCGTGTACACGTTCCCCGTGGCGCCCAGCACGAAGAACTCGGCGCCGGCGCGGTGCAGCAGCCGGAGCTGGTGCTGCAGGGCGCGGATGATGCGGTTCGCCACGCGCCGCGTGGAGGCCTCCTCGGCCGCGGTGGGCGCCGCCGCCGCGAACGGCGTGGTGTTCGTCGGCACCGGCTCCATAGGTGGCGGTGGTGGTTCCTCGTTTCTGGCAGGGCACGGCAAGTGCCCGGAGCTGTCGGCTTTGTAATGGCGGGGGGACACCAAAAGCCCGGATGCGTTGAGTGCCGTAGGCGAAGACTGCAGAGAGGGCGAGAATGGCGGCGGAGTGAAGCAACCTGCAACCGCGGAAGAGGAAACAGGTGTCGGGCAAGTTAGCTTTGAGTTCAGGTTTGGGAAAAGCACCACGGACAATCCTTCCAAGTCTCAACTCCTATGGCCTCTGGTATACCAAATCATGGGTTAACTGCTTCATTTGGCCAGAAACAGAGTAGAGTTGTGCTGATTGAGACGGTCATCTTGCAACAGGATGGTACCTGAAGTTGCCCAGTTTGACCAAACTGCTGAAAGTTCAGGAATGAATGTGTTTATTTCGAATTGGGGTGGATTAAATATGTCAAATTTTTAACTTTGTGTAGAGAGCAGAGAAGAAAGTAGAAACATGGCGAATTGGCTTGTAGTCAAATGGTAGGACGGTCCAGTGGGACGCTACCCACCAGGGTTCAAATCCTGGTGCTTGCACCTTTTCCTGGGATTTACCAGGATTTACCGGCGTTATGCGTTAAGTGGTAAGCGGCGTTCCCGTCGACAACAAGGCGCCAATGGTGATTTCGGGAATCTCCAGACCTGCCAATGGTGACTTCGGGAATCTCCAGACCCGTCGGTGCTCTGCTCAGTCCTTCGGAGGTGCTCATAGGGGTAAGGTTTGCGTACGTGTATTCATAGGGGTGAATGTGCGTGCGTGTGTGAGCGTCTGCGTTGCACTGTGTAATTAAACAAAATAAAGTAGAAACATGCGTGTGCAGCGGACCTGCGTTATCAACTTATCATCGAGGCTTCGATTTTGTATTTTGTGCCTGCATTTTGAAGCTTGTTTCTGCGGGCCTTATTTCTAATATGGGCCGGTTAGTCCGATAGAAGAAGAGAGGAGTTAGGCCGGTTCGGATGCATTTGTTGCCTATTAATCTATTATGGGCCGTCGGCAAGGTCACGGCTACCGCGCCTTGTTCCGCCGCCCATGCAAATGTGGAGGCTTGCGGGCTGCGGCCTGTTTGTGTGGCTGCCACACGCCAGACAGTATAGGACGGCCCACAGGGGAGCGTGCTGATGTAGTGACTGACGTAGGGAACGTTTGGTAGTCTTACCGAGCTGAGCGATAGCTCAGCTGGGCAAGCTTGCCGATTCCATCTAGCCCAGCAGCACGTTTGATACCTTTGCCCGCTTGCTTTGCCACAGAAGGGAAGAAGTTCGTTGCGGATGGACCTGGTTTCGCGCGCACTTTTTTTGTACGCAGCCGATTTTGCCGTTGGAGGCGAGCGGAATCGGCTCTCCCTCGAGAGCGAGTTTTTTCTGGCCCCGCAAGGCAAGGTTGTCCCTGTAAGCGAGATTTTTTTGATGGATCCAAATGCCTAACCTAGTCTGGCGAGGCTAGAGTTATTTTTGCCGAGGATCCAAATGTTAATCAATCGCTGGCTCGCTGCTACACTGGAGATAGTGGTACAACGTACAGGTGCCACTAAAATCCTGTCTGCACGGAGCGCTATTTGCTAACATCCTCCTCCTCTGTTTATCCAATCAATGGATAAGAGTTAATTTTCTGAAAAAATGTATTTTACATTTCCTTCTCTCTTTTGCTATGGGCAGGTAAAATGGCAAAAAACGACTTTTAGCAACTATTAGTTCCTTTCAACTCAAAGTAACTCCCTTCAATCAGATATTCAGCCAATTAGCTATTATAATTAGTACAAACGTAAACTAATTGGATGTAAACACTACAAGAAACTATTTAATCTGCAACGGAATCATTACGTCGCAGATCATTGAAAATCCGTTGCAATTCAGTGTCTGTGAAGGTTTCAGATTCCGTGGTTGAATGAGCGTGGTGGATTAAATCCGCCGACGGATCTTACAAAACGTCACGGATTGACGCGATCTGTGACGTTTACTCGTCACCGTCCGGCTTCATCTTCGCCGCCCACATATTTTAGCCCAAAATTTCAGCTCAAACATTTCAGCCCAATGATTTGTACAGATGATCATTTCAGCCCATAAACAACACCCATATTCATTTCAGCCCATCAAAATAACATCACATTCTACCATTTCAAAACAACCCAACATCATATTCAAAAAAAATACAATCTCAAGTTTCGACGAGTTAAAACAGACATCAACATCGGAAACATCAGAAGAACAACATAAGTGATGTACAGGAACTACTAGCTCCTTCAGAGCCTAATCCAATTGCCTTTGTGTTGCATTGCCAAAAGGTCCCAGATGGGTCAGTGTAGTACCTGCAGCACACAGAAGGTAAACTGATGAATTCGTAGAAGTACAATTGACAGTAAATTGATAATTGAGGGATAAAGATACCATATGATTGAAGAATGAGCAAATCATAAAAAAGGGGTTGTTCAAAGTGTCTGATCAATAGTGCATTAACCAAATTATATGGCTCAGTTAACATGTATACCGAATAAACTAAATAGTACATCTAGGACTTGGCTAAACCTGTAGTGGTAAATAAAGATTTTTTCCAACAGTTATTGGGAAGCTGAGAAATAAATACTTTTAGTCTAGAAACCATATACACGTGGAATCAAATATAAAGCATTAGCACATAAAACCGCATAGAATCAATTGAGCGTCAAAGTTGACGCTTGTTTATACATCATGCCTTTTAGCTAAAACCTTGTCCACATTCAGAATGTAACTCTATAGTCAATACATGATGAACATAACCATTCGGATCATAAGGACCTAGAACAAAACTGCCTAGAAAACAACCATAGTTAATGGGAGCCAAACAAACGACAAGTCTACTCTCTACAGCAAAGAGACGTAGACCATTCAATACAACATAGTATTTATCATGATAATCTAAAAAGTGCCAACAGAAAGCAATTGCAATACATGATAGTACCATTCAGAAAAAAAGAAGTAAAGCAGCCCACTTTACTAGGACAATATAAAAAAGCCAATAAAAAGAATCTACAATACATGATAATACAATGATATTATATAACAAAAAAGTAATACAGCCCTGTTTAAACAAACATGGATTCTACAGCCAGCAGTTAAAGTAAACCAAATTCAGTGAGCTAAATGGACCAATACTTACAGGCTAGGTCCATTCTCATCATGTCCAGCAATTAGAAGAGACACTCCAAATGGTCGTGACTGCACCAACAAATAAGCATATCAAGAACCCCACTCCATAATAGATGAAGTGATTATGAAAATAGATGGGTGATGTGGCTTCCTGTGTATGTATAAATGTTACAAAAACTAGCCTCCCTGCATTGCAAACACAAAAGGCATCTTCTCAGGTGCATTTCACCAAACACCCTGCAAGCACCACGAAGCACACCAGCCAATAGACCATATCAAACAGCCTACCCCATTTTCATGCCACTACTCAAAGGAGGAGATGCCATACGAGTTGGACAATCAACACTAGACAACTTAGCACTAAATTAGATTGGGGAGGGAGAGGAAATCACGCTAGACAACTTGCTGCAGATCAATTATTCAGAAAAGTGTATACAACTCACAAGAATCAGCATTAATCTAGAACCAGGAAACAAACCTACTAAGAACTACAAGCTAACCTACCAAGCAGACATCTAGAGCACCACGCTGTGCCCCAGTACCAAACCATGGTGTATATATTTCCAAACGGTGGCATGTTTAATTACAAATGATGGTGTTTACATTCCCAAACCATGGTGTCGTTTATGTTTCCAATTCATGGTATCTCCTCCGTAATCATTAGTTTCCAAATAATATACACAAATCAAGATGCTCGCTGTACACAAATCATGTCGTGTCACAGGGCAACCAAACCTCTGGAGAGGGAAAGGAAGGAGAGGGAGCTCACCATGGCTGCGGCTGCGGCGCTAGTGTTCCTGCTGCGGCTGCTTACCTTAGCATTTTTGCACATAGGGACATCCAAAGCACCCATCGACGTACCAGTACCGTGTACAGAGAGAGAGGGAAGGGGAGGGAGAGGTAGGGAGCGCTCACCGCGGTACCCGGAGGGAGCGGCGTGGGAGGATCTGGTCCCACCGTAGGGCCGCCGCCGCCGCGGATGCGGGGGACGACATGGCGCGGCAACCTCCCCACCACCACCACCACTACCAGCAGCACCACCACCACTCCCACCCCCATCGGCGGCGTCGGCGTCGGCGTGATGGAGAGAGGGGAAGAGAGGAGCGGCGCCTAGATCTAGATCTCGCCTCCCTCGCTCGCTCGACCTCGGTGGCGGGATGTGGCAGCGCCGGCGGCGGGGTGAGGCGGGGTTTGGCGGAGCGGCGGCGGCAGAGGAGGGGATGGGGGAGGAGGAGCGCGTGGATCTCAGGGAAGAGGGACGGGAGAAGGAGCGTGCGAGAGGGGAGAGCAGCCTGGGGAGGAGGAGCGCGTGGGGAGGGGAGGTGGAGGCGGATGCGGCCGGGCTGGGCTGAGGAACCTAGGGTTAGCCCTTTTTATATCAAAGACATGCGACCACAGCCGTCCGATCTGCGATGGACGACCAAAAATACTTGGGCCATTCGGGCCGAAGCAGGCCTTGTTTCATTTCCTCTTTGTGAAACTTTTTCTTTTTCTTTTTTAATTTTATTGTACTATTGTGAAGTAGCACATAAAAATAACTATCTTATATACACACGCCAGCAAGCTCCGCCGCGGAGCTCGCCCCTTCGCCCCTCATGCCAACGCCACCACGCCTGATATGGGGGAGCCATCGGATCTGAGCAGCCCCGACCGAGCGCGCCGCATCTGAGCGTAGCCGACGGGTACGCAGGTGCGGGAGAGGGTAGGAGCGGCGCTGGGGAGGGGGAGGGAGCGGAGGAGGGCGTTGCAGCGGAGGGGGGTTGGGAAGGGAGCGGCCGGCGTGGAGGTGGATGGGGAAGGGAGGAGCGAGCAGGAGGGGGCGCTGGCGAGGAGCACTAGCGGCGGCGCGGGTAAGGAGAGTGAGAGGAGAGAGGGAAACGCTAGAAGGCGCTAGGGTTCAGGCTGTTTTATACCGTGGGGGGAGCGATGGTGGTCGTTGGATCAGAGATGGATGGCCAGAATTGTTTGGGCCGTTTGGGCCAGAATGAAAATTCGGTTATTCCTTCTCTTCTTAATGTTTTTCTTTTTCTTTTTTATTTTATTGTACCATTGTGAAGTAGCACACAAAAATAACTATCTTAAATTAACGAATATATTTTTTACACGTAACAAACAACATATAAGTTGTCATGTAGGAATTTCAAGAATTTTCAAGTAGATTTGCTATTTTCTATCATTTAAATGAATTTCTGCGTGTTTACCCAAAGTAATTCGAAACTGACCTATATGTACCTCTAATATGATTCAAAAAAATTCTAAAAAACTATATTTAGGCACCTTTGGTCCATTCTAGCCAACATCTGGGATATTGATGAAAAATTCAATTGACTTATAGGGAAAGTTCAAACTTCTACTAGTTGAGCAGGCCTGGCGGAGGCCCAGCGAGCGTTTTAGAATTGATAAAAACAAACCAAATGCTTAACAAGACAACAATTGTAAGGTAGTCTAGTGGTAAGGCATTGTGCATCTAAAGATGAGGTCTTCGGTTTGAGTCACACTTTGCTCGTTTTTTTTGTTTTTTGAGATTTTTTTCAATTTATCATTTTTCTCCATTTATAAATATGACTATATTTTATTTTTTGATTGCGGACATTTTATTCATGGAACTCAACAACACGGTTTGAACCTCATATTTTATCTGGGTCATATGGGAAATGAAATTTTTTTAATTTATGTTCGTGACGGATTCGTATAAACGTCACAGTGTTTTGGGCCGAACCGTGACAGAATTGAGAAAACGTCACAATTTTCTGGGCTTATCTGGGCTCAAGGTAAAATAGCGATGTTTTCTGAAACTGTCGCCAGGGTTCCGTCGCAGATTAAATAGTTCCTTGTAGTGAAAAGGGAGCGAAAAAGATTATACGACAGTGTTCGATAATGTTGCATTATGTGTCATATATCATTTGATGATAAACTGAGATGTGTTTTCTCTGATTCAATAGAAATACAATATATGGGATTAACTAACAGTTAACCCGCATATATGTTAACCTGCATATATGTTAGCCCCTACATGATAATCCAAGCGAACAGGACGAGCAATGGTGTTGCACTACGAAATGAAATGGACCTTTACAGGAAAGGCCATAGCCAGCTTTAAATATAAAGCATCCTCCAAAAGATACTGGGATTACCAGTTTACAATAACGCACACACCGCTTGAAGAACAACATCCAACAAACTGTTAGATTTAATGTGGGCTTGGCCCATATTTTATTTAATTAAATCAAATAAATTCTAAGATTCGTATTAAATATTTAGTGCATGCATGTATTGGTGCTAGTTACGGGGAGGAGCAACATACGCATGCATGTATTGTTTTTAGAAAAAATTTCAAATGTGCCATTACAATTTTCAAAAGTTTGAAAAATGCCATTGAAAGTGACTGTGGTGGCCCCCATGTGTCAGTGACACACCGATGGCATATTTCCAAAGTGTGAAAATTGTAATGGTATGGGAAAAAATAGCCCTTTTTTACCACTAGCTAGTTATGGGTAGGAGCAACGTATGGGTGCTTTGTCCCTAACGTGGCCGGTTAATGAGGCAAGTAATGGGAGTTTCATAAGTTTTGCATGGAAACTTATGAGGAAGGTTACTGGAATTGTATTAACTCTGTAGTCTTGAGACTCTTCCTCTCCTGGCTGGTCTTTTCATTTTCTTGAGCTACGTGATAAATAGCAAGGTCTGGCTAGTACTAAAAACACATGAGTCTCCACACTTCTGCTGCATTCTAGGCTTCTCCGTTCCGGTTCTTGCGCGCACGAGTACTGGAAGAGTAGGCCTCCGAAACGTTGTTGTTCGTGAGTTCACCTGCTCGGGTGAAGGCCGGCAATCACGTTTTTGGGGAGTGTCGGGGCAATCACGTTTTTGGGAGTGTCAAGCGGGGCACGACTACTCGCTTGCTATTCACGGTGTTGGTGACGGCATCGAGAGGGCGATCCGCACTGCAACAAATCTGCACGGCATCAAGCGGGACGACTACATCAACAAGTACCATGTCGGGTGCTTCCGGCTCTGCCTCTGGGTACCACTAATTGCATTCTCAAAAGCTGCAATCTTGGTGATTAGCATAAAGTTGATAAGCACATAATAGATATCATGTTCATGTTTTTCTTGTTTGCATCATATTTATGGAATAAATTAAACATGAAATTGCCTATATTTCTAGCAATCAAAAAACGTGATTATAGGCAATTTTCAACTGTTGGCTTTGCGAGTATGTTAAAACCACCACCGTTTGAGGGCACTCATTACAAGAGATGGCGCTAGAAAACTATTTTGTGGTTGACCTCTATGCGTTGTTCTTATGTGGTGACTAATTTGTCTGCCACTGTTCGAACCGTTGATGAGCAACGTCAGTTCGATCATGATGACACCAATTGTAGGGGTGGCTTGCTGAGCGTCATTGGAGACTCTCTTATTGATGCATACATTCAGCTCCCTAATGGCAAGGCTATTTGGGATGCTCTTGAGGCCCGTTATGGTGTTTCTAATGCCGGTTCTGAGTTGTACGTCATGGAGCAGTTTCATGACTATCGGATGGTTGAGAATCGTCTGGTGGTCGAATAGGCTCATGAGATACAGGCGCTGGTGAAGAAGGAACTTGAGCTGTTTGGGTGTGTGCTTCCTGATAAGTTTGTGGCAGGCTGCATGATTGCAAAGCTGCCATAATCTTGGACTGACTTTGTAACTTTACTTAAACATAAGAGGCAAGAGTTTAGCATTACTGAGCTTGTTGGGACTCTTGATGTTGAGGATAAGGCTAGAGCAAAAGATGTTAAAGGCAAGAAAGTCAGTGAGGGGAGTTCTAGTGCACATATGGTGCAAAAGGGTCGTCCCAAACCACATAAAAAGAAATTTCAGCAAGAGCTTAAGCAGAAGCCAACCACTTCTTTCAAGAAGGGAAAAAAGAAGGAAAAGGAAAAGGATAAGGAAAAGATGAACTGTTTCACCTGTGGCAACCTTGGACACTTCTTACGGTCCAATATCGGAATTGAGAATCCCGGTACTGGTGTAAGGAGTGTTTCAGTGGTTTTCCTTATGGCTTAGTAAAATATAGAAATATTCTGCAAGCGCACCGAATCACCGCTGTAGCACTTCACCTGGGAGTATCCCGAGGTTTCATAATTTATATTTCCGTAGGTAAGTGTCGGGGACCATAATTAGGGGTCCCTTGATCATCGGGGTAATCACCCAAAAAAGCGCAAAAAGGCTGCCTCCAGGAACCTTTGGACCTGGACATACAAAATCACGCAGCCCGGCCAATGGCCCAACACGGCCCAATAACAACCCACGGGGATGCGCCGCCCTCACGCCCAAACTCCACCTCGCTCGAGGGAACCCCACCCCTCGAGCGGCGAGACGCAAATCTCCGCCTCGCCAGGGGATGCCTCGACCCCTCGAAAGACCGCTACGACGCGATACAATCACTCATTACCATCCCCCATGATGGGCACCAGAGTCAAAAGGCAAAACTTCGGCCGCACGTCGCCCCTAACAAAACCTCACCGCGCCGTACCACCATGACACGGACAGGCAGCCACTGCGCAGGGCGTGCCCGGCACTACACCTCCGACGCATCTGGCCCCGGTCACTCCGCGGCGCTATTCCACCAACTCCTGTCAGAACACCCTCGGATGGGCGTGGAGACCCTCGAACGGGAGTACGAACGACAACCGGGGGCGAACCTTGGTCAAGCGTCATCATGTGGCCGATGGGACGGAGTACGACCTCCTTAACCCTTGCTCGCTACGCCAACGGGCAGCCACGCCCTGCACTGTGACAACAGTGAGCGTTGTAGCACCCCAATGCTGCCTACTCCCGCCCCCTAGGGCAGTAGAGCACTCGGGACGCGTATTGGGGCTGTCAGGCCAGCAGGAAGCCAGCCGCCCTGTACGCGCCAAGCCTGACGCAACCGACGGGGCGAAAGCCGGTCGTACCAGTCCGTCAGGCTGGGCCACTACGCCTTTGACCACGGTGTTACGACGACATGACAGTTGCGTACGACACGCCAGCTCCTGTCCACCTGCCCCCGTAATTTACGGGTAACCGACCCTTCGGGGCAGGGCAGGAGACCCCTCGAAGGAAGCCGCGGACGACTCGACCACCACGTGGACATTGCGACCCCTCGAAGACCTGTCAGAACAGGTACGAGACTCGCCACATTGCCGACCAACGCCGCGACTGCGAGCACCAGGGTGCGAAACTAACACGAGCGCGCGAGCGCCTCTTGCTGGACGTACGGCCCCGCGGCCGGAACCAGGATAAACCCGTGTTCTTGTGTTGGCTCCTCGCATCGACCATCAGGGACGAGACACAGCGCACTTTCTGTGCGGCTGAGGGAGTGCCGGCCATTCTCGACGCTGACAGTGGCGCGCCAGGTAGGGGGAGCGCTGTGCGATTCACTTTTCTCGCCAGTTCCCTTGATGGCTGCTCACGACGACCATCCGACGCCGGGACCTCCGACGGGGTTCCCAACGGGTTCCCGCCTGGATTCATCATCCAGTTCGGGAGTCTGACGTTCGAGTCCGACGGGTCCGACTACCTCATGCAGCTTCGCCGCACCGATGAGGAAGAGGCCACGTCGCCATCGCCCCCGGTGGGCGGACTGCGGAATCGCCGACGACTGCAAGGCCTACAGGTGCAGGTGGAGCAGCGTCAACCCCCATGGATAAGGCTCCCAGACTGGGACGATCCGCGGATACCACCACCTGACGCACAGTCGGGTGGAATTGCACCATCTTCGGCAAACCCAGCGGAAGGGAACCGCCAGGCGGTGGGCGTTGCGCCAGCCCAGTTCCCGATGGGATTGCGCGACGCTGCCGCGACGATCTCTTCATCGGTCAGCGCCAGCATAAGCGCGAACCGCGATGCCGCCGACCCGGTGCGCGCCGGGCTGCCTCCAACTCACCAGGGACGTTGGGGCCGGCGGCCGCGATGCGTGCGGCCGGAGCCAACCCGAGCATCTGTCCCCACAACCCGAGCATCTCTCCCCACTGCCCAGCGCGGTAGCGGGGGAACCCGCCAGCGTGCCCCTCCGCAGGGTGGCTACCTGCCTACGTACCGGCGTACCTGCCACCACGACCGCCGTTCATCCTCGTCAGACGACATGACTCACCACCACGCCGCCTCGCCTGACGAGTGGTACCCACCAGGCCCGAGCGGTGAGGAATGGGACTACGCCGGGCCTCAGGTCGATGAAGCGCTCCGGCAGTTCCTAAGCTCCATCGATTACTGCTTCGACATCTCCAGCGAGGGAGAAAGCGATCCCATGCCGGAGTGTTTCGTCATCGACGGCGATGTCGGGTCCGGAAGCGAAGATGGCCCGGCGACGACGCCGGTCACGATAAGACTCCGGAGGCATCGGTGAGTGGCCGCGGCCGACCTCTTGCGGACGCAGGCGCCACGGTGCCCTCCAACGCTGACGCCTCGACACCTCCAGGCGATGAGGCGTTGACACAGGCCCAGCTGGCGCAAGTCAAAGAGCTGGAGAACAAACTCCAGGAGGAGCGCCGCCAGGTGCAACAGCTGCGGGCAACACTGGAAGCGCAGGAGCCTCAGCGCGACAATCGTGCCAGAGCCGCGGGACGCCTTGCCCGCGCCTGCATCGAAAACGACGATGACACCGACTTGCCGCGCGCGAGCCAAAAGCTCGTCACCGCAGTAACGCTGCTGCGGGCCATCCTCGAGCCGTCCACACCATCGGCTCGACTCCTGCATCGCGAGGTGCGGAGCCTCGTCGAGCAGGCGGCCGTCCTACAGGCCGAGAGCTCTGCCTCCCGCATTCGACATCAGGCCAACTCGAGGGCCGAAGGCGGTTGGCAGGACAAGGAGGAGTCCATTCACACCCCTCGCCGGGTGAAGTGGACGCCGAACCGTCCAACGGACGACGGTAAGGCGCTCATAGCCCATCACCCCAACGAGCAAAGGCCTGCGAAGGACCGTGATGTGAACCCGCTAGGGTTTGTGCCCGATCTTTCGATGAGAGGGAGATAACTTCGATTTAGACTGGAGAGACGTTCACGGCCCGACTACAACACCACAAGGGCATGCGCTGCGCCTTAGCAACCAATACACCAACTCCAGCGGTTGCCGCGATCTTGTGGAACACGATCAACCAAACCACTAGGGTAATTCCTGCAAGCAATCGAAGAACAAGCAAGAACAAGTAGAACAAGCAACTCAATTGCTAATATGGAGTTAATAACCAATCTGAAAACATAGACTCGAAGACGGGTGGCTGTACCAGCACGCGCGCTTACAAGCAAGTAGCAATGACTAAACTTTCATCTAAACAAAACCCAATCTGTTTGTGGCGGCTATGGGGGTATATGAGAGGGTGGAGGACGACCAGGACCTGGTGCGGTCCTTCCATTATCCTAGGACGCGTCCCTAATTGTAACACCCTAGTTTTTAATTTACTAGGTTTTTTAATTTTTTTTGAAATTTATTAGAATTTAATAAAGAGTGTACATAATTATTTAGAATAAAACAAAATTTTCTATAATTTAAATCCAATTAATATAGGTTATAAATATAAGGTGTTTGTTGCATTCATGCTCTTGCATTGTTTTTGTTGTCTGAAAAAAAACTGTGAATTTTAAAACCTTTTTAAAAATTTGAGTAGTTTCGTTAATGTGTTTAAGTTTAAAGAACTATATATTTCTGGAATTAATATTATATTACATATGGGCCAAATATTATTTATATAGGGCATTGCCTTTCTCTTTACTTCTCTTCCTCTCTCTCTCTCTCTCTTTTCTCTCTAGCAAAAACCGCACCAGGCCATTTTGGCCCACCAACCCACCCAGCCCAGCTCCCTCTGCTCTCTCCCCGCACAACCCAAAAGCGCACCGCGCCCAGGCGCCATCGCCTCTTCCCCCTCCCCTCTCTGCACAATGGGCCCCACCTGTCGACATCATCTCCTTCCTCTCTGCATCACAAGCCGAGCGCCGCCGCCGCAGCTCTCCCCCGCGCGCTTCCTCTCCCACCTCCGCTCGCGCTAACGCTCCCCTGGCCCCAACCGCAAATGCCTCTGCCTCCCTTTACTACCCGCCTATTTTCCCTTCGCCTCCCTCGTGCATCAATGTCACTAATGGCCATTCACCGGCCATGAAGACCATGAACGCCGCCTCTTAAATCCCAGGCCACCCGAGCTCTCCTCCGCCTACAAATGGCCGGCAAAGGGCCCTAGCCCTCCCCTTTGCATCCCCGCACAGCCACCCGAACCACAGAACCGCAGCCACCGCCGAATCGGCCGCCCTCCGCCCCCCACGGTGAGAAGTTCTGCCGCCGCCGATCTCCTTGTCCGAGCCTCCTCTCACTCCTTCTTTTCTTCCCTCACCCGCGCAGGAACCCGAGGACCCCGCCCAGCTTCTCCGTCGCGCGTATGCAAGGCCCCGAGCGTGTCCCCCACAAGCGCCCGTGGTCGCCGTCCGCCACGCACCGTCGCGAGCCCTGTCTGCCGCAAAATTGCCGCCAAAGTACCCCTTGGTGAGCTCGCCATCTTCTCCTAATGCTCTAGGATCAAACCGCGTCGAAAACGGAGCACCGTAGCTCTGGGGCCGCTTGTCTCCGGCGAGCCGCCGCCGCCTGCAAGCCAGCGCCGCCGCCCAGCTCCCTCGCCGGCGACCGTTGACCGGCGGCGCGTCCCTGGCCGCTAGATCGCGCGCCAGCGGCCCAGATTAGAAGCACCCATACCCCTTCGCGTTTTAAATCAACGCTGCACGTCACGGATCCGATGGCTGTGATCGGCCGCTGACCCAAGTCAACCAGCCGGCTTGCCCTTTTTGCACTTGAGCCCCTGCACAAGCCTGTTTTTGCACGCGCTGTTCACTGAGTCATAGATAAATTCCTTCATAGCCCATCACCCCAACGAGCAAAGGCCTGCGAAGGACCGTGATGTGAACCCGCTAGGGTTTGTGCCCGATCTTTCGATGAGAGGGAGATAACTTCGATTTAGACTGGAGAGACGTTCACGGCCCGACTACAACACCACAAGGGCATGCGCTGCGCCTTAGCAACCGATACACCAACTCCAGCGGTTGCCGCGATCTTGTGGAGCACGATCAACCAAACCACTAGGGTAATTCCTGCAAGCAATCGAAGAACAAGAAAGAAGTAGAACAAGAAACTCAATTGTAAATATCAACCAACATAAACTCATGAAGGTGGGGTTCCGTAGACTCGAAGACGGGCGGCTGGACCAGCACGCGCGCTTACAAGCAAGTAGCAATGGCTAAACTTGATCTAAACAAAAATCAATCTGTTTTTGGCGGCTATTGGGGTATATGAGAGGGTGGAGGATGACCAGGACGTTGCTGGGGTCGTCCCTCAACCCTAGGACGCGCCCCCATGATTATTCCTTGATGCCCTTAGAGGTTACCTATTTGGGTAGTTTTACTGCTTAGTTTTGCTCAACAATGGATGGTTGGGTTAATTTAATATTGACTAATGAACTATGCAATGTGGGTTTGGTAATCTTTTTAGCAACATGGAACTCTAGGCGGCTCAGGCAAGTGGGCTTGATGTTTGGTTTTTGAGGAATGTTATGTTGGTTTTGCCTGAGCCGAGCTTAAGGTTTGATCTATGGAGTGACCACCCGGGAAAACAGTACAACCATGAGAACTAGATGGGCAATGGTCTTGGCTATGTGACTAGGGGAAATCGGGAAATCCAGTGGTCTGCGTTAAGCTGTTGGGGCTGGGGTGGACTCATGCACGGCACAATGATGGGTACCCGAACCCTGAGTGGATTAATATGTGCTGGTGAGCCTAGTCACGGCCTCGTAGTGTACCCCGGCACGCACATCTCGGAAATGTGTGGAGGCTTGCAACCTCAGCTAAAAGGTATCACGACTCATGGTGAAAGTGTACAACCTCTGCAGAGTGTAAAACTGTTATAACAGCCGTGCTCGCGGTCAAGAGCGACCTGGACCCTCACATGGTTAGTTGGTTGGGAGGATCATAGTGGTGGTTAACTGTTGTTTGGTTGGTTACAAGTGTGTCTAGCCTTAAGTTGGGTTTGGTTTTGGGAAGCCAAAATACTATTAATCTTAGGTGCTTAATTAAAAATTTGACCAACTAAAATATGAGCTTTGCAGTCCACGTAAATAGCCTTCCTTGTTCATAAGCCCTACATGTAATTTATTTTCCCCCACTTGCGGAGTACACGCCTCCAGGTGTACTCACCCTTCTCCTTTGAACCCCCTGCTGTGTCTCCCCCCTGCTGCTGCTCAGATAGTGTCACAAAGGAGCTTGGTTGAGAGGACTTGAAGAAGGACGCATTCGTGAAGACTTGGAGTCCTAGGCTGGCGTGCCCCCGGTCGACGTTCCTGTGGATTATGGAGCCCTCAGTCACGATTGGATTTACGAATGTGTAATTTTTCTTTAAGACCCTTTGGTCATTTTGTAAATAATATACGCTTGTAATTGATATTGTTCTGTTATTCACTTATGATGTCACTTTATGCATGAATTTTGATCCTGGGCATGCATAAAGGGTTCGTTCGGTTTTTTCCTTAAAACCGGACGTGACACTAATGGACCCAACTTGACACATGGCCCATTGGCCCAAAATAAGGTGACGCAGCACCGTGGGCAGAAAAGGTGTCTGTAGTAAATCGACGATTGCGGCTGCATCCGAAGAGATATGAAGGTGAGTCTAGATCCATCTGAAAGTAGACTTGATAAGCTTTTCATCAAGTACTTAAATGCCCAAAACGGAGTCCGGATGAAATCGTGGAGGCCATCGCAAGTCAGCACTTTCCTGCAGTCCGAATCCAGACTTTGGTCTCTTTCCTTCCTTGGGCCAATGTGACGTGTTGGATTTGGTCTCTTTCCTTCCTTGGGCCAATGTGACGTGGTAACCTGATGGGGGACGTGGGAATACTTAGAATTGGTCCCCAATCAACTTCTTTGGTCATCTATGCCTTCTATATGTGTCTAGCACTCTTTTTAATCCATGTATGTATTTCTGAAAATGACAATAAACATACATCATGACGCAGCATCAATTCATCGAATGTACCAACAATAATTGTGATATAGGATTGATTCACCTTTGGTTTGCAAGCCATTAATATGGTCGTATCTAAGCCGGTGATGTCCTCATCAGACCGGCTTCAGGACATGCGGGGCACCGCCGATGATGGTGACGCCCGCAACACCCTGAACAAGAAGAGGTACGACACCGCGACGAGCCGAGGGTACCATCCACGTCGCGGGGGGCGCTTCGACGAGGACGAGGACAAGAGCCCGACGCCTGAGCCCGCGGGGACCCGGGTGTTCAGCCCCGCAATCCACACGGCGGCCATTCCCCCTCGTTTCCGACAGCCGGCAACCATCACCAAGTACTCAGGTGAGACCAACCCCGAGGTTTGGCTCAATGATTACCGTTTGGCTTGTCAGTTGGGCAGCGCCACGGACGACTACATGATCATTCGCAACCTGCTGCTTCACCTCGCGGACTCGGCTCGTCAGTGGCTCGAGCACCTGCCCGCGAACCAGATCCACGACTGGGGCGACCTAGTCAAGCTGTTCGTGGGGAATTTCCAGGGCACCTACGTGCGCCCGGGTAATTCCTGGGACATGCGAGGGTGCCGTCAAAAGCCGAGCGAGCCCATGAGGGACTACATTCGTCGCTTCTCCAAGCGCTGCACCGAGCTCCCCAACGTCGGTGACGCCGAAGTCGTCAACGCCTTCCTAGAGGGCACGATGTGCTGCGAGCTGGTGCACGAGCTCGGCCGCAACCACCCCACCAGCGTCAGCGAGCTGTTTGACATCGCGTCCAGTTTCGCGTCCGGGGAGGAAGCGTTTCGAGCCATCTGCGATGGCAAGAAGGGGAAGCGCGTGGAGGAGGCGCCTGCGGAAGGCGGCCAACCCACAGAGCAAGCAAAGAAGCCCAAGACGACCCCAACGAAGCCTTCACCGCGGACCAAACCCGACGGGGACCTCGACCCCGGCCACCTCCAGGAGGCCGATTCGACGACATGCTCAAGAAGTCGTGCCCGTACCACAACACCGCCGTCTCGCACACCCTCGAGCAGTGCGAGATGATCAAGAAGCACTACCGACGCCTCGTCGCGAAGGAGGAGGACACGAGGAAGGACGCAGATGGTGGCGGCGGTGCCATCGGCGGTGGTTTCCCGGTCGTGGAGAACGTCTTCTTCATCACCGGAGGTCCCACGACGAACATGTCCGCGCGACGGCGACGACGCGAACGTCAAGAGGTCTACGCCGCGCGCCCTGCTACGTCATCGTACCTCGACTGGTCGACGGAGACCATATCTTTTGGTCGCGAAGACCACCCGGATTACATCCCCAACCCGGGACATTATCCACTCGTCGTCGACCCTGTGATCGGCAACACCCGATTCTCCAAGGTGTTGATGGACGGAGGCAACAACCTCAACATCATGTTCTCCAACACCCTGGAGCTGATGGGGATCGGCGCAGACAAGTTGCGGCCTAGTTTGTCTGCATTCCACGGCATCGCACCGAGAAAAAAGGTCCAGCCCCTCGGGCAGATCGACCTGCCCGTCTGTTTCGGCACGCCGGGCAACTTCTGCAAGGAGGTCATCTCCTTCGAGGTAGTGGGGTTTCGAGGGGCCTACCACGCCATACTTGGACGGCCAGCCTACGCCAAGTTCACGGCGGTCCCCAATTACACCTACCTCAAACTGAAGATGCCGGGACCGAAGGGCGTCATCACGGTCGGGCCGTCGTTCGAGCACGCCTACGAATGCGACGTAGAGTGCGTCGAGCGCGCCGAGGCCCATGCTTGCTTTGAGGCCCAGGTGGCTGACCTCGCGAAGATGCTCAACGAGGCTGCCCACTCCCATAGCAAACATGCGGGCAGCTTCGAGCCCGCGGAGCAGACCAAGGCCGTACCCCTCGATCCAAATGATCTCGAGGGTAGGGCGGCCAAGGTCAGCTCCATCCTCGACCCCAAATAGGAGGCAGTGCTCGTCGACTTCCTCCGCGCCAACGCCGACATCTTTGCGTGGAGCCCCTCGGACATGCTGGGCATTCCGAGGGAGGTCGCTGAGCACTCCCTTGATATCCGACCCCAAGCCAGACTAGTGATGCAGTGCCTGCGACGCTTCGACGAGGAAAAGCGCCGGGCGATCGGTGAGGAGTTGCGCAAGCTTTTGGAAGCCGGATTCATCAAGGAGGTATTTCACCCTACGTGGCTAGCTAATCTTGTTTCAGTTAAGAAAAAGAATGGAAAATGGCACATGTGCGTAGACTATACTGGTTTAAATAAAGCATGTCCCAAAGTTCCTTTCCCTTTGCCACATATTGATCAAATAGTCGATTCCACTGCTGGGTGTGAACTTTTATGCTTTCTTGATGCTTATTCGGGTTACCACCAAATCAAGATGAAAGAATCGGATCAGCTCGCGACTTCTTTCATCACCCCGTTCGGCATGTTCTGCTACGTCACTATGCCATTCGGTCTCCGAAACGCCGG
>OAMR01000549.1:873570-919456 GCA_900205405.1 Echinochloa crus-galli | reverse complement strand
ATCACCAATATCTATTTTTTCTAAAGGGTCGGCTGATGTAAATCCTTGACCCAATTTATCCATATCACCCAGATCCTCAACAGCTTCAAACATACCACTTTTATTCGACCGATGATGATCAATTCGGTCTTGAAGCCACTGTTTCACCTTAAACCGGTCTGACCGGTTTTCAGAAGCGGTCTGACCGGTTTGCCTCGTCGAGCACTGTTCAGATCCGAACCGGTCTGACTGGTTCTCAAAAGCGGTCTGACCGGTTTTGCTTTTTTATCTGCACCACGACCAGGATCTTTCAAATAAGCAATAATAGGCACTCTCCAATCCTGACCTTCAACTTTGGATTGATTAGCATTATCCAAAGTACTTTTGCTTCTGTCAGGGGACAAACCGGTCTGACCGCTTTCAGAACCGGTCAGACCGGTTCTGGCAGTACAACCGGTCTGACCGGTTTCTGAAACCGGTGTGACCGGTTCGTCCAGAACCAGAACCTCGGCTTTGGTTCGCATCGGTTTTTGGAGATAGAAATATTTCTTTGCAACCACATAACCAGATGCTTTCTGAGCCAGAGTATTTGCTTTACCATTATCTTCTCTCGGAATATGTCTTATAGTGAATTCATCAAAAGAAGCAATGATATCGAGACATCTATCAAGATATGCATTTAATGAACCGTTATAACATTGGCATACCTTTGATACTTGATGTACCACCAGGAGCGAATCACCAAAAGCTTCAACATGTTTTACTCCCATGTCTTGCAAAAATTCCAAGCCAAATAGAAGAGCTTCATATTCAACTTGATTATTGGTTCGCTTTTCTTCCAATCGGTTTGAAAACTCAAAAACGGCGCCACTTGGAGAAATCAAAACAGCACCAATTCCTTGCCCATCATTGCAAACCGATCCATCAAAGTATAGCTTCCATGGTGTACAAGTAACATAGCCGACGTCGATTTCACAAGTATCATTAATCCGATGTTCAACAATAAAATCGGCTACAATTTGACCTCTCATTGATTTCAAAGGTTCACAAGTCAAATCATACTCAACCAAAGCATAAGCCCACTTGCCGACTCTTCCACTAGATATCGGCTTTTGCAACATATGTTTAATCACATCGGTTTGACACAACACGATGCAAGTACTAGATAGTAGATAATGCCGCAATTGAGTACAAGCATGATACAAGGATAAACATAGCTTCTCAATGAAAGTATACCTTGTTTCTGCGTCAATGAGCCGTCGGCTTACATAAGCAATCACATACTCCTTGTTGCCGATTTCTTGAGTCAAAACAGCTCCAATAGTTCTATCTTCAGCCGCCACATAAAGTCTGAATGGAACTCCTCGCTTAGGCGCCCTAAGCACCGGTGGTGAAGACAAGTACTCTTTGATTTTATCAAAAGCTTCTTGCTGTTTTGCCCCCCAAGTAAAATCGGCTTCATTCTTTAGCCGAAGTAAAGGAGTAAAAGCATCGACCTTTCCAGACAAGTTAATTATAAATCTTCTCAAGAAATTTACCTTGCCTAGAAACTTTTGCAAGTCCTTCTTGCAAGTAGGAGCTTCGACTTTCTTCATAGCTTCAATTCTCTTGGGATCAACTTCTATGCCGTTCTCATGAATAACAAACCCAAGAAACTTTCCAGCCGAAACACCAAAAGCACATTTGAGTGGATTCATCTTTAAACCATACCGTCGCATCCTTTCAAGAGCAAGTCTCAAATCGGCTAAATGAGAATCCAAGCCATCCGATTTAACTACGATATCATCAATATACACTTCCACAATAACACCAAGTAAATCATGAAAGATTAAATTCATAGCTCTTTGATAAGTTGCACCGGCGTTCTTTAATCCAAAGGTCATAACCACCCACTCAAATAAACCAATAAATCCCGGACATTGAAAGGCCGTTTTGTGCATATCCTCTTCGGCCATGAATATTTGATTATATCTGGCATTACCATCAAGAAAGCTAACAACACGATGTCCAGATGCTTCATTAATCAAAACATCGGCTATAGGCATAGGATATGAATCTTTTGGAGTGGCTTTATTAAGATCTCTAAAGTCAATGCAAACTCTAAGTTTTCCCGAATCTTTCTTTTCAACGGGAACAATATTAGAAATCCACTCCGCATAGCAACAAGTCCAAATAAAACCAACATTTAGCAAACGATTAACTTCTTCTTTTATTCGGTCATAAATAGCGGGATTAAAACGTCTAGCCGATTGTTTAAAAGGTCTAAAACCGGCTTTTATCGGTAAACGATGCTCAACTAAATCACGACTCAAACCGGGCATCTCACGGTACTCCCAAGCAAAATATTCGACATACTCTTTCAACAAATTTATTAATTCGGCTTTAAACTCAGTCGATAAATTTTTGTTTACAAAAGTTGGCCTAGGAATAGTACCATCACTAATATCTATTTTTTCTAAAGGGTCGGCTGATGTAAATCCTTGACCCAATTTATCCATATCACCCAGATCTTCAACAGCTTCAAACATACCACTTGTATTCGACCGATGATGATCAATTCGGTCTTGAAGCCACTGTTTCGCCTTAAATCGGTCTGACCGGTTTCCAGAGGCGGTCTAACCGGTTTGCTTCGTCGAGCATTGTTCAGATCCAAACCGGTCTGACCGGTTCTTGAAAGCGGTCTGACCGGTTTTACTTGGTTGACCTATCTGCTCCATTAATTACAGCAAGTAATTTAACCGATTCTCCATCGGCTTTAATGTAGCAGGAACAAAACCATCCTTAGTGCAACTGATAAGTTTGATAAAGAATGCGAGATTAATACGGCACTTCGACGTATTTCTTTGGAAATAAACGTTTTGTAATCGTAGTCGACTAGGAATCGTGTCAAAGTCTGGGTATAAATATAAACCCATGACAATTGTAATAGGGATCGAACAATCATACAACAAACCGGCCTTGCGCCACCTTTTCGAGTCCTTTAGTCATGTCGTCGAAATCTTCGAGAGGAACCATCGATCCGTCGACCTCCATAAGTATAGACAACCTTGTATCATGCTTAGTATCATGCAGTAGATTTAAGCTTGGGCTACTCCCTTGGCGCCAATGGGATCACCTCCACCAACTCCGCTGACCGTCATGTTTGTCTTGATGAGATCTTCGTCTCTACCACCAATCTTCTTGTAGAGGGCATATGGCATAAGATTCACAATAGCTCCACCATCAACCAACATACGTGAAACTGGTTTTCCGTTGATGTGCCCTCTCATATACAAAGCCTTGAGATGATTCTCTGATTCTTTAGGCTTCTGAAATATAGCATCTCGAGGTCCTAGCTGAAGATGAGCAATTTCCTCCTCCGGCACTACAAAATAATCCGGAGACAAATAGACGACGTTGACCTCCATATTGTCACGCTCTGGAGAAGGCTCAAAGTCAACTAACTCTTCATCTTCAACCACTGGAGGAATTGTAGGAGTTATATTTTCATTGGTGGTCGAAGTGACTTCAGCCCCCGCCTCTGTCTCCAAACCGGTCTGACCGGTTCCAGAAACCGGTCTGACCGCTTCTGTGGCGTTGCCCCAAACCGGTCTGACCGGATTCTGAAACCGGTCTGACCGGTTGTGCTGCTGGCTGCACAACTGATTTAACTTGCCATGTCTTGGTCTGAGGAATCATAGGCCTGTATCTGTTGAACTGTTCATCCCTCAGTTTTTCAGCTTCCTGTTCCCTTTTCTCTTTGTTTTGCAGGCGCTGCAACTTCCTTTTTTGTGTATGAGTTAGCCCGGAAGGACACCACCTTGGCTGGAAAACCTTTTTAGGACCCTTGCTACTGCTAGCCTCACGATCATTAGCCATGATCGGCTTTTGAATTGGAACAGGAGCCGAATCTCCAATAAATATCGGCTTTCTGGTTGAATTTTGCACAGCCACTGGAACCTCACCAATTGTCACAAACAAATCCACTGGCCTTGGCTTGCTTTGGATCAACTGTGGGCTGTACATCCTCCTTTTTCTCCTTGACACGGTATTCTTGCTTGGGATGAGCAAATTGTTTTTGTTCAGACCGAAACCGGTCTGACCGGTTTGAAACCGGTCTGACCGCTTTTGGAGCAGACGCCAGACCTGATTGGTATGAGCTCAATCGGTCATGTACCGAAGTTCTGGGACCTTTCCTTATGTAATCCTGAGGTGGTTGTGGCATAGGAAAGCATTGCATCCACATTCCTTGTTCCCATGATGGATATGGAGAATTTGACGCGGGAGGTGCCCATGGCATGGTAACATACATCTTCTGTGGTGGATAAACAGTAACAACATCACCACGGCGCCTATTGTTCTCTGGATAACCATCTCCACGCATTGGTGACCTTGGTCTCTTTTTTACCGGGACAGGCTCTTTGCTGCGTGATTTGAGTCATTTGCAACAAATTTCAGCCAAATCCGCTAAAATTTTGTAGTGTGAACGCGAGGTTTAAGTTTTAGGGTCCGGCTTTTGACGTGGGGCCCACATGTGGATCTCATCACATAATTTTGCACAAAGTAGCGGACCGTCGTTTTGAGTCATTTGCAACAAATTTCAGCCAAATCCGCTAAAATTTTGTAGTGTGAACGCGAGGTTTAAGTTTTAGGGTCCGGCTTTTGACGTGGGGCCCACATGTGGATCTCATCACATAATTTTGCACAAAGTAGCGGACCGTCGTTTTGAGTCATTTGCAACAAATTTCAGCCAAATCCGCTAAAATTTTGTAGTGTGAACGCGAGGTTTAAGTTTTAGGGTCCGGCTTTTGACGTGGGGCCCACATGTGGATCTCATCACATAATTTTGCACAAAGTAGCGGACCGTCGTTTTGAGTCATTTGCAACAAATTTCAGCCAAATCCGCTAAAATTTTGTAGTGTGAACGCGAGGTTTAAGTTTTAGGGTCCGGCTTTTGACGTGGGGCCCACATGTGGATCTCATCACATAATTTTGCACAAAGTAGCGGACCGTCGTTTTGAGTCATTTGCAACAAATTTCAGCCAAATCCGCTAAAATTTTGTAGTGTGAACGCGAGGTTTAAGTTTTAGGGTCCGGCTTTTGACGTGGGGCCCACATGTGGATCTCATCACATAATTTTGCACAAAGTAGCGGACCGTCGTTTTGAGTCATTTGCAACAAATTTCAGCCAAATCCGCTAAAATTTTGTAGTGTGAACGCGAGGTTTAAGTTTTAGGGTCCGGCTTTTGACGTGGGGCCCACATGTGGATCTCATCACATAATTTTGCACAAAGTAGCGGACCGTCGTTTTGAGTCATTTGCAACAAATTTCAGCCAAATCCGCTAAAATTTTGTAGTGTGAACGCGAGGTTTAAGTTTTAGGGTCCGGCTTTTGACGTGGGGCCCACATGTGGATCTCATCACATAATTTTGCACAAAGTAGCGGACCGTCGTTTTGAGTCATTTGCAACAAATTTCAGCCAAATCCGCTAAAATTTTGTAGTGTGAACGCGAGGTTTAAGTTTTAGGGTCCGGCTTTTGACGTGGGGCCCACATGTGGATCTCATCACATAATTTTGCACAAAGTAGCGGACCGTCGTTTTGAGTCATTTGCAACAAATTTCAGCCAAATCCGCTAAAATTTTGTAGTGTGAACGCGAGGTTTAAGTTTTAGGGTCCGGCTTTTGACGTGGGGCCCACATGTGGATCTCATCACATAATTTTGCACAAAGTAGCGGACCGTCGTTTTGAGTCATTTGCAACAAATTTCAGCCAAATCCGCTAAAATTTTGTAGTGTGAACGCGAGGTTTAAGTTTTAGGGTCCGGCTTTTGACGTGGGGCCCACATGTGGATCTCATCACATAATTTTGCACAAAGTAGCGGACCGTCGTTTTGAGTCATTTGCAACAAATTTCAGCCAAATCCGCTAAAATTTTGTAGTGTGAACGCGAGGTTTAAGTTTTAGGGTCCGGCTTTTGACGTGGGGCCCACATGTGGATCTCATCACATAATTTTGCACAAAGTAGCGGACCGTCGTTTTGAGTCATTTGCAACAAATTTCAGCCAAATCCGCTAAAATTTTGTAGTGTGAACGCGAGGTTTAAGTTTTAGGGTCCGGCTTTTGACGTGGGGCCCACATGTGGATCTCATCACATAATTTTGCACAAAGTAGCGGACCGTCGTTTTGAGTCATTTGCAACAAATTTCAGCCAAATCCGCTAAAATTTTGTAGTGTGAACGCGAGGTTTAAGTTTTAGGGTCCGGCTTTTGACGTGGGGCCCACATGTGGATCTCATCACATAATTTTGCACAAAGTAGCGGACCGTCGTTTTGAGTCATTTGCAACAAATTTCAGCCAAATCCGCTAAAATTTTGTAGTGTGAACGCGAGGTTTAAGTTTTAGGGTCCGGCTTTTGACGTGGGGCCCACATGTGGATCTCATCACATAATTTTGCACAAAGTAGCGGACCGTCGTTTTGAGTCATTTGCAACAAATTTCAGCCAAATCCGCTAAAATTTTGTAGTGTGAACGCGAGGTTTAAGTTTTAGGGTCCGGCTTTTGACGTGGGGCCCACATGTGGATCTCATCACATAATTTTGCACAAAGTAGCGGACCGTCGTTTTGAGTCATTTGCAACAAATTTCAGCCAAATCCGCTAAAATTTTGTAGTGTGAACGCGAGGTTTAAGTTTTAGGGTCCGGCTTTTGACGTGGGGCCCACATGTGGATCTCATCACATAATTTTGCACAAAGTAGCGGACCGTCGTTTTGAGTCATTTGCAACAAATTTCAGCCAAATCCGCTAAAATTTTGTAGTGTGAACGCGAGGTTTAAGTTTTAGGGTCCGGCTTTTGACGTGGGGCCCACATGTGGATCTCATCACATAATTTTGCACAAAGTAGCGGACCGTCGTTTTGAGTCATTTGCAACAAATTTCAGCCAAATCCGCTAAAATTTTGTAGTGTGAACGCGAGGTTTAAGTTTTAGGGTCCGGCTTTTGACGTGGGGCCCACATGTGGATCTCATCACATAATTTTGCACAAAGTAGCGGACCGTCGTTTTGAGTCATTTGCAACAAATTTCAGCCAAATCCGCTAAAATTTTGTAGTGTGAACGCGAGGTTTAAGTTTTAGGGTCCGGCTTTTGACGTGGGGCCCACATGTGGATCTCATCACATAATTTTGCACAAAGTAGCGGACCGTCGTTTTGAGTCATTTGCAACAAATTTCAGCCAAATCCGCTAAAATTTTGTAGTGTGAACGCGAGGTTTAAGTTTTAGGGTCCGGCTTTTGACGTGGGGCCCACATGTGGATCTCATCACATAATTTTGCACAAAGTAGCGGACCGTCGTTTTGAGTCATTTGCAACAAATTTCAGCCAAATCCGCTAAAATTTTGTAGTGTGAACGCGAGGTTTAAGTTTTAGGGTCCGGCTTTTGACGTGGGGCCCACATGTGGATCTCATCACATAATTTTGCACAAAGTAGCGGACCGTCGTTTTGAGTCATTTGCAACAAATTTCAGCCAAATCCGCTAAAATTTTGTAGTGTGAACGCGAGGTTTAAGTTTTAGGGTCCGGCTTTTGACGTGGGGCCCACATGTGGATCTCATCACATAATTTTGCACAAAGTAGCGGACCGTCGTTTTGAGTCATTTGCAACAAATTTCAGCCAAATCCGCTAAAATTTTGTAGTGTGAACGCGAGGTTTAAGTTTTAGGGTCCGGCTTTTGACGTGGGGCCCACATGTGGATCTCATCACATAATTTTGCACAAAGTAGCGGACCGTCGTTTTGAGTCATTTGCAACAAATTTCAGCCAAATCCGCTAAAATTTTGTAGTGTGAACGCGAGGTTTAAGTTTTAGGGTCCGGCTTTTGACGTGGGGCCCACATGTGGATCTCATCACATAATTTTGCACAAAGTAGCGGACCGTCGTTTTGAGTCATTTGCAACAAATTTCAGCCAAATCCGCTAAAATTTTGTAGTGTGAACGCGAGGTTTAAGTTTTAGGGTCCGGCTTTTGACGTGGGGCCCACATGTGGATCTCATCACATAATTTTGCACAAAGTAGCGGACCGTCGTTTTGAGTCATTTGCAACAAATTTCAGCCAAATCCGCTAAAATTTTGTAGTGTGAACGCGAGGTTTAAGTTTTAGGGTCCGGCTTTTGACGTGGGGCCCACATGTGGATCTCATCACATAATTTTGCACAAAGTAGCGGACCGTCGTTTTGAGTCATTTGCAACAAATTTCAGCCAAATCCGCTAAAATTTTGTAGTGTGAACGCGAGGTTTAAGTTTTAGGGTCCGGCTTTTGACGTGGGGCCCACATGTGGATCTCATCACATAATTTTGCACAAAGTAGCGGACCGTCGTTTTGAGTCATTTGCAACAAATTTCAGCCAAATCCGCTAAAATTTTGTAGTGTGAACGCGAGGTTTAAGTTTTAGGGTCCGGCTTTTGACGTGGGGCCCACATGTGGATCTCATCACATAATTTTGCACAAAGTAGCGGACCGTCGTTTTGAGTCATTTGCAACAAATTTCAGCCAAATCCGCTAAAATTTTGTAGTGTGAACGCGAGGTTTAAGTTTTAGGGTCCGGCTTTTGACGTGGGGCCCACATGTGGATCTCATCACATAATTTTGCACAAAGTAGCGGACCGTCGTTTTGAGTCATTTGCAACAAATTTCAGCCAAATCCGCTAAAATTTTGTAGTGTGAACGCGAGGTTTAAGTTTTAGGGTCCGGCTTTTGACGTGGGGCCCACATGTGGATCTCATCACATAATTTTGCACAAAGTAGCGGACCGTCGTTTTGAGTCATTTGCAACAAATTTCAGCCAAATCCGCTAAAATTTTGTAGTGTGAACGCGAGGTTTAAGTTTTAGGGTCCGGCTTTTGACGTGGGGCCCACATGTGGATCTCATCACATAATTTTGCACAAAGTAGCGGACCGTCGTTTTGAGTCATTTGCAACAAATTTCAGCCAAATCCGCTAAAATTTTGTAGTGTGAACGCGAGGTTTAAGTTTTAGGGTCCGGCTTTTGACGTGGGGCCCACATGTGGATCTCATCACATAATTTTGCACAAAGTAGCGGACCGTCGTTTTGAGTCATTTGCAACAAATTTCAGCCAAATCCGCTAAAATTTTGTAGTGTGAACGCGAGGTTTAAGTTTTAGGGTCCGGCTTTTGACGTGGGGCCCACATGTGGATCTCATCACATAATTTTGCACAAAGTAGCGGACCGTCGTTTTGAGTCATTTGCAACAAATTTCAGCCAAATCCGCTAAAATTTTGTAGTGTGAACGCGAGGTTTAAGTTTTAGGGTCCGGCTTTTGACGTGGGGCCCACATGTGGATCTCATCACATAATTTTGCACAAAGTAGCGGACCGTCGTTTTGAGTCATTTGCAACAAATTTCAGCCAAATCCGCTAAAATTTTGTAGTGTGAACGCGAGGTTTAAGTTTTAGGGTCCGGCTTTTGACGTGGGGCCCACATGTGGATCTCATCACATAATTTTGCACAAAGTAGCGGACCGTCGTTTTGAGTCATTTGCAACAAATTTCAGCCAAATCCGCTAAAATTTTGTAGTGTGAACGCGAGGTTTAAGTTTTAGGGTCCGGCTTTTGACGTGGGGCCCACATGTGGATCTCATCACATAATTTTGCACAAAGTAGCGGACCGTCGTTTTGAGTCATTTGCAACAAATTTCAGCCAAATCCGCTAAAATTTTGTAGTGTGAACGCGAGGTTTAAGTTTTAGGGTCCGGCTTTTGACGTGGGGCCCACATGTGGATCTCATCACATAATTTTGCACAAAGTAGCGGACCGTCGTTTTGAGTCATTTGCAACAAATTTCAGCCAAATCCGCTAAAATTTTGTAGTGTGAACGCGAGGTTTAAGTTTTAGGGTCCGGCTTTTGACGTGGGGCCCACATGTGGATCTCATCACATAATTTTGCACAAAGTAGCGGACCGTCGTTTTGAGTCATTTGCAACAAATTTCAGCCAAATCCGCTAAAATTTTGTAGTGTGAACGCGAGGTTTAAGTTTTAGGGTCCGGCTTTTGACGTGGGGCCCACATGTGGATCTCATCACATAATTTTGCACAAAGTAGCGGACCGTCGTTTTGAGTCATTTGCAACAAATTTCAGCCAAATCCGCTAAAATTTTGTAGTGTGAACGCGAGGTTTAAGTTTTAGGGTCCGGCTTTTGACGTGGGGCCCACATGTGGATCTCATCACATAATTTTGCACAAAGTAGCGGACCGTCGTTTTGAGTCATTTGCAACAAATTTCAGCCAAATCCGCTAAAATTTTGTAGTGTGAACGCGAGGTTTAAGTTTTAGGGTCCGGCTTTTGACGTGGGGCCCACATGTGGATCTCATCACATAATTTTGCACAAAGTAGCGGACCGTCGTTTTGAGTCATTTGCAACAAATTTCAGCCAAATCCGCTAAAATTTTGTAGTGTGAACGCGAGGTTTAAGTTTTAGGGTCCGGCTTTTGACGTGGGGCCCACATGTGGATCTCATCACATAATTTTGCACAAAGTAGCGGACCGTCGTTTTGAGTCATTTGCAACAAATTTCAATCAAATCCACTAAATTTTTATAGTGTGAACGCGAGGTTTTAGTTTTAGGGTCCGGCTTTTGACGTGGGGCCCACATGTGGATCTCATCACATAATTTTGCACAAAGTAGCGGACCGTCGTTTTGAGTCATTTGTAATAAATTTCAATCAAATTCGCTAAAATTTTAGGAGGCGAGGAGCCGGTCCGCCTTTGTTTTGTTTTTAGTCCAATAAAATCCAACACTAGTGGATGAAAAGTATATGAATGTCCAATATCCAGCTAGGTCCAAGTCTAATAGTTTTGTACAAAGTAGCGGACCGTCGTTTTGAGTCATTTGCAACAAATTTCAGTTAAATCTGCTAAAATTTTATAGTGTGAACACGAGGTTTTAGCTTTAGGGTCCGACTTTTGACGTGGGGCCCACATGTGAAACTCATCACATAATTTTGCATAAAGTAGTCGACCGTCGTTTTTAATCATTTGCAACAAATTTCAGACAAATCCACTAAAATTTTATAGTGTGAACGCGAGGTTTAAGTTTTAGGGTCCGACTTTTGACGTGGAACCCACATGTGGATCTCATCATATAACTTTGCACAAAGTAGCGGACCGTCATTTAAGTCATTTGCAACAAATTTCAATCAAATCCCCTAAATTTTTTTAGTGTGAACGCGAGGTTTTAGTTTTAGGGTCCGGCTTTTGACGTGGGGCCCACATGTGGATCTCATCACATAATTTTGCACAAAGTAGCCAACCGGCATTTTGAGTCATTTGCAACAAATTTCAATCAAATTTGCTAAAATTTCGTAGTGTGAACGTGATGTTTTAGTTTTACGGTCCGGCTTTTGATCTTTTGAATTAGCCAAACTAATTACGAACCAATCCAAACTGCTTCGAACCATTATAACTGTTAAACCAAACCAAACCAAACCATTATATATCTCGACCCATTACGCACCAAACCAAGTTGATCTAACTAAAAAACCAAACCACTCAAACCGGTTTTAACCCAAACCATTTCCACCTTATGGGTCTGTAGGGTGCTACTCAGGTGCTCTAACCACTAGGCTAGAGGCCCTTTCACTGGCCTTTCATAGATTTTAGAGGTTCACAAGCCAAATGATTTTAGAGGTTCACAAGCCAAATCATACTCAACTAATGCATAAGCCCATTTACCGATTCTTTCACTCGAAATCGGTCTTTGCAACATATGTTTAATCACATCGGTTTGACTCAACACGATGCAAGTACTAGACAATAAATAATGCCTCAATTGAGTACAAGCATTATATAATGACAAGCATAATTTTGTAATGAAAGTATATCTTGTTTCTGCATCAATGAGCCGTCGGCTTATATAAGCAATCACATACTCCTTAGCATCGATTTCTTGAGTCAAAACAGCTCCAATAACTCTTTCTTCAGCCGCCACATAAAGTCTGAACGGAACCCCTCTCTTAGGCGCCCGAAGCACCAGAGGTGAAGATATATATTCTTTGATCTTCTCAAAAGCTTCTTGCTGTTTTGCCCCCCAAGTGAAATCGGCTTCATTCTTTAACCGAAGTAAAGGAGTAAAAGCATCAACCTTTCCAGACAAGTAAATTATAAACCTTCTCAAGAAATGTACCTTGCCTAGAAATTTCTGTAAATCATGCTTGCAAGTAGGAGCTTCGACTTTCTTCATAGCTTCGATTCTCTTGGGATCAACCTCTATGCCGTTTTCATGAATAACGAACCCAAGAAACTTCCCAGCCGAAACACCAAAAGCACATTTGAGTGGATTCATCTTCAAACCATACCGTCGCATCCTCTCAAGAGCAAGTTTTAAATCGGCTAAGTGATGATCCAATCCACCCGATTTAACTACATAGTCGTCAATATATACTTCCACAATCACACCAAGTAAATCATGAAAGACTATAAGCGTCCAGATTTACCTCAACAGGCAAAACGGCCTCTTGACCATACACAAGCTCAAAAGGAGTAACTTTAGTAGCACCATGTCTGGACATTGAAAGGCCGTTTTGTGCATATCCTCTTCGGCCATAAATATTTGATTGTATCCGGCATTACCATCAAGAAAGCTAACAACATGATGTCTAGATGCTTCATTAATCAAAACATCGGCTATAGGCATATGATACGAATCTTCCGGAGTATCTTTATTAAGATCTCTAAAATCAATGCAAATTCTAAGTTTTCCCGAATCTTTCTTTTCAACAGGAACAATATTAGAAATCCACTCCGCATAACGACAAGTCCGAATAAAACCAGCATCTAATAAACGATTAATCTCTTCTTTTATTCGGTCATAAATAGCGGGATTAAAACGCCTAGCCGATTGCTTAAAAGGTCTAAAACCAGCTTTTATTGGTAAACGATGCTCAACTAAATCACGACTTAAACCAGGCGTCTCACGGTATTTCCAAGCAAAACAATCAACATATTCTTTCAACAACTTTATTAATTCGGCTTTATATTCAACCGATAATTTTTTGTTCACAAAGGTTGGCCTAGGAATAGTACCATCACCAATATCAATTTTTTCTAAGGGGTCGGCTGATGTAAAACCTTGACCCAATTTATCCATATCACCCAGATCTTCAACAGCTTCAAACATACCACTTGTATTCGACAGATGATGATCAATTCGGTCTTGAAGCCACTGTTTCACCTTAAATCGGTCTGACCGGTCTCCGGTCTGACCGGTTTGCCTCGTCGAGCACTGTTTAGATCCAAACCGGTCTGACCGGTTCTTAAAAACGGTCTGACCGGTTTCGCCCGGCTGGTTTGTTTGCTCCATCAATTACAGCAAGTAATTCAACCGATTTTCCATCGTCTTTAATGTAGCAGGAACAAAACCATCCTTAGTGCAGCTGATAAGCTCGTAGTCGGTCAAATCCATGCCAGACAAACACTTGATGTTCTCATTTGCACTAATGGAATCGGAATCGGCCATTGCAACAAAGGAAGAAGTGTCACCGTTGGTCTGACCGGTTGTGCTGCTGGCTGCACAACATAGGCCTGTATCTGTTGAACTATTCATCCCTCAGCTTCTCAGCCTCCTGTTCCCTTTTTTTCTTTGTTTCGCAAGCGCTGTAATTTTCTCTTTTGTGTGTGAGTTAAACCGGAAGGACACCGCCTTGATTGGAATACCTTCTTTACAGCCTTGCTACTGCTAGCCTCGTGATCATTAGCTCCATAGAAGCTACCCCCTTGGCGCTAATGGGATCACCTCCACCGACTCCACTGACCGTCATGTTTGTCTTGATGAGATCTTCGTCTTTACCACCAATCTTCTTTTTTACTCAAATCTTGGATAGCCACTGGAACCTCACCAATTTTCACAAATCTACTGTCCTTGGTTCCTTTTGGATCAACCATGGGCTGCACATCCTCCTTCTTCTCCTTGACACGATATTCTTGCTTAGGAGGAGCAAATTGTTTTTGTTCAGACCAAAACCGGTCTGACCGGATTGAAACTGGTCTGACCGCTTTGTAAGCTGGCGCCGGACCTGATTGATGCGAGCCCAATCGGTCATGCACTGGAATTCTAGGACCATTGCCCATGTAATCTTGAGGTGGTTGTGGCATGGGAAAGCATTGCATCCACATCCCTTGATACCATGTTGGATATGTAGAATTTGACGCGGGAGGTGCCCATGGCATGGTAGCATACATCTTCTGTGGTGGATAAACAGTAATAACATCACCACGGCGCCTATTGTTCTCTGGATAACCATCTCCACGCATTGGTGACCTTGGTCTCTTTTTTACTGGCCGCTCACCTTGAACGGCCTTTGTGTACTTGTTCAGGAGCTGAGAAAAAGTAGGCCCTTGCTTCAGAACCGTACCTTGCACTTTGGGTTCATTCACCTTCCAAGTACCCACTTCCGGACGCTTGGGCTTGAAAGTCCTAGGTCGGTCCAGGGGCAAACCGGTCAGACCTGTTTGGGAAACCGGTCTGACCGGTTTCGCCTGATTAGCGGACCGATTCTCTGTTGATGAACTTTCTTGCCCCCCGGGCCTTGATGTGTTAATTGTAATCTTCAGAGACTCTTTTCCATACAGAGTCTTTCCAAGCATCACTTTTCTGACCGGAGATTGAATATCAACTTTTTCCGGCCTTGGATCTCCAATTACCACATTCTTACCCTTAGCTCCATCGGCTTGTTCCGGCCGAATCAGCACCTTGGTATTCAAATTCAGAGTATGAAGCTTCAAACATACCACTTGTATTCGCATCTCAGCTAGTACTAATCGACCTTCATTAATAGCCAATTGTACCTGTCGTCGAAAAACATTGCAATCATTAGTCGCATGTGAAAAAGAATTATGCCACTTACAATATGCGTGATTTTTCAATTGATCGGCTGGTGGGATTGCATGAGAAAGTTTAATGAAACCATTCTTAAGCAATTCATCAAAAACACGATCACATTTGGCAACATCAAAAGTAAATTTAATCTCTTCTCGCCGATTTTTCTGAACCGGCTTCAACGAAGGACAAGAACAAGGCTTAGATTTTGATGGCCAAACAAATTCAGCAGCATAAACTTCATTATCCTCATCATCCGAACTATCAGAATCATTATCAACAATATGCACATTCGAACGATGAGGTTTAGCAGATTCCTTTGAATTCTTAAATCTAAGTTCTAGACTCATAGCCTTCATTTGCAAGTGATTAATAGTAAGAAAATCAGAACCCACTAGCTTTTCCTTGAAATGAAACCGTAAGCCCGCAAAAGCTAAATCTGCTAAATCTTTTCAGAAATTGACAAATTAAAACACCTATTTTTTGTATCTTTCTAAATTAAACTCAGGAGGATATGGTTTTTGATACAAGCGTGAGTTACCTAAATCAATCCCAAGTTTAGTTTTAATTGTATTAGCCAGATCCTCTTTGAACTTAGAGAAATCGGCTTGATAGCTTGCACTATTCATATAACGAGATGTATTAAGTGTTGAACCTTGAGAAGCGTTTGGAATCGGCCTAGACGAAGTGCCAGATCCATTGGGTGAGCTTTCCACAACAGTAGTAATAGGAGGTGTAAAAACAGAACCAGAAGCAGCTGAATTGGCTAAAACCATCACATTTGTTGCACCCACACTCATGGAACCGGTCTGACCAACTGAACTGGCCAAACCGGTCTGACCGGTTGTGTAAACCGGTCTGACCGGTTCGTGGACCGAACCAGGATGAGGTGGCTGTCCTGAATAATAATTCGCCGGCATGCCCAAATTTGGATCTATAACATTTTCTGGTATGGCTGACGTGTTAGGATCTGTTTCTACAGCACTTTTACTTTTATCAATATTACTAACCATACTAACAAGTAATTCACTAGTAGCGGCTTGTGCAGCATTTAATTTCTCGTCCATCATACGAGTTACTTGTTGCATGAAATCAGAGGATGAGGATTCACCGGTTACCTTAGGAAGTTCTTCAACCTTGTCATCTGATAACTTGAAAGCCGGCATGACGAACTCCTCAACTCTTTTGACAAAACCACCGCGATCCTTCTTGAAACCCTTCAAGAATTGCGCCTTGAAGTGCTCCTCAGCAATCAGGTACCGCTTCCGCTCCTCGTCCGTGAGCTCTTCCATCGGCGCGGTGATGATGTTGTTCTTGTCAAGATCACTGATCGATCCCGTCATCTTTGAAGTAGATTAGATCGGTTTTACAACCAGATTAATCGTTCCCCAGCGGAGTCGCCAAAAAGTATGTTGGCACAGAAGCATGCCAACAAACTCGAGATCTCGCAGAACACGCAGCAGGGCCGTCACCACGGCCAACACCCGAAGCCCCTGGATCAAACCGGTCAGACCGGTTCCTGAAGCCGGTCAGACCGGTTCCAGGCAGGAACTCGTGAAGACCTATAAACTCGAGCTCGGGAGGGACCCCGTCGGAGCTCAAGCAATCTAGGGTTGCTCTAGGATCGGCAGGCACCTAGAACGTCCTTGAACGCCGTAGAGACGAGCAAAGAACAGCAAATATGAGGTTGGAAAAGGGCTAGGGTTTGATAGGTAAAAATAAGAGACAATGGTGTTTGATTCGATTGGAATCCCTCAATCGGCCTTCTAGCCTTTATATTTATAGGCCGGGGAAGTCTTACCCCTCATGAGTCGGTTACAATATGGGATTAAACTCGGAATCCTAAACCTACTCGAACTACAGATCAAAACCGACAGATCAAAACTGGTCTGACCGGTTTGGAAAACCGGTCAGACCGGTTTGTCCGGGTGACTACCAATTTTGGCTGTCAACAGACATCAACAAATAGACGTGTATGCTTTGCGCTTATATTTTACAGTAAGAATAAGCTTTCATCTATTGATTCTTTGCAGCAAAGAACTTGTGTGTCAAGCCCTGATTCCTGAGTAAATGGCAGTTGAAGGTACATAGTTATCTGGAATTTCGTTTGATCTGAACATGGAAGTATTCAATGAAACATGACTTTCACGATGGGCATGCTCAACTTTGCTTACAGTTTCAGTATGCGACAGACCTCTTTGAATTTTATAGGTAGAGTGTGGCAATTTTGCATGTTGAAAATGTCCAGAGAAACTCAAGCGGTCAAGCCAACCGTTCATTAGAGTCTGCATGACTGCCCGTAAGAACAAGTACTAATTGATCGACTAGATAAGTAATACAGCTCAGCTACGGTCAGCAAAATAAATGAGTTTTGTTTCTTTTTTCTATATTCTTTTTCAAGAAAGAACAATTGAGATTTGATATTCACGAGATTATAGAAATCTTAATTATCGGCACAGATTATAAAATGTTGGATACTAAATCGATCTAGTAGCAATAATTTGGTGTTGTTTGGATCTCTGGATTATAGAAATTTGAGTAGTATTATCTACTGTCAGATGGGTAGAACTAGATTATGAAATTATAAGAATCTGGGTAGGTAAATTTTTATAATCTACACCATAATCTGACTATTTGGATCAGCTATAAATTTTTTTATCTTGTTTTCATAAAATGTAGATGAAGCAGTTTAATGCAAGGCATAACTGATTTTCCCCCTCCATCTCTGCATCAAAAACTATACAAAATACCTGCGACTGCTGATCTTCTGAGTTTTCATGTGTATCCAGTATTCATCCAGCCAATTAATTCATCAAAATATGAAAGGTCATGCAACATGTATTCGCTGCACTACTTGTATTTCTACAGAAAACACTTTTCTAAGACCAAATCTAACAACTTACGGCTACATACTAGAAAGTCACACTGAAAAGTCAAAACTTGAATCCCCACTCTTTCAAACATTACTGCCTACTTGATAAAGTCACAATTCTTTCCGCAAAGAAAAAAAGAGATGATAGAGTCACAATTCATGAACCATTAGGATTGGAATATTATTTCGATCCCCTTTATTTGGTTGACAGAAAGACTCTCTCATTGTGGATAGAAAGATGAAGAGTCGCCTACATACAAAGTTCCTTTTTATCGAAGAAGAGATCAAGTCTCTTGCCCCTTTTTTCAGCATTGCTTGATTAAATTACCGGTTCAAATCTATTGTGTTGTCCGTGGCGTCATTGTAGCAGAGATTAGGTAACTTGCATAGTGAACTGACCATCAGCTGGTAGATTCATTAGTCCTTGTCTGGGGACCGCGGAAACGTTGAGTTGCTATTTAAATTCGATCGAGTGTTTTACAACCAACTCTCTGGATATACATGTAAATGGTGATGTAATAAGTAACGTGTCCCGTTAACCTATCTTCCATGCAAGCTGCACGCACATTCAAACGGGCTAGCGGTAGTATATATTGGTTCACTGCTCATGAGTTCTTTATTCCGTTGTAAATTACTACTCATTGTTGATTTTTTTTCAAATTCTTGACCACTCGTTTTATTAAAAAAATTATACAGGTATTATTTATTTGTTTATGAGTTATATTTTATTATCAAAGATACTTTAAGTATGACTTATTTTCGCATATTTGAAGTAAATTTTTAAATAAGAGAAATGATCAAATATTGTATAAATAATGGATAGTAATTTAGAACAGATGGAGTACTACTATATATTTATTCATATTGAAGTTTATTCAAATCAATCATGATGTATAGATTTCGGATAGTATATGGTTATGTACTTCCGCGCTGTTCGCTTGGATTATTAGCCATCAACCCGCAGTGTTTTTCTTTCAGTAGAAACCAGCACCAGCCATCAGCCAACAACTAGCAGTGTTTTTCTCTCAGCAAAAACCAGCACCAGCCACCAGCCAGCCGAATAGGGCCAAGTTCCAAAGTTTTTCCGGTATGGCCCTATTTCCCCTTTGCTGGGTACGAACGGATTGATCTTATCATTTTTTTCCCCTGTGTCCAAGGTCGTCAGTATTTATTGGTAAAATAAGTACACGCATAGTATCTGAAACAAGAAGTCCTCTATATATTGCTGTGTATTTTCTGTTTTTTTTTCAAACAAGCAAGAAAATATCATCTAAATGTACTCGAACATATATGGAGTTGAAGGTGGAGTTCGGCAGCATCTCTGAAGTCTCTGAACACGCCAAGAAATTTGGAGGTCAATCAAAGTAGAGCTAAGCCGCCAGGGATACGTTGATAACATTATTATATGTACGTACACATGTGTATTATATAACCAGCCGATTGCATCCATGAGAACGGAGAAGAAACAATCGGTTAGCCAGCTGGCTAGCTAGCTTCATATGCGGGACACTATCTGTGCGCGCACTTACGTACAGCCGCACTCGTCGACCCACAGCACATTGAAATCATCCCCACGCATGCGACCTCGCTCTTGAAATCACAGAGAGATTCTCAACATTTGTCAACGGTTATGTTTTCTTCAGTTGTCAGAAATGGTTTTCTCAATATAGTTTACATCTTTGTCGACAGATTTAATAAACTACCAACAACAGTAGTTTTTTCTCCGGTAAAACAGCAGTTGTTATTTTATTTTTTTTAAGATCAACAGCAGTTGTTATATTATTCTAAAAAATATGAACTGGTTGTACCTTATGTTGATAGATACTTAACAAAACATACACAACTATAATTGTCAGCTACTTGCAAAGAAAACCATTTGAGATATTTTTCATTACTAGTTGCGAATTGATCATAGATCAGTTGAAAAGGTTACTTACGGTGGAATTTACCCACTTAGGTTCGAATCCTCGACTTAGCATATGTGCCGCATTTTTTCTAGATTCATTCCCGTATATTTAACCGCCGTTACTATTTCAATGGCGGGCGATGTACCCATCGACAGTGAGGCGCATATGGTGACTTCATCAACCTTAACATTTATCGGTCCAATCTCTCGAAGGTACTCATAGTAGTAGAGTTCTTTCAAACAAAAAACAGTTTGTTACTAGTCCTTTAGTTTTAGTGTGAATATTATGGATCCTAGATGAGCTACATTTCCTACCAAAGTTATTTGTACAATGGTCTGGGTTTGGATAAATATCTAGGGAATGTTAATTTGTACAAAAAAAAACATCATCCAAACTCTTGAGACTTTGGGTCCTATTGGCCTCACATGCTCTAGCTAGGACGGCTTTGCTCTTTAAGGCATATACACTGAACAATGCCAAAGTAGGCACGGGTGCGGGGTCACTTGATAGGGTTCGGTTGACTAAGCCCGCGCAACTATATATAAAACCTATATGATTATATGATTGGTACCCACTAACAGGTCATGGTTGATTTCTCTCAACATGAAAGATGTCCGCGTCACTATCCACTAGATCTTTCCTTAACATGTAAGTTGTCCACATCACCATCCACTAGAACTATGAATTTATATTTTCTACTGATTTTCTACGGCTATGCATTGTGTTAGTCTTTAATTTGCAAGTGCCATGCTACAAATTTCTAAGCAGTTATCTCTCAATAAAATGAATGTGTTTTCCTTTACATTGTTGTTTCCAAAAAATATTGCTATTCAATGCAATCAATTTAGTGTTTCTACTTTCAAATTGCATCTTCAAATTTTGTATAAATTGCCGCAGTAACGCGCGGGGTACCACCTAGTATATAATTAAGGTGAGAGGCAGCAATACATGATGGATAAAGCCACAGAGAGGCATGGGCGACCGACGAATGATGAAAAAAAACCTGAGGCATGAGCAGACAGATATTTTTTGCAATTTAGCCATTTTTTCGTAAGAATTTGATATATGGACCCCTGGAGGAAAGATTTCTAGAAATGGACCCATAGCACGGAGCCGGTCATGGCGCCGTGCTGTTGTACAACGGAGCCGTGACCTTTGGCGCCGTTCTATGGGTCCATTTCTGGAAATCTTTCCTCCAAGGGTCCATATGTCAAATTCTTACGAAAAAAGGGCTAAATTGCAAAAAATATACTGAGCAGACCGTACGTTATGTTTTGAAGGATGGAATGTTGTGGCTATAAGGGCATGTTTGGATTGGCTAAAGTGTTAGTGCTAAACTCTAAGCACCCATTAGCAGTTCTAATTTAGCTAATGCCTTTTCACCTTTTTATGCTTTGGATAAAGTTTAGCACTACACAATAGCATTTGTGTTTGGATGGGCTAATGCTAAAATTTTACCCATTAGTACCTATATCCAAACAAGCCCAAGTAAGGGATACTACAACTTCGAGCCTTCGAGATGATGAAAAAGTTGAATGAAGTTACTGGATGTTATAAAAAAGATAGTATTTGAAGATACTCCCTCCTATGCCAAGTATAAGTCCATCTAGTTTTCTCCCAAATCCTCCAATGTACCCTTTTTTTGTTTCATTCTTCCATATCCATTTCTAGTTAAATACACACTAATCAATGCAATACACTTATGTCCGCATTAACTCTATCATGATTGATGCATGGGCAATATAGTCATTATACATCTCACTTTAATTATTGTGTCCAAGTTCAAATAGGTTGAACGTTTTGGTGCATTGGGGGGAGTTTCTGGTCCATTCAAACATCAGTCGGTACTAAATGCCACACTTTAGTACCGGCTCGTGTTATTGACCGATACTAAATGATCGTGCCACTTTAGTACCAGTTAGTAACACCAGTCGGTACTAAAAAGTGACTTTTAGTATCGGCTGTTTTGAGCTGGTACAAAATAGCTCAGGAGTGCTTTTAAGATTACAACCGATACTAAAATGGCTTCGTGTCGCTTTAGTACCGATTTTTTTATGACCGGTACTTAATGCAGTGGACGAATGTGAGTTTTTTAGTATTATATATATGGTACTGATAATATTGAAGGAGCATGTGAAAGGGTCTCTAGCCTATTGGTTAGAGCACCTGAGTAGCACCTAGTAGACCCAGATTCAACTCCTGTGGGAGTGAATTAATTGAGTTTGGTATAAAAAAATATAAAAAAATAGGTAGGGGCTTCCCCTACTGACTTCAGGTTCGATTTCTTATGGGAGCGAATTAATTGAGTTTGAAATTAAAAAATAGGTATGGGCTTCCCCTACTGACTTCGGTCAAATATTGAAGGAGCAGGGTCACATATGTTGAATAGCGGGGAATGAGGGTTGATAGCGATGTTATGAAGGCATAATCTTGAGACAACTCGGGTTTTAGTTAATCATCCAATTCTCTGTGGGAGCGAATTAATTGAATTTAGAATAAAAATATAAAAAAATATGTAAGGGCTTTCCCTACTGATTTCGATCAAATATTGAAGGAGCAGGGTCACATATGCTGAATAACGGAGAATGAGGGTTGATAGCGACGAATGATATGTTATGAAGGCATAATCTGGAGACAACTCGGGTTTTAGTTAATCACTCAATATTTATATTATTATTTTTCATCAAACAGACGAGGTTGTAGCCGCCCAAAATATACTTTTAGCTGGTGATTTTGGCATTTCTGTCTCCAGAAATCTTGGAGATGTATTTTTTTCATGATTAGTCCGTAAAGGATGTAAAAATACAAAGTTACAGAATTTGAGTAACCCACTCAAATTTTTTCCCACTCAAATAACTGTTTTTTTTTTCTCTCCATGCCAATATGAACTGTGTACTTATATGACGGCTTCAAATACTCAAAAGTCAGCCTTGCAAGTTGCAAACGGAATTTACAAGCAGCAAGCATGCGAGCGTATGCCCTGCCAGTTGCCTATAAATACGCATATATGCTACGACCACCCAGCACGTCGCTGAAGCCTGCTTCCTAGATCACTTGCCCTAACTCTCTTCCCTAAGACTAGCTGACCGGCGCCATGGATTGGCAAGACCAAGCCAAGCCCACGATGCACACCAAGTTCTCGAGCTGTCGTGGCGTCTCCTTCGAGCTCAAGCCGTCACCTGGTAGCCCGTTCGCCCTCCAAGCCGGCGATCATCCCCAGCCGCCACCGGACGACCCAAGCGCCGGCCAGTGGATCTGGCTGCCACAGTCGTTCAGCCGTGGCTCCTCCAGGATCTTTCCTGCCGTTTTTGGAAGGTCTCAGAGCCGAGTGAGCAGCCACTTCTGTGACCTTGACGATGATGTGGACGAAGACGATGAGCCCATTGTCATCGGCGCCGATGAGGAGAAGGCCGTTGCCACGGCGGCTGTGGCCGTTGACGACGTGCCGGGCAAGAGGGCTAGCGCACCGGCGCCGGCAAAGCCCGCACCGTCCGCGCGATCGAGGCTCGGCGTCATACTGCTCGACCAGGGCTTGTTCACCGTGTACAAGCGCCTCTTCGTGCTGTGCGTCGCGTTGAACGCGGTGGGGCTCGCGCTCGCCGCGACCGGACACTTGCCTTACGCCAGGAGGCACGCCACCGTCTTCGCCATGGGAAACATCCTGGCGCTCACGCTGTGCCGCTCCGAAGCGGTGCTCAGGGTTGTGTTCTGGCTCGCCGTCGCGGTCTTCGGCCGGCCTTGGGTGCCGGTCGTCGTCAAGACCGGAGTGACGGCGATCCTGCAGTCCCTGGGCGGCGTGCACAGCGGCTGCGGCGTGTCGTCGCTGGCGTGGCTGGTGTACGCGCTCGTGCAGGCGCTCCAGCACCGCGACGTGACGCCCAAAGAACTCGTCGGCGTCGCGTCGGCCATACTCGGCCTGCTGGCGCTCTCGTGCATGGCCGCGTTCCCTCTGGTGCGCCACCTCCACCACAACGTGTTCGAGCGCACACACCGGTTCGCCGGCTGGAGCGCGCTCGCGCTGCTCTGGGTCTTCGTCGTTCTCTCTGCCGGCTACGATCCAGCGACCGGATCCTACGATCGGCTCACCGGCGCCGTCCTCGTCAAGCGCCAGGAGCTCTGGCTCACCATTGCAATTACCTTCTTCACTTTCCTGCCATGGCTCACCGTGCGGCGCGTACCAGTCACGGTCACCGCTCGTTCCAACCACGCATCGGTCATTACCTTCCAGGGCGGCGTCAAAGGTGGGCTGCTCGGCCGCGTCAGCCGCTCTCCTCTCTCTGAGTGGCACGCCTTCGGCATCATCTCCGACAACAAGGAGACGCATGCCATGCTCGCCGGCGCGGTTGGAGACTTCACCCGGGCTCTCATCTCCGACCCACCAACACGCCTCTGGGTGCGCGGCGTCCACTTCGCCGGCCTGCCCTACCTTGTCAACATGTACCGGCGAGCAACCATGGTGGCGACGGGCTCCGGAATATGCGTGTTCATGTCGTTCCTGATGCAGCCTGGCCCAGCAGAGTTGTCGTTGGTGTGGGTGGCTAAGGGTATCGAGGCCAACTACGGTGAGGAGATGAAGGCGGCAGCTTATAGCAGCGAGAGGCTGCGCGGACGGGTGATTGTGCATGACACGGCAGTCATGGGGCGGCCGAACGTGGCAGCGTTAGCCGTGGACGCGGCACGGCGTTGGGGCTCAGAGGTGGTGGTGGTGACGAGCAACCCGGAGGGGAGCAGGGATGTGGTGACAGGGTGCAAAAACGCTGGCATCCCCGCATTCGGGCCTATCTGGGATTCTTGATCCTACGTTGGAATCTAACTAAGGCATTGAAACTTTAGCTTAGTTTGGATTGAAGCATAACGACAACTATTCGGCTTTATTTATCGTTTAAAGCCTCTAATATGTAATTTTAACACTATACTTGTATTAGTTATAATATAAAAATGCTAATAGAAAGTAAAAAAAGGAAATACTAGTAAGATTGTAATTATACTTTAACAAGCTACTATTTCCATCCTAAATTATAGTTTGTTTTAGGTTTTTATAGATACACAGTTTTAACTGTTCACCTAAATATATAGTGTGTCTAGAACTCTAGATAAGTTAGCTCACAATTTAAAATGAAGTGAGTAGTATTTTTCGTATCTACAAGTTGGTCCATATGCACGTGCAACCATTCCCTTTCTTCCTCTAGATTTCCTTTCCTCTCGGTGATTCTCTGGTTAATACAGGAGAAGCTCTACCAAATAGTTTGTAGAGAGAATCTATACTGATTCTGTAAAGTGATTCTCTGAAATGAAATAAGGAGCTAGGAGCAGGAAAAAAGTAGGTTCTCCTGATTCTGTAAAGTGATTCTCCATCATGATTTTGAGAGTTTATGATCGAGAATTAAAGAGAATCACTTTCTGCCATATAATCACTTTTTTTTTAGAGAATCAGCTTCCATTGAGAATCAGAATCAGGTAGAGCTCTACCAAACAGGCCCTAAGCGGCGTATTGAAAAAGGGGATCTAGACTGAATGAGTGGTGCAAATAGGAAGTGGCGGATATGTAGCTCGCTATTTTCATTGAGAATCGGACTCGGTACCTAGCAATAAAGAGTGTGTTTTCAATAGACCAGTATTTTCTTTGTCCAGGCTACCTACAGCCTTAGTTTGAAAAATCCCAAAAGTACGAGTTATAAAATAAATATGAGAAAGGTAATCTCCAAACATACTAGACTTAGCTTGACTATTCTATTTTTTTCATAGTGCAAACGTAAACCTGACTATATTCATCCTAGTTCAGTCATTCTCACTACACTGTAGTCAGACCTAGGTAGCAATATTTTATTAAAAAGGAACCATGCTTTTCCTCAACCTGGCATAGAAATGCTTCAGATCTAGTTTGAAATGAATTTTGAACTCCAAACCTCTAAATTTATTTAGTTTTTCCAAGTCATGTTTATGGCCTCTTGTTTGTTTATCAACTGCACCTCTCTTGTAAGGGGGAGAAAACACATTTCGATAGGCAGGCGTTTACCGTTTACGTATGGACGGTTGGAGGACATGGCTGAATTCTGAACTTTGCATCACCCACGCGGCCACACTAATCCACCGAAGATGGTGGCGTCAGCAGCAACCTTCCCCGGCACCAGCGGCCGCCTCCTCTGCGCGACCAAACCAAGGACGCCACCGCTCCCGGCCTCCTCCCGGCCTTCTCTCTCCCGCCTCCACTTCCGCATCCGATCCCCCAACCCCAAGAGCCCGGCGGCGGCGCCCGTCTCCTCTCGCATGGAAGCGGCCCAGCCCCAGACGCGCGACGCCCAGGGAGGGGCGGAGTTGGCCATGAAGCTGCTGTTCGTGGAGATGGGCGTCGGCTACGACCAGCACGGCCAGGACATCACCGCCGCCGCCGTGCGCGCCTGCAAGGACGCCATCTCCTCTAACTCCATCCCCGCCTTCCGCGGCGGTACGGGAAATTTCGCCTTCCCAGTGCCCCCTTCTTCTCGGGCATTCCGTCGAACATGTCGCCAGCACGCCAGGAGATGCTGAACCGAGTTTGTTTTTGGTTGTGGGCTGCGCCTGATGCAGGGTCTATACCCGGAGTGAACACCGACCAGATGAAGCTGCAGATCAAGCTCGGCGTGCCGAGGTCGACGCAGCACTTGCTGGATGCTGAGAGAGTCAAAGCCGTCTTCCCCTAGTGAGCATATCATTTCTGCTCTTATTTTCTTTTCGTCCTGTTAAAACTTTCAACTTTGGCATTGAAGTGCTGAACGGTTTCCGTGCAATGGTGTGATGGGCTCTTAGTCAATAATGAAGTAGAATTTTCCATTGTCCTTGATGGTTAGAGGAGCGAGTATAGTATATTTGCATCCTGCTATGTACAAGGGTTCTGATGTAGTCACAGAAAAACATATTTGTCAACAACTGCTGAATGTATAAGCATAAGTGGATATTTTCTTATCACAGCATCATGATGACCCAGATTTTAGAGGGATTTGGCTTGAGAGTGAGTCGGTGGGGGATCGTAGTGTAGTAACTCAAGCCTAAACAGCAAAAGATAGTTCCCTTAAGAATTCCCAGGCAAGTAGCGAGTTCCGAGTGGAAATCAAAGCATAACAGCTACGGCTTTCTTTATTGAATCTGGCACTGAAATGGAACTTCAACTGAACTCATTAATTTGCAAAGAAAAACTTTGCTGGTGGCAATGCTCGTAAGTCATAACAGTATGGAAATTTTGTTAATATGGTCCTGATCGTTGAAATTGTACAGTATCTATTGGCATTGGGAGGCCACAACTCGGATGTTTTAGGCAACCATGGGTTTTGATTAGAGATCACATGTTCATGTGGTACTCTATATATTGTAGGATTTGTAGCTCCTTGACCTCTGCGACTGTGACAGTTAACATTCCTTTCTCCTGGCTTTGTTTTCTTTTCGAGCTAAATACGGACCCAAACATCGCTATAACTACTTGATTTTCCTCCTTAAGTCAAGTGTGTACAATGCTATATACGACTTCATTGCATCAGCTGATCAGCATAACATCCTTTTGAGCCATAACAGCGCCTTCAGCTAAGACTTGCAAATGCTTCATAAAGTAGGAGTGTAGGACAGAAGATGATGCATAGTCAGTGTTTTCAGGAGGGTGTTGGAATGTTCCACACTGCAAGATGTTTTATCTGTGAAATTTTTTACTTTGGTCAGCAAACAATATCTTGCACATAATTGTATACTAAGTAGTGAAAATTGCATGCTGATAAAATTACCGCAGGAAGCATCCTAGTCTTCCATCGACTATCATGGTAAATCAGGTTCATGTCTGTACATTTGGTGCTCAATAGTTGTGATATGCAATGTTAGATAAGATTATCAACAGAAAAATATAATTTGGAAGGAAATTATAAATTGTATTCACAGGTATATGTGGGTATCATATCTCGAAAAGCAGTTATGTTTGCTTGAATCATTGAGGAAGAATCTTGCAGGAGTTGAATATGGCAGGGGTACTCCATACTCATGCAGTTGCCATGAAGCTGCTGCATCTTTCAGTAAGATTGGAGATGCAGAGTGTGCACTAATTATTCAGTAGGCATTCAGCAACATTGTCAGCAAGATTGACAATGTGAAAACCTGGCCAAAATCAAGTATCGTGGATTGCATTGTGTTTGGCTGTACAACTATCACTGACCAAAATTAAGTTGGCATTACCTACACTCCAACGTAACATATAATTAACAATTGTAATGATAGTGTCGTCCTTGAATTTTTGCAGTGGTGAGATAATCAGCTTCGAGGTTGTGGACGGCGGCATGATCTGCTCAAGCGGCGTGTGCCTGGAAGCAATGGGGGACAAAAACGACGACTGCTACATAGTCAACGCTGCAGTTTACGTCGGCTACTGATAGAGTTGGTTTCACCTGGAGCAGTAGAACTCAGACGGGCCTCCTCTATTTTAGAAAACCGGAGATGTTTTCCTACCGCAATAAGCATGCCATTGCTGTAATCACTTCAGACTTCACTTCCGTGGCCATGCATGCCCTCGTCTTTCAGTCACGGCATGGCAAGTTGGTTTTCCAATCATTTGCATTGGGCGTTGGTTCGTACACTTCCGTGACAGCGCCGCGAGCCCCTGCCGTGCACGCTGCCCGCCCGGGCAGCAGAGTCCTGATCGGCCCGTTTCTTGGGGAATGATGGTCCCGGTCATCAAGAGCGAGAGCGGCAGCCTTTGACAGCGCTGCCGCCGCCAGATGCACGGTCGTGTCCTCTGCGAACTCGTCGACGAGTTGCGAGGACTGTACTGGTCAGTGGTCGCGGCCGAGCGCGTTGGCCCGGAACGCCTCTAGCCGGCACCGTCGCTTAGTTTAGCTTCACTATACACGGCGCCTCAGCGCAGCCACCTGACCAGCATTGAATAGACTCACGAGCAGAAGAGGAGCGCTTGTTTACACAGATGCATAATATGCAGCGTTTTTTTTTGGTTCAAAGCGTGCTGTTTGATCCACCAATATATCCATTACTATTATCTAGACAGTACAGATACGTTTTAGATTTCAGCCTGTTCGCTTGGCTTATCAGCCATCAGCAAGCAGTATTTTTCTCTCAGCAGAAAAATCAGCATCACCAGCCAACCGAACAGACCAAACTCGTGGCATATCACATGTGCAAAAATAGAAAGAGTACGAATTGTACAACACACGCAACTTCTTATTGGATTCCAAATAATGTGAGCACACAGCACACTAATTCCCTGCTAGAGCTAAAAATCCAAAGCAATTGTTTCAATGGAACACCGAGCATGTTCTACTGCTAGCATTCTTGAAGTGCGATACTGTATTCCAACCATCTTTTGTCAATGCAATGACCTTGAAGTGTCCTTTTCTAGCTAAAAAATAATCACCCTTGAAGTTCAAGCTTTTGACTATTCCTAACTTATATAGCTTCTGATCATTTCGTAGCAGCACATGCATTTTGAGGTAGAATAAACCTCTAGATTTGTTCTGGTGATTGTCATTTCCCACAAAAAAAAAGTCAGGAGCAATAAAATTTACTCCACTAGAACCTTAATTGTTGAATGGCTTTGTTCTAACAAGGAAGGTTGAATATATTACATTTGTGCAAGATTGTTGGGACTTGGGACATGTTACTCAACTTTGACCAAATGACTCCTGAGATGTTGAAGGCTGATGTGTTCATAGGACTTCATTGAGTGAAGTATGGTTATTATGAGCATAATGCCCAACCTGCCTGTTTTTGGACTTGTATTAGAAATATTTAATTAATTTATACAGTATATACTAATGCAGGAACTTGCACGCCTAGAGTATTGGAAAATTCTGGAAGCTTTAAGCTTCAAATGAAGCAAAAATAGGTACCACTTGTGTAAAGTTATAAGCAAGCCCTGAATCACACTATTCATCAGCAAAAGGAATTGAAATGACAATTAAGAACGAAATCAAAGTAAATTTCTCATTTTCCATTAACCATGTCAAGTCATGTAGAATTGCAACATTAGTGCTAGGTTGCTAGCTAAAATATAAATAGGGGCACAGAGCATGGATCGATTGGCAAAACAATAAATTGGTAAAAATGGTATATACATATCATTTTTGCACCTGAAAGCTCAACTTACTAATTTTACATTTTCTGTTAGATAACCAGGTTCAGAGAGGCACGTATTCATCTCTTCAGATATGAGAGTCGTTAGAGCTTGGATTAAAGATCGCGGATCAAATATGACACCCACCTTCGGGTCATGTACTGACTCCACAGTTACCTGCAAGATGGATTGGCATACAAAAACAACTGTTTGAGTAAAAATGCTGTAGTAGAGAAGCATTAGTTCATAATATAATATCTTGTACAAGACCAAGGTTGTTTATAGCTTTATACAAATACCAACTATAGATGCCTAGATAGTAGATACTAATATTAAGCTTTCTCAACTGGGTACTTTAAGATTTAATGCAATCCCACTGCATGTATAATCCACAATTCCACATCAAGTATTTTGAATCAGGCAAGCATAATATGATGAACACATGGAATACTATCCGGTTGTATAATGAAGAAGCCCAGATAGGAACAGAAACTTCAAACATTTATCATCCCAACCAAAACAAGACTTAGCAAAATAACTAGCTGGTGCACAAGGGATGCAGCAGTGAAGATATAGGAAAAACATTTCCTCACCCTCCCTGAATCAATAAACACTATCATAGCCAATAAAATAGAGATACTTACCACATGAAAGATTCCCTCAGCAGCCAAAATTCAACAACAGCTTTGAGAATGCATGTCCTTTTTCATCTAAAATTTCACTTTTGATTGTTTTCTCTGCTGTTGTGTGCAGCCGAATGACTATGTAAATGCTATATTGGTTCCGAAAGGAGGCCAAGTTCCTTTGGATGTTGAAAATTTGGCTGCTGAGGGAATCTTTCATGTGGTAAGTATCTCTATTTTATTGGCTATGATAGTGTTTATTGATTCAGGGAGGGTGAGGAAATGTTTTTCCTATATCTTCACTGCTGCATCCCTTGTGCACCAGCTAGTTATTTTGCTAAGTCTTGTTTTGGTTGGGATGATAAATGTTTGAAGTTTCTGTTCCTATCTGGGCTTCTTCATTATACAACCGGATAGTATTCCATGTGTTCATCATATTATGCTTGCCTGATTCAAAATACTTGATGTGGAATTGTGGATTATACATGCAGTGGGATTGCATTAAATCTTAAAGTACCCAGTTGAGAAAGCTTAATATTAGTATCTAGGCATCTATAGTTGGTATTTGTATAAAGCTATAAACAACCTTGGTCTTGTACAAGATATTATATTATGAACTAGGGCTTCTGTACTACAGCTTTTTTGCTCAAACAGTTGTTTTTGTATGCCAATCCATCTTGCAGGTAACTGTGGAGTCAGTACATGACCCGAAGGTGGGTGTCATATTTGATCCGCGATCTTTAATCCAAGCTCTAACGACTCTCATATCTGAAGAGATGAATACGTGCCTCTCTGAACCTGGTTATCTAACAGAAAATGTAAAATTAGTAAGTGGTAGGTCTATGTTTCCTACCATGAAATCGATTTCATATTACTTGAAACATATCAGTATTTCTGCATGTATCTGTTATGATGGTCAATGTTCGCCTCTGTGCATTAGGTGGACCTGCTGTGGGAGACATAAGATCGAGATGTTTGAGATTGTCTGATGAAAGTACATCGGAAGCCCTTTCTGTTCGAAAATTGCTTGGGCATCGCTTGCCTATTGACCCTTTGACAGGGTGGGGAGTACAGCTCAACAGTCTACTATTGGGTTTATAAAAACTTTTGCTTTATAGCAACATGTGAAATGTTATGTTCAGTTTTTTTTCCTTTTTATGAGACCAACATATTTTTTTTATTCTACTCCCGGAATATAGTACATTTAGCTTTTCTCAGAAAGATTAAGGAGATTGGATGAAAGTTATACCCTTCTATACTGGCTCCATGCATGTCTGGTATGAATGCACGCCTGGTCTATGTATTCCAGTTCATATATATTGCTGGTCAATATATTAAAAGAAGGAAAAAATTTGTATGCACATGTTCCTTTTCTGTTGCACGATGACAAATTTCTTGCATGCCTTATATTCTATTGCATGTGGATGGCTAAGTCTGAGTGAGCACGCACAGTTCATCCTAGGGGTATTTTGGACTGTTCATAAATTTTATTCTAGTTGTAACTCCAAACATAGCTATATTTGGGTCAAAATTTAAATGCTAAATGTAGCTATATTCTAGGACGGGAGGGAGTATTACATATTCCTAGTAAGCATGGTCTGTCGAGCTCAAGTTGTTAGTGTTGCTATCTTAACTGCCTGCAGTTTGCTGCTGCAATGTGTTTGAAGCTAAACAGAATCTTCTGTCATGTGAGCGAAAAAAACTTATGTTATGGGAGTTGGAGCTCTTATGTAAGTTGCACTCGAGGGCTTATCCTGCTTGTTGCCACCCGGGTTATGCCCATGCATATTGACCAGTAGTTGATTTTGGTGCTAAATTATTATGTATTCCAATTCTGATTGCTGGGCAAAATGAACCGCTGATTTTTGCTTATGAATTGGATATGCTCTGTTATTATGATATATTTTTCAATGTAAAGTGCTACGTATATGCGAAGTCTGTTTTTGCGTTGTTTTTTTGTCTTTTCTATTTATCATCGCTCCAAGCAAGGGCTGCACACAACAGCAGAGAAAACAATCAAAAGGGAAATTTTAGATGAAAAGGGACGTGCATTCTCAAAGCTGTTGTTGAATTTTGGACCAAGCAAGAACCTCTTATTTAGTTTACATATGATACATACACCATTCTTCCAGAAAATTATTTAGAGTAATATACAACAAACTTACATGATTCTTAAGGCTTTTGTGAGGATCTCCATAGGTCCGATTTAGAGAATCAGTAATTGCAGTTACGAAGCCAGAGGCAGACAGCCCAGCAGTCTCTCTGTCATGTGATCCATTCAGAAGAAGTACCTAGTTTCAGCAGGATTCAGACACACATTATTAGTGAAACAATAAAGAGATACAAATACTAGGAACTTCAGGACATTACAAGGGCAAAGCAATGCAACAACTAATGCACACTCCTTTCTACACTAGTCAAATAACTGTAAGATTTTGCACATGACAATAAACCCATTATATAATATATAGAGTACTCTAATCCGTTCAAAGCTACTTCAGGGCATAACCAAAGCCTCAGGACATTACAAGCAAAGCAGTGCAACGAGTAATGCACACTCCTTTTTACACTTGTCAAATAACTGTAGGACTTTGCAGATGATAATAAACCCATTACTATATAGAGAGTATATCTAATCCGTTCAAAGCCCCTTCATCGCATCTTTTAACCAGGCCTCAGTTAGACAAATAGCACTTACAGTTCGATTAGCACAGAACTAAGCGGGCACATATTTAGTCAAGATCAATGTAATCAAGCATGGGAATTTGATTCCTAATCTGATTTATTAGCATAGTTACCTTGGGGATGGATCTCGATGCTATAGTCTCACCAATGCCACGCAAAACCTGCACAAGCGCTAATATAAGAGAGGAACTCGAGTGGATGATGGAAAAGCAAGGAAGTGCAAGAGCAAGATGTTAAATCCAGTGTTATTCAATTGAATGTGCATTGACAGGCCAGCCTGAAGTATTCAAACTTCCATATGGTTTCAAACTAAGAGGTGCTAGGTTAGAATCGAAGCCCTTCAGTGGAGTATCTTAATGCCCCTAACTACTAGGTCAGCCCCACGCGTATGTCCAGGACCTGCAGAGTTATTAATGGGGACAAGCCCTGGTGAGGCACCCAATTACGTCTGAGGGATGGAACTTGGGCGGTAGGAGCGAACACGGTCACTCCTGACCACTCCGCTACAATGTCACTGCAGCTTGCCTGTTGCCTATGAAGACCACAAGTGACTTTGTCGGTCTCCAAAAAAGGAGGATGCATTGTGTGTGTATAGTTTGTAGGTCTTGCCATATACGAAGGGGCGTGTGTGTTGTGAGTGTGATGGTGTGTGTTTGTGCCTGCATTCAGATAGTACCGTTGTACTTTAGTAGTCCAGGATCAACAAAAAACTACTAGGTCGGCCATTTTTTTTCTACAATAATCCCATTTAACACACTTTATCAAGACAAACAATTATACGATACTAGCAAGATATTTGCTGCAAATAAGGTCTGCATAAAGCTTATTCACCTGGGCTAAGATTATCTAAACCAAACTTATTTCAAGCCTGAGCAAGACCATGCCTATGAGTCTAGCAGTTGGAACAGAACATCTTATAGTTTAATCACTTCAGCACACATCAACAACAGTCATGAATCATGAATGCAAAGACGTCATGGAAAACATGCGATAAGAAGAAATAATATGTTGAAGGTCATAAGTAAATCGCTGTGTACACAAATCAAAAGCAGCATTGTTACCAGTGATGGACAAACTGATGTAAAGAGTGATCCCATAGCATAGACAACGCAGTCCACTTTACTTAACTGCTCCAAAACTGTATGGTTAGCTTCAGGAAAAACCTACAATTAAAGTGTAGCAGGAAACAATCAGGACTCGATGAAAGATATCAAATACAGCTTTCAGATATCATTATAGCTTATCCAGTTTATATGTTAGTGAGCCATAACTGATATTGAAAACATATTTCTATTGATGCGAGAAAAATACTTTTGGGGGGAAATTGCAAAAACCCCACTTTCAAAATTTGGGGAAATTACCGCAAATTCCCCCTGCATGGTCTGTTGTCAGCCCTACTTGTGAGCTTTGCTGCTTCAGTAAACCAAACATCAAAATATTTAAGCGCCCCTTGACTAAAAACACTTTAGCATTCTAACTATCTCAACATCAGAGCCTTTCAGTCCCAAGCAAGTCAGGGTAAGCTAGAGCTGAAACCCAACAGGAACCACTTATCAAAGCTGTGTTTCATGCAGTCCTATTGACGAATAGCTGTTTAGCATTCTAACTATTAAAAAAGTCAAAACAAGACGAGGACCTACCTCATGCAATAGGTTGCTACCTTCACTTGACATGTAAAACACACGTTTGATCCTTGAAGGAAGTGCAGTACATGAATTACAATCCTTTCAAGAAAAGGAAATAAGACAAGAAATCAATTAGAAAAGAACAGACACAGGGAGATCAAGAACGATATATATGTTGGAGGAAAGGAGCATCTAGAGGTCACAAATTGTGTAAAGAAGTGAATTAGGAGACATAAAACAGATCACAAGACATCACCTCAACCAGTTATGATACAAATCTGTAATGACAGAAACATGAAACAAATAATTTATTGCATGCTTTTGTGCCAAAAAAAATACCACAGTATTATACGGGGCAAAAGAAACTCAGGTACTGTCAGCAGTAATCACTCTGAAAATTTGGTAATATTTGAAGTACCTTATTGACAACTTCCCGGCGTCCATTACTTGGATGTGATATTTCGTTTTGGCCACGAATGATAGTCCCATCCTAAAAATGGAAGGTTTTATCTTTAAAGAAGAACAAGGATATGTATCAACAAAGGAATTAAGACTTTTTTGTTTTATAATCAAGGGATGCGCGGACTTATAAAAGTAACTCTGCAAACACAAACAACACTTCCAGATCTAAAACTCACTAATAAATGCCAGGTTATATTCTTTTAGTAAAAAAAATGCAAGGTTACAAGAAAATAGCTACTTTCCTAATTAAAGAAAGTGCAGAAAAAAATTGATTGCAATAATAAAAAAGGGGGAATCCAAAATAAATAATGGGTGAAGCAAAATCTCAGCCAAAGGGCAATGAACAAAAAGCAACACAGAAATGTACAGCAGCAACTCGTACAGCATCAGATCGTCAGTAAAATTTGGTAAGTGAGATTACCATTAGTTCACATCCCAGAGTGAGTCTGTCATTTGTTGATATAACAGGAAGCACAAGACTTTCTGCAGGGATCTGTGACACCCGAGAAAACAAAAAAATTGCAGCATCCAATGACTGGAAGAATATGCGTGCCCCAGCAAAAAAGAAATTCCCAATGCTGCAAGAATAAATCAATCAACGTGAGGTAAATGAAATGTATGCAAATGAGGACTATTGACTCAGACCTCAAGGGCCATTCCCTGTACGAAAAGTAGCATCACAGAAACAAGGTATTCTGTTCATCATATCATTGATGCATCAAAAAGTTGCAATATGCGAACAATGGTCTCACAAGGAAAAGCAATGAAGATTTACAAGAACATTCACTGCAAATTTCACCTTAGAAGCATCACCTGCCGTTGGTGAAGCAAAACATATCAGCTGACCGTCGAAGTATCTGTGCAAAAGAAACAAAATTAGTATGTCGCTAAGGGAATAAGTGATACATTGCTTAATCATCAATCTATGGATTACTCTAGAAGGCTTTTCACACACATTATATGATACAAAAAGGGGCATGAGAGACAGACCTCATTGTGAAAGTAGACCAAAAAGGAACGAATTGTTTCCCTGTATGGATGTGAGACTCCATCCCATAAAGAGTGGTCTCCTACAATCTTGTACCTATCAAGTGCAGATGTTAACATTGGTTATTCATAAAGAAGACATTATTTGGACACTAGGTGAGAAACTGACAAGAAATATAAAATTGATCTGCAAAAGAGGAAGACATTGCTACCACTCTAGCTTTGCTTCTGAAGGGTCAATAGGCAAGCGATGCCCAAGCAATTTTCGAACAGAAAGGGCTTCCGATGTACTTTCATCAGACAATCTCAAACATCTCGATCTTATGTCTCCCACAGCAGGTCCACCTAATGCACAGAGGCGAACATTGACCATCATAACAGATACATGCAGAAATACTGATATGTTTCAAGTAATATGAAATCGATTTCATGGTAGGAAACATAGACCTACCAAGCACACGCACAATCTCAGCTGTGCTTCCACCATCATCAGAAACAGGGAGCACATGCGCAACTCGAGTAGTGACTTTTTTTAGCTCTTCAACAACGCCATTAAATGCTGTGCCGCCTGAATCAAACTCAAACAGTGAGGAGGGCACTTTCTTAAGAAGGAAACAGGAAATTATCACACGGTTGGAATAGCTAGATGATAGAGATGCAAAGGAACTCTTCTTCTTAATGCACTGATATGCAGAGGTCTCTTGCGTATTCGAGAAGAGAAAAAGGAGATGTCAAGGAACTGCGGACAAACTGAGGTTTTACTTAGAGCGCTACACATTTCATACTGTTCCTATTCCAAAGCTCCCATTTAACTACGAATTAACTTTCCATGATAGGACAATGAGAAGAAACAAAAGTCACTAACATTTTCATTCTCAAACCATAGCAGCTACACATCATCCATCATCCGGGACTTGAAAAACAGTACTGCATCCGAATGTTCTTTGAAGCTGCCTATTCCCTTCTGATACACACACTAGTAATCTAGCACCAGTTCTGATGTAACAATCCCAAATCACAGGCATGGCCAGCTCCCTCAAACTTATATGCATTATCCAGCAATCCGATCACAAGTACTATAAATTCGCAAATTGACAACCCAGACGCGCGCGATCACGGACGCATCCAAGTCGTCCAAGCACCCACGCACCGAAACAGAAGCGCAATTCTCCTCGCCAGTCCCAATCCCCTTAGTTCACGAAGCCTCAATGCATTTCAAACCCGCCCAATTCTCCTTACCGGTCCCAATCCCCATAGTTCACCGAAGCCTCAATGCATTCCAATTTCCAAACCCCGCATACCCTCTCGGCCCTCGCCCAGTTCCGCCAATCAAGGCATCCCACTAATGACAGGAGGAGGGAGGATTAGCCACCTGAGAAGACGAGCAGCGACGGGGGCGCGTCCGAAGCGCCGGCACCGGCGCCGGCAGTGGGGTGCCCGCCTCCGTGGGCGGCCATGGCGCGGCTGCGGCGGCGGAGACGGCACCGGGGCCGGGAGGCGGCAGATCTCGGGGCGCGGAGGAGGCCGCGGCTTCCAGAAGCGGAATCGGAACCTTCGAAGAAGGCTCGGGGGTGGCCTATGTTGCAGCGCGGGGGCGCGACGAGCGCCATCTCGGGGGTGGGGTTGAGGCGAGGTGGTGGAGCGGAGCCGAACGGAGGAAGCAGCCGCGCAGCGCCGGCCCGCATCGAAACGAAACGAAACGAACGGCGCGCTGCGGGGGATCGGGCGAACCAGCCGAGGCGCCCACGTGGCACGCTGGCGATGGTGGTCCACGCCTCCACGGCGCGTGGACGGACGCCGTTGGCTGGCTCTGGGCTACTATACTTTCATGGACCCGGGCCTCAATCGGCCCATGGGGACCCGAATTTAACCCAACTTCTTCTTTTTCTGTACAGGATGCAAGTTGAATAAGAATGGGGAAGGATTAAAAACTCCGACGACACCAGTGCATGCAAATCATTCCAGCGTCCGGACCCGGATCGCATCACCTCCAGCGTTCCGAAAGGAAAAATGGTGGAGACGGGATGCCCCCCGGGCCGGCATCCTCATTGCGCGCATCATCCCGCAAGGGGGAACGCGACATGATGCGCACTCGAGCGAAGCACACACCCGCGCGCACACGTCGTACTGCACGTTACCGATTCTTTAAGCGATGGCTTCGCTCGCTCCAGGTCCAGGCTCCATGATCAGCCAGCCACCGGCTTTTTCCCAGCTCACCGGCTTCGAGTGTCTCAGGCTCAGATCATGTCGCGTTCCGGCCGCGGCGCACGTGCGTCGAATTGTTAACATCGACGAGCCGCTCCCGCTCGATCGCGCAGTGTAGGCAAAGGCACACGTTGGTTGCCCTGTCTGTCTGCATGGGCTGCGGCAATGAAAATGCCTGCCCGCTGCAAAAGCTGTCTGGAGCTGCATCAGGCCGGAGAAAAGAAACAACACTTGTGCCCATCCAGATCGAGGGTGAAAAGGCGCCTTTCTGATTCCGAAACGACTAGGCCACTTGACTAGGGGCACTACAATATAAACGTGCCACGTCAAGCGCAACCACTATTAACAACGGTGCGGTAATAAAGAACAGGTACTACTAATAAGCACCTACTGTCACAGTCACATGATGAGCACACAGTCACAGAGAGCGTGCACGCCACATGAGTACACAACCACACAGCATCAGTCAAAGAGCAGCGGCTTATGGTCCCAAACAAGAAACAAACCAAAACCCCAACCCCTCCTCACCAACAACGGCGAGGACGCCCAACCAAAACCCACCACGGCGCTAGCTGCAGCTCCACGCCTCGCGATCCGGCTCGCTATGTAATCAACACCAACCTGCACAAGACTCCGAGCTCGTCGCGCACTCTCACAGTCTCACCACTCACCAGTCACCACCCCAAGCTAGCAGCAAGCGATGGATCACCCCACGAAACCAGCTGGGCTCTCCGCGCCCTCGTCCCGCCGATGGGCGCTCGCCACCTCGCTGTGCTCCCTCGCCTGCCTCTTCCTCCTCTCCGCCGGCCTCCTGCTCCTCGCCGCCGGCTACAGCCCGTTCCATCCGCGCACGGCGGGCGCGGCGTGGGACCGCTTCTCCAAGATCGAGAAGGCAGCAGCGGCGGCGGCGCCTGCCAGCGATGGCTCGCACGACGCCACGGCTGCGCCGGCGCCGGCGCCAGACGCGGGCTCGTCGTCATCAACAGGCGACCTCGATTGGAGCCAGGAGGACGGGGAGGAGGACGCCGGGCCGCCCGCACCGGCCCCCGCGCCGGTGGCGGAAGAAGCTGAGGGCGACGGCGATGGTGCCGAGTGCGACGTGTTCGACGGGGAGTGGGTGCGCGACGACGACGACGACGGCGCGGCGGCGTGGTCCCCGCTGTACGAGGCCGCGGAGTGCCCGTTCCTGAGCGACCAGGTGGCGTGCCGCCGGAACGGCCGGCCGGACTCCGGCTACGAGCAGTGGCGGTGGCGCCCCAGGGGCTGCGGCGGCCGCACGAGGTCAGTGCATCGCATTTGTAGTACGCGACGCCGCGCGCCGCTATGGCTCTAGCTGACATGTCTGTCTCTTCCTCGCGTGTGTGTTTCCGAACGGAAGGCTGGGCGGCGCGGAGGCGCTGGAGCTGTGCCGGGACAAGCGGCTGGTGTTCGTGGGCGACTCGCTGAACCGCAACATGTGGGAGTCGCTCGCCTGCATCCTCTACGCGGCCGTGCCGGACCGGTCGCGGACGCGCATCGTCGACGACGCCGGCTCAGAGTACAGAACCTTCCGTGCCGTGGTACGTACGTGGCGTCATCCGCTATCCTCTTGGCTTTCGTGTACGCACTATGAATTCACGGCGGGCGCTCGGGTACGGGAATTGCGGTGGTTTTGGAACTACCGAGTACGTGTCGTTCAGTTACTGTTGACCAACACACTACCAGTACTGCCTAGTGTACAGTATACTAGCAAACTGATCACGCAGGAAACGTTAGCCAAAGTCGACAACGGAATTAGCGGGTGACCGTCCTCAAAATGGTCAGCACTGAGAAGGGGTCGATTGCGTGGGTGGTTTTTGGACGGCATTCCGAGAAACAGTGTCACAGTCCTGAACTTATCCTAAGTCAAATCATTCTTATAAACTTATCACGAATCACTTCTGATATTTTACTTTTTATTATGTATTTAAAGTTTAGACATATGGAAATGATATGAGTATATTTGTTTCCAATTGTACTTTCATAGAGTAGTTGTGTTTAGATCCAAAAAGAGGAAGAGAGAGTTTGGTAAAAATATTACATCCGATACTTTTCGTTTGTAGTAAACATTGTCCTACCATAATCTAACTCTCTCGTCGTGTACATCAAAACTATGTAATTAATTTTTTATTTACCTACAGTTAATACTCCATACACGAGAAGAGAGATTTGATGTGATAGGTGAATAGCGAAGTTTGGAAAGAGAATTTTGGAAAGTTTGGTGATTTAACGTGGAACTCAACACACCCATTCTCCTACTTATACTGTTATTTGAGCCGAACGAACATATGCTCAAATCCAAATATTCTCATACTCCGTACGTCATACCGAACAGTGCACTGTTGCTTTCCTTTTTTTTTTGCGAGCTGCTGCTCTTACATTACTTTATAAAAAAACAGGACTACAACTGTTCCGTTGAGTTCTTCTGGAGCCCGTTCCTCGTGAAGCTCGAAACCAAGGCCGACCAGACCAGGGCGCTCAAGCTGGACCAACTGCCATCCATGCTGCAGCGGACTCTGGGCGCAGACGTTCTCGTCTTCAACACCGGGCACTGGTGGACTCATACCGGCAAGCTCAAGGCGTAAGTCCACGCATCTCTGACCGTATCCAGTTCCAATCTTTTTCCCTGTCACTTAACCCGACCATCTGGATGCAGGTGGGACCATCTTGAGAAGGATGGCAAGATGGTGGAGATGGCAGGAGAGGAAGCATTCAACAGAGCGTTGAGGACCTGGGCTAGGTGGCTTGATCACAACATAGAGCCAAGCAGAACCAGGGTCTTCTTCCGGAGTGTCTCCCCTGAACACAAGAGGTACTAGACATGTTTCCAGCAACAATACAACACTGCAGGAACAACATTAAGCCACTGACTATGTCCCTCCTACCATGCAGTGTAAACTGGTGCTACAACCAGACGACCCCTATCTCCAATGGAACAGTCGAACCATGGTTTCCAAAAAGCTTGGTAACCATTGTGGAGAGGAACATCAAGAGCACGAGGACTCCCGTCACGTATCTGAACATCACACGCCTCTCGGAGCTCCGGATTGATGCGCACCCATCGGTTTATACCATCACACGGGAAGGAAAACCATTAAGCACGGAGCAGCGCCAACAGCCGCTTACATACGCTGACTGCAGCCACTGGTGCCTACCAGGGCTACCAGATACCTGGAATTTGCTTTTGCTTGACAGCTTGATGAGACCTCCCTCTAATGTACACTTGCTAGGATGAAGTGAAATGCTTCCTTCTGAGTAGCTTTTGCTTGGAGCGGTGATTAAGTAGAGAAGACAAACAACAAAAAAACACAAATATACCAACATCACCACATACGTAGCACTTTACATAGAAAAGTATACCATAATAGCAGAGCATAGCAAATTCCTACAAGAAGCAAAAATCAACGCTTCATTTTGAAAAAAATGTACCCCTAAAGCAATCAGACATTGGAATACATAATAATTTAACACCAAAATCAACAACAGGTCAATATGCATGAACATAACCAAGGCAGCAACAAGCAGCATAAGCCCTCACAACAAAACCCATGGAGTATGTAACTTACATACAAATTTGAACTCAAATGACAGAAGATTCTGTTTAGCTTCAAACTTATCACAGTAGTGAATTGCAGACAGTTAAGATAACGAGCACGACAGACCATGCTTACTAAAAATACGTAATACTCCATCCAATACTGCCTCCGTCCCAGAACACAGATACCTTCAGCATTTAAATTTTGTCCTACCTTCAGCATTTAAATTTTGTCCCAAATATAGAGTTCCAACTGGGATAAAATTTGCAAAAACTACAAAATACCCCTATGCTGACCTGTGCTCACTCAGCCTTAGCCATCCACATGCAAAAAATTAGGAACGTGTATGCATGCAAGAAATTTGTCACCGTGCAACAGAAAATGGAACATGTGCATACAATTTATATTGACCAGAAATATATATGGGAAGGCAAAACTGGAATGCATAGATCACGCGTGCATTGAGCCAGTAGAGAAGGGTATAACTTTCTTCCAATCTCTTCTATCTCTCTGAGAAAAGCTAAATGTACTATATTTCGGGACGGAGAGAGTAGCATAGAAAAATATGATGGTCTGATAAATAGGAAAAAAATAACTGAACACAAGATTTCACATGTTGCTATAAAGTAAGAAACTTTTTATCACAACTAAACCCGATATTAACTTGATCACAAGGATAAAGGAAGCAAATATATTCTAACTAAACCCAATAGTAACCTGTTGGGCTGTACTCCCCACCCAATGCTAGAAAGACAACTGAATGTGCCAAACAAAAATAAGTTGTGATTTATTTTGGAGTAGGTTTGTGGTGGCACGTAAATAGAAAATATCTAATATAAATTTTAATAAAGGAAAAAAGAAAGCTGCATTACAATAGATCATAGACACAAATTGCCACAAACCCACCAAGCACATCTCCACTAATAAAAAGCCAAGACTGAACTCACGAGCTAGTGATAACAAAGAGATCCCATACGAACAATATGGCATTAAACATCGCACCATACAGTTAAATGCAATTTCACTAAAAACTGCAAAGCAGTCATAAGAAAGTACATGTGAAGCATTATCAAAAACACTACACTAGCTTCATTTATCCCTTAACAGTGAAAATTGGTAGTGCAAACTCATTCCAGAATCCAGATCAGAAGAAGCCACTAGCCAGAATATGCAAGACATCCATGTGAATTCAGCACAACCATTGCAAAGCAAGCTCCCAAGAGTTGTCACACACCTGAGTCACACATTCACTAGAATTCAATCAATAATTCAGCTGAGTACAGATATAAATACTAAACATACACAATAAAACATTAAAAAATAGAAATACAATTATTACTACAGATAAGCTTCTAAACATATTTAGATATATATCAAGTATAGCAAAATGTACTACGCACTATCAAGTACAAAACTTTGTTGAATATCATGTGCTTTTAAGTGCAATATATCACATAAAAATAGGTTCAGGATAAACTGAAAATATATATGACTGTAACATAATCAATGCAGTAAGATCAGGGAAACCATACTTCTGACGAGACAAACACCACAATAGACTCAAAAGGATTCATAAATCATCAAGAAAGAAGGGAATACAAGCATTCCAGATAATAGCTTTATCCACAAAAAAAAAGAAATTTGGCATATTTGCAACACAGAGAGGATAAGGTACACTACATAGTTAAGGTATATAAATACAATGTTAATAGAAGAAATAAAGTTGATAAAATACACAGCTTAAAAAAAATCATCCAAATCCAAAGCATTGCAGAAATACTCTGATCTAGCCACCAGCAAACATCTCTAGCACACAGTCAATGAAAGCAACAGATAATTTTATGCAAGTATGGAACGAGGAAACAGAAGGCTTTTGAGGCCAATGTCCCAAGCTATGCAACATGAGGTAGGAAACAACATAGATTTAGATAAGGGTACCTAACGTATGCTAATGCCTAAGTACCAGACAGAACTTACAAAGGCTATCAGTGACATGAATACTAAAACAGCAACACTGCCATTGCTAGCATGTTATGTGCTGAGAAAGCAGTTGAATTAAACCAAGGCTTTGAAGGAAAAAAAATGAACCAATAAATAAATTCCACGCTTTCTAATTCCCACATACATTTTTTTTCGAGACGAGGCATTGCCACATTTCCATTTTCATAAAACGGAAATACAGGAGTTTTTAAAGAAACAGGGCTGAAGTAGAGCAAGGCGGCACTCGTCTCCCGGGAAAGATCTAACCTGATTCAAGCTAGTCCTACCGGAACTCTCCACATCCAGGATTCCCAGATGCCAGAGAGCAAAGTTCAAAAGCGACCCAGAGTTTTACCACTGCAAGTTATTACAATTCCCACATACATGCAATTTAAACCATTGGAATGCTACAATAGAGCATTCCAATCTCAAATCTGAGATGTCAATATCTACCATTAACCTAAGAAAGTCACACAAAAAAATGCCTAAAACAAAGCTGAGATTGCCTCAGCCTTGAAGCACCACAATCAAGTAGTAACCCGCAACTTAAGATCAAGTCGTCCTAAACAGATTCACATTACAAGTGATCATGACAAAGCAGATCAGAAATACCAAATATTGACAATCCCAATACAATCACCAAGACAACAAATAGAATCATACAAGAGCAGGTGAATGAACTTTGTGCCACATAGAAACCAGATAAATAACAAGTAAAGGGAGGGATGCCTCGCACAACCAGGCCACTAAAGTATGCTATGAGAGGTAGTACCCTCCATGCTACCAACGCAAACCCAAAGGATAAACTCATCATACACCGAAATGGAAGTTTCAAAGAAGGAAAACATAGGACAAAAACAAATGCCAAATATTGTATGGAAATTAAGGACTACTATGTTGACATTCACAACTAGCATCCAAGAATCCAAGAAACTCTAGGATCACACCCACCAACCATCACTTATTTGTACTGGATCATCAGAAATTAATCAGTAAACAAATCTGACCATTCACCATCGAATACAATAAAAGAGGAACATTCAGCCAGTGTAATTTGCAAACACATTGGTCAATCAAAAGAATCTGACTTCCCGGTCACCACCAAATTCAATAAAAGCAAAAACCATTCAGCCAGTGTAATTTCCAAACACATTAGTCAATTTCATCCAAGAAGCTAAAGCAAACAATTTATCAATCAATGCATGCTTCACTACACTTTCAGGTTTCCAAAGCAGCATACCTAACAGTAACAAGCTTATGAAACTAGGAAATATACTAGGGGTCTAAAGTATACCTTAGAAATAAGGTGGCACATTGGGATACATCGGAGGAGCCCTGCCAGGTGGTGACATCCCACCTTGAGGGTCCTGGCCACGGAAACCAGATCCTGGAAGGGGGTAGTTCCCTCCTTCACCAAAGGCACCTGCAGGCAGCCCGCCTCCTCCCTGTTGCATGCGGTACATGGAACCTCCACCCATTCCAAGGCCGCCATAACCCCCCATCCCAGCAGCACCGAACTGAGATGATCCACCAAATGAGCCACCGCCCAATCCACCAGGCCCAAATGCGCCAGCCCCTGCACCACCCAATGACCCTAAACCACCACCACCTCCACCCATGGAAGATGGCATGTTTCCATAAGGGTTTGGACCCCCAAACCCACCGCCAACACCACCAAATGCACCAAATGAAGACATACCACCCCCAGGGCCACCATATTGCGCTCCCATCTGTGGGCCCGGCCCAAGCCCAAGCCCTCCCTGCATGTCCTGTGGACCACCCTGCAGCATCTGCTGCTGCTGCTGGTTAGCAGGACCGGGTTGCTGTGATTGCCCCTGCTTACCCTTCTTCCCCTCTATCGCAAGCTTGCATACAAGCTGATGGCCTTCAATTACCTTCACCGAGTCCACTAGCGAGGCCTGTGCACCCTCAGGTGTCTTGTAAACAAAGAGGGCAAATCCACGGAACTTGCCCGTCTGCTTGTCAAAACCCAGCGGCCCCTCCTCGATCTCGCCATACGAGGCAAAGTGAGCAAGGAGGCGCTCGGACGACATGTCGGCAGG
>OAMR01000549.1:778718-856492 GCA_900205405.1 Echinochloa crus-galli | reverse complement strand
GACGTACGGGCTGTCTCTTATACACATCTAGATGTGTATAAGAGACAGACGCTGGGCCGCACGCAGGGGAAGGGGAGCCGGAGGGGAAGGAGGAGAGGAGCGGCGGTGGCCACGCGCAGGGGAGGGGGAGCGGGAGGGGAAAGAGGAGAGGGGCGGCGGTGGCCACGTGTCTCCACGTTGGCATAAACCAGGGTGGAATCGGCCGGGGGGGTCACGTGTCCGGTTTCGGGAGTTCAGGGTGCCAGTCGGACGGTTTTGGAGTCCAGGGAGGGATCGTGGATTCGGCCGATAGTTCAGGGAAACAAAATGGACTTTTCCCAAATTCCTTACCATGCCTAATGGAATTCTATTCACCACCAAATTCAATAAAAGCAAAAACCATTCAGCCAGTGTAATTTCCAAACACCATTAGTCAATTTCATCCAAGAAGCTAAAGCAAACAATCTATCAATCAATGCATGTTTCACTACACTTCCAGGTTTCAAAAGCAGCATACCTAACAGTAACAAGCTTATAAAACTAGGAAATGTACTAGGGGTCTAAAGTATACCTTAGAAATAAGGTGGCACATTGGGATACATCGGAGGAGCCCTGCCAGGTGGTGACATCCCACCTTGAGATCCTGGAAGGGGGTAGTTCCCTCCTTCACCAAAGGCACCTGCAGGGAGCCCACCTCCTCCCTGCTGCATGCGGTACATGGAACCTCCACCCATTCCAAGGCCGCCATAACCCCCCATCCCACCAGCACCGAACTGAGATGATCCACCAAATGAGCCACCGCCCAATCCACCAGGCCCAAATGCACCAGCCCCTGCACCACCCAACCCGGTAGGCACCTGGCCTCCCAATGACCCTAAACCACCAGCACCTCCACCCATGGAAGATGGCATATTTCCGTAAGGGTTTGGACCCCCAAACCCACCGCCAACACCACCAAATGCACCAAATGAAGACATACCACTACCAGGGCCACCATACTGTGCTCCCATCTGTGGGCCCGGACCAAGCCCAAGCCCTCCCTGCATGTCCTGTGGACCACCCTGCAGCATCTGCTGCTGCTGCTGGTTAGCAGGACCGGGTTGCTGTGATTGCCCCTGCTTACCCTTCTTCCCCTCTATCGCGAGCTTGCATACAAGCTGATGGCCTTCAATTACCTTCACCGAGTCCACTAGCGAGGCCTGTGCACCCTCAGGTGTCTTGTAAACAAAGAGGGCAAATCCACGGAACTTGCCCGTCTGCTTGTCAAAACCCAGCGGCCCCTCCTCGATCTCGCCGTACGAGGCAAAGTGAGCAAGGAGGCGCTCGGACGACATGTCGGCAGGGACGTTGCCAACAAAGATCTTTCGGAGGGAGACATCAGCCACAGGAGCACCACCGCTGCCCGCGGCCCCACCGGACGGTCCACCGGCCGCGCCGGCGGCGGCGAGCTGCGTGACGGTCATGCGGCCGTCGATCTTCTTGGAGGGCTCCTTGAGCGCGAGGACGGCGGAGTCGGCGTGGCGGAAGGTGACGAAGCCGTAGCCCTTGGACCGCCCCGTGTTCTTGTCGGTGATGACGACGGCCTCCTCGAGGTCGCCGTAGGGGGAGAAGATGGCGCGGAGCGAGTCGGAGGTGGTCTCCCACCCGAGCCCTCTAACAAAGAGCTTGCGGAGGGCCGGGTCCCGGTCGGCGGCGGCGCGCACTGCGTCGAGCGCGTGCGCCGAGACGAGCGCGGCGGCGGCCGCGATGTCGGCGAGCTGGTCCCTGGAGAGCGGCTCGAGGAGGCGGAGGACGTCGTCGCGGTTGAGGCCCAGCGCGGCGGCCCCGCCGGCGGGGGAGGCGGTAGCGGCGCCGTTCTCGTCGGGCTTGCGCTTCTTGGAGAAGGTATCCATGGGGGGCGACGGGGGGAGAAGGGGATCGGCTGGGCAAAACCCTAGCTAGGGTTTGGAGATGTAGCGGCGGCGGGGGTCGGGCGTCGGGACGAGGGTTGGGGGAAGAGGGGAAGGGAGCGGCGAGTTTTTATCGACCTTGGTACTCTGGTAGCGTTAGGATTTCTTGATTAGGGAATCTATCTAACTGGCACCCGCGCGTCCTGAGCTAAAAATAGACATGGGCATTGTACTAGGCCACGACGGGCTTAAACCTGACCGATAACTAAAACCCCGTTATCTTTGGGCCCAAAATCCTTACCATGCCTAATGGAATTCCATTGGGCCTGGGTAGTATTTATATATATATGGGCTATTGGGTCGTTGCCCATATTCTGTTCTCTAATTATGATTATACTCTTTTTTTTATCAACTTCGTGATTATGCGAAGTTGAAGGGTTACCCCTATTTGTAACTCTGTTAGTTCTATCTGGATTAAACAAATCTCTACCTCTCTATCTCTACTTTTTTTTAATTATAAAGCAAGATTGATTCCACGGTACGTGATTCTGCGGTACGTCATAATTTTACAATAAAGACCCTAAAAGTTCTATTATTAACCCGCAGTCCTTTTCCTGGACCTACACGGTTTCGTCCATCGTTCGCGAAGTGCTTCTGTTTGTCGGTCATGGACTTCCTAACTGATCGATTTACAATCCAAATCCGATACGTTTCTGTGTTTTCTAATAAAAAAAAGGATATAGTTTATTTATTTCTCTAATTCTTACCCACCTGGCCACCCGTAGCAGGCTCAAAGACCAGCACAAGCATCATCCGTAACCTTCACATACCTCCACTCATATTATTAAAATTAATAGCTAGATTTGCAATTAAATTTGGAGCCAATTGCAATTTTGAAAATAAATGATGTAGGCCATACATGGAGGTATCACATGACACTTTATTTTATAATTTGTTATCATGCGAGTCTTAGTTCTTACCCATTGCAACACACGGGTATATTTGCTAGTCTCTACCTAGTTATAAAGCAAGGATTGATTCAGCGGTACGTCATAAATTTGCAATAAAGACCCTAAACTTTTATTAATTAACCTGCAGTCCATACTTTTTTTAGGTCCGTCAGTTCGTCTTCTCGGCGACCGCTGGGACTTTGTCCTGTCCGTCCTCCTTTTCCGTCTACAACTCCTACACGTCCACGTCAATTTCACCAGAGAAATACCCCCCTCTTGGTCTCTTATTCCTTTCCGTTTTGCTGCATCCGAGAGATTCGTGGGTTATGGGAATCGGGTTCCTCCTCCTTGACCTCCATTGACCTCCCCAAACAAAAAATGTCCCCGGCCCCAAACCTCCCTTCTTCTCCCAGGAAAACCGCAATCACGGCGAGCTTTGTATATGTGCCTGTCCACGTATGTTGTTTCATGGATCGGACCTGCTCCTGGTGCACGGTCACGCGTGGCGCGAGTGGCCAGTAGAACGACGATTTTATCTTCACTTGATCACCTTTAATTTTCCAAATGCACAACGCCATGATTGATAGGTCGAGGTCTATGTTTGCATTCTCAGGCGCTTCCCGCTCCCTGCAAGCAATGCTTCTTCGGCGTCGACCTGTTGGCGTACGTAGCTACGTACCTGTTCCTGCTCAAGACATACGGTGCAATGTCGATGCTGAGTTGAGCGATGAGGATCGCAGCACGCACACGTGATGAGGTCTTGGTGTGAGGCACACGCCATTGAGCTTCTGCTTGCCAACAATGTGTTTTTCAATGTAATGCGGGGCAAGGATGAGGTGGAAGTGGAGCATGCTCATGTCGGCACACACGATCGAGGTTATGGCGGCACAGATGAGGAGATGATGGTTTCTTTGGACTGCATTGGTGTCCTGGTAGGCAGCAACATCAACATGCTACATCACCGGTGCAGTCGTGAGTTGTTCAGCTGGCTGAGGTAGACGATGATCGAAGCCTTGGAGCAAGATGAAGTGAGCATCGTTACGATGCTGCTGGTCCTGTGCCCAGCTGGAGCTATAAGCTGGTGGATATTATTATAAGCCCCTAATGCAATTAACAAGCACGGCATGCTGCATACATCTGCTCACGGCAAGCTAGAAAGTATGGGTGCGTATCGACCAAGCCTGTAGCAGTTCCACCATGCTCGAGAAAGACATCATCGCATGGAGCACGGCAATAGGCGGCCAGGATCTTCCAGAGTTCCAGGGCATGGATAGATAGTGAAGGGACGAAGGGTGCAGCCAAATAGCGTTGCATTAGTGGTGGCTGTAAATCTTGCTTGTATATGCCTGTTCCCATATCTGATTCCTGGATGATGTCCTGAGCTAATTTGACCACGCAGGCATGAAGCACATCTATGGACTCGAACCGCGCATGCATGAAGCACATCTATATATATATGGCGTCGAATACCAAGATGTGGCGGTCGCGCGCTACTCAAATCACCATGGCACAGCCGTTGTTACGTGTAGATGGTTGGCCGTGATACTAGGTAATTGATAACAACGTGTTTGCCAATGATAGTCACTTGATCTTTATATTACAAAATATCCTGCGTGAAATTGCCTCATTGATTCCGGTTAGCAAGTATTTTGTATTGTCAGCTTTTGATTTCATTCGTGATAAGTGAATTTGAGGTGTTCATAGGCGCTTCTCCGTTTACAAAAAAAAATAATTTGGAGATTTATATAATATAATCCTAAAACTGCTTATACAGTTACACTTGTGGATAGGGAAGTAAGATCTTGAATAAAATATACTCTGATCCTGAGTCTGATCGAAATTTTCAAACTAGAATCACGAACATCAAGTCAGGTTTCTCAAGATGACAGTACATGCTAGGCAAAATCACAAAGTCATTGTTCATTTTGATGGCACATGGGTTTAGATTATAATTGTTTTACTTGTTCATTTTGATGGCATTCTGAATTTTTAGAAGATCTAACGATATCTGCTGCTGAGACGATGATAAGGAGCATAGCCTAATATCTTTACGAATCTTATGTCTAAATCTATACAATTTGACAGGCTTAATTATTCCCGTCGCATCGCAAGGGCATGTTTGCTAGTAATTATAAAGCAAGGATTGCTTCAGCGGTACGTCATAATTCCTTGCTTCCGCCGTACGTCATAATTTTACAAGAACCCCCCTAATCTCTGCCTAATTATAAAGCAATGATTGATTCAGCTGTACGTCATAATTTTGCAAATAACCATTGATATTTTGAAGAATCAATCCGCTGTCTATAAGAGGCTTTTGTATTTTTCCGCAAAGAAGCCCTTCGAATTCCATCAAATCAACCCTTAGTCCTGCTGCAAACAGTCCCATACATATACGCCGCTTCGTCTTGATCGCGCGCAATAAAATTCAGAGCTCCTAGAAATCGACACGGATTTGCTTCCTACTACCGCATACTCCGTATATATTTAGGAAACAATGCTAATTAAGCCTGTGGTAGTCGTATCTTGACTCTTGAGGCTGCCCGGAGCAGAGAGGGAGGGGCGCGCCGTGGTTGGGGCTGGTTCTGAACTGCTTACAAGCAGCGGCGGCAGACTCGCGCTGAGCCGCGGAGAGACAGCCGACGAACAGGAAGGGATGCGGAACATGGACCTGTACAATTCTTTTTATTTTTTTTTTGCACCTTGAGTAAAAGCCCCAGCTACAACTTGAATCTTGGTAATGCTATGGAAACTCCGCATTTCTTGGTAACACCTGACGATTCTAATGCACCATTGAGTACGCAAAAGATAAGATCCTTTTAGTAATTATTATAGGATAACAAATGAAACAAATAAAGCTTTAAGCGTAAATCTCCCAACCCAGTTTATTTTCATTTTCCTTGATACTACAATTAACAATTTATATTTTAGTCATAGATTAAATAACAACTCTATATACTTTATAACCGTAGCAACGCACGGGCATTTTTGCTAGTCTTTACATAATTATAAAGTAAGGAGGATTGCTTATTTGGTACGTTGTAAATTTATAATAAAGTCCTTTTGTTAAATACCTTTTCGTGTTAAACCCGCAGTGGCTACTCCTTTGTTAAACGAGAGTCCGACTATATATCCTGCTAGATTTCCTGGACAAGTCCAACTCCGATCAAACATTGACGAGTCTGAGTTGGTCTGGTGCATCGTCTCTCTTTACCTTATGTCACAACCTTCATAAAGAAACCAATCGATAGATATTTTATCAATGTTGTCGTTGAGACCAATCTCAATCTACTCCCATGGAGCAGCTCGAGCCAACCAGAGTCCAGACGTAGCCACACTGCGATTTGTGGCCGCCATCGTTGATGGGTACTACTATATATAGTACTACCCGTCTACGTACCCCAGACGACACCCACATGGACGCCATCGAGAACCACAAGGGGATTGTGGCCGGCGGCGCGAAGGAGGCCAGCTGCAGGCGAGCGCGGCCAAGGGCCAGGACGGCGATGATATGCTTTCGTACATTTTTTTTTGTTGTAGCTTCAAATCTATGCTTTTCTTCATAGCTGTAAAAAATATACTGAAGTATATTATATTATATGTTTACTGTGTAGATATACTCATTTAGAGTCCAACACAATTGAATTTTTCATTTTATGATTTTGTTTATTTACTATGATTTTTCAAAATTGCTTTAGGGGGTAATTTGACCGGTTTTGAAAAGTTCAGGGGTGATATAGACCGTTTTATAAGTTGAGGGGTTATGTAGTACAACCCTCATAGGTGACGGGGTGATCTAGACTTTTTCCTCCTAAAGAAAAAGCATGCGGGATGGGCATGGAGGAGTCTTGAATAACTACACGTTGCACAGATGGATCGACGAGGAGCTTCATTAGCAAGGACTAGCATGAACGCACGTGCGGCATGCACGTTTAATGACACGTATGTACTAAAACAATATCACTTGAGTGGACCATGGTAAAAAGACCAGTCGTGCGAAGTATTTTTAATTAAAAATACTTTATATTCGCTCTCTTATGTAAAGAGAGCTTTAGATTATTCTCAAATGTAGATACACATCATCTTTGAGATAGTTGGTCTTTATTTATATGGAAAAGTCTCTCCAATCTATTGTTTATTAGCAATACGGGATAATTGTGTATAGACGTGGTTACAAATGTGGGTATATAATGAGCAGGTGGGTCCGCGTGGGTATGAGCAGAGTCTTAGGTGAAAAAGTTCTCACATTTTGCACTGTTTTCCCATATTTTTCCACGTTTTCACACGTCCTACAACCTAGCAGGTGGGTCTTCTGTGAGGGGTGGGTGTGGGTATATTGGGTGAGAAGTGTTTTCAATTCTCTAGGATCCTTTTAGTATAGATAGATAGATTCTATACAAGGAAAATTAGAGTCCATTGTATCTTAATATTTCATTTTGTTTAGATGTTTTCTTTTTCATCAAGTTGAATATATTTGTCGTGATCGGCTTAGGGTGTCCAAGGTATAAATATACACCCCTAGCTATTGTAAAAGGTCTTATCCAATAATCAATCATAACAATTACTTTCTCAAGTACCTTTACTTTTCCATACCGGCGTCTTCACCCTAGTTTTTTTTTTAAAAGAACAGGAGGGGTGAAGCCCCTACTCGTTATATATTAAAACAAAGAAAGGAACACAAAAATGTACATCGGAGCAAGAAGGAAGGAAAAATAAAATTACAGTCTGATATCTCGCCACTGTTCTATTGAAGGAAAATACTTCCTTTTGGCTCTATGCAAAAGCATGCCTAAGTGAGTCTTGAAGATTACCTTTACTGATTCAACACTAGGCTAGGCGTTTAGTACTTCCAAGTCTTCACTGGGCTGCATCTCCGTGATCTCTGGCTTGCTTGTAAGTTCTGCTTTTATCTGTTGCTCTCTAGGCTTTGACTACCGCGCATATCGCTGTCATTTTGTCTATATCTCCTAAAAGTTATTGCGATTGTTAGATAGTAGGTTTAAGTGCCTCACTTTTTTCTAAGATCTAATCGTTGCACCAATTTATCATAATTGTTAGATTATAGGTTTAAGTACCTCACTTTATCTATATCTAATTATTACACTCATGTATCGAACATTGTTGTTTAGCCGATCAGATTAGCCTATTTAGGTTGTTCTGTTTTGTTTTGCTGTTTCATTCAAAGTTATCGATATTTTATAGTTCTTGTTAGATCCACTATGTTGAAATTTAGTTTATATCACCAATTCAACCAGTCTGCTTACGAGAATCGGATCGGCTTTTAAGCTTTTAAGCGTATAGCTGATTTGAGCTTGGACGTGGACTTTAAAACTACGCTTCGGCTGATCTAAGCTCATATGACTCTAGGAGGACGGATCAAAATCATAGCCGATCTACGAATTTTACGTTTCCAATTCTTTGTCAATTACATGTCAAATTGACTGGCACGCCGCACACACCACAAGCGCACCGATTTACAAGGCTCTCCATCGGAGTTGAGCAAATCTTCGAGGCCTTATCGTGTGTTGTTTGCGCAAAGGTTCATCGCTTGATTTTTACGTCAACAACCATAAAGGAGGATTGAGTCACTTACTATTGCTCTCATGAAGAGAAGGGTAATACAAACTTCCATGGTTCAAACCACAAAGGAATGGGAGTTCGCCGACACCTCTTCCCGTCAAGGAGCAGATCTCCAAGAGTAACAAACACGAATCGAGGTTGCTTCAAATGCTTCTTGAATATGTTTGTTTTGTGTTAGGTCACCAGCAAATGAATGAAGGGGTGAGGGGGTATATATGCCCAACCCCTATTAAGTGACTGTTATGGGTGTGTTTGGTTGTGGTGCACGCCCCGGACTAGGATGGCCAGATAGTGCAGGACCAAAGTATTCAGGATAAGTTCATGCAGGTAGTCATGTTTGGTTGTTTTTATTGTTGGTCCTGTATGGTACGAGCTGTTGTTTGGATGCATGCGTGGATCGAAAGTCTAGGTGACTGACATATGGGCCCTTGCGCCATGCATGCACCAAGCCATCCAGGCTCGTGAGGGCAGCTCGAAGTTTGCGTATGAGAAGAACCAGGATGGAGGGGCTCAAGTGAACGAAGAGATACAGACAGAACATACCGGCAGGGAAACCAATCAAACCGAGAGTGCACGAAAGGATACTGGATGGGGAGCTGGACGGCCTCGTCCCCCCTACCAATCACGCCCTATGTGTACTGTGAAGGGGTACCGGATCATCCTTCCATGAGCCGGATCATCCGAGTAAGTCACAGGTCAGTTTAAAAACACTCCTAAAGTTCCAAGTCCGGATCATCCAGCCAGGGGCCGGATCATCCGACCCAGCACCCCAAGTGCACCCAAAATTCCCAGGTTCGGATCATCCGACATAGGGCCGGATGGCCCGACATCACTCAGAGAGGTTTGGGCTATAAGGCCGGATCATCCGACCCAAATGAAATCATTGAAGTGCACAAGTGAATTGTGAGTGAGTTGAGTGTCTCTCAAGTATGGTTATCATCTCAAAAGTTGTGTCCCTCTTGATAGTACGGTGGTCCTATACTCAAATTCAAACTCAAAATATAAAATTAAATCTTCCATGAACTCCACCACCATGCATATTTGAATTGGGGGGCATTCCTTTCCTTTTTCCTTCAATTCTTTCATTTTATTCCTACACACAACTTCCAAAACATCATATCACAAATTCAAATTGTGACTGTCATGAATCGCCAAAATCAATTAGGGGCCTAGATGCACTTTCAAGTTTCCCCTTTTTGGTGATTGATAACAATACCAATTTGGACTTACAAGAGAGGAATAAAATTCAAGTATTTGCGTCCAACACTAGTTAGAGGAGTTCCCCCTAAATATATGCATATATAACTCAAAGAGGCATCAAATGCCATTGTACATATTCAAAAGAGACTCTCCTTCTTATCCTTGCATTCATGTAGTATGATTTTGAAACCGTGATGCATATGACATGTATTCACAACAATAAAGTGGAAAATAACGTCACATCAATCATATGAGCATCACCACACATAAAGATAGTTCAACATCACACTAGCATGGACAAGCATAAACAAGTCTTACAAATAAAAAGTCTCACTTGTCATACATCAAACATAACACGAATCACACATTAAATCTTACATGTCCAAGATAAAGTATGATATAAGAATGAAAAAGATAGTGATGTGTCTCCAATTATCCAAATTCACTCCCCCTTTGGCAACAGGCACCAAAAAGGGAAGCTACTCGGTCTTGTCATCATCATAGTCGCCATTTCCATCATCATCATTGTTGTCGCCATCATCACCATCATTGTCGGACTCGGTCTCATCTCTCATCATCATCATGCTCTTGTTCTTCCTCTACATCTTCCTCTTGCTCTACTTCTTGACCGTCATAGTCAAGTCAACATCATCACCAAAAGGAGGCTCTTGAGGCACAGACTCATCCCAAGGATTGTACAATTTAGGAGTAGAGGGGAAATTCCTTGGCTCATGAACCGGAGAGTGAGGAATGCCATTCTTAGCCATAAGCTCCTTTTGCCTTCTCTCAATCTTGAGGAGATCCTCATCCATGCACCTTTTGTGTTCATGAATCTCATTGGCATTGTGACAACACACGTTGAAGCAAGCAAAGAGACCTTGCGCAATGAAATCCAACTTGCCCTTCTTAGCCTTGGGAGCTCGACGAGGGTGAGAAGAGGATGGTGCCAAAGGAGATGGAGGAGAAGCCCTAGAAGATGAAGCACCTTGAGCTAGAGATGAAGGATAAGCATCCAGAAATGGTCCCGTAGGGGCACGTCCGGTGCCATGCTTGGCAATGTGGAGGGTTTGCTCAATCTTGCCCTTATTGGAACGATATGCCAAATGAACCTTGTTGGGTTGAATATTGAGCTTGGTCACTTCCTTGATCATATGAAATATGTAGGGAGCATAATGGCAAGCACTTGAGGAATCATAGGAGCAAGCAATGATCTCATGCCAAATAAACTCCATTACCACAAAAGGAGGTTATCCGGGAGCCATTTGAGCAAGAAAGTTCTTGGCCCTATATGAGATATTATCCGAGTCACCACCTCTAGGGGTAAGAGTGAGTCTAAATAGAGTGTTGAGCATCTTAGTGAGGAGTGAGGCCCTTGATTTGTCCAAAGACAATGTCACCATAGGCTCTATCATGCGTGAAGTGCATTTTGGACGGTTCAAGCTCATTTCTCTTATGAAAATCCATCTTGGAGGTATCCCGATCCACTATATGACAAGCACCATATACTATAGATTTGCCCGTGTGTCCAAACAACAAAATGCTAAACCGAGCCATGTTTTTTTGGAGCCATGTTGAATGTATAGCGCTATCCTTCAAGTGTCCAATGGATCAGCCTACTATCTTGCTCAACAAATAATATAGCATAGAATTGAGCCACTACTTCTTCATTCCAATCACACCGAAAGCTCATAATGCCGTCAAGTTTCGGCTCACAACAATGATCATATATGACATTAATGACTTCTTTGAGTGGTGAGGAAAATTTTCTCAAGTGATCCCAATCAATCCACCTCATCTCGGTAGTGATATTTTTCTTGGTCATAATCACAGACTCATACCAATCAGCTCGGTGAGGGAACAAAAAAAGAGCATCCCCAAAGAAACATCGCTCCACCTCTCTTGGGTCTTCACTATATTTCAAGTGCTTGATAGAATTTCCACCACTTTTATAGTTCCATAGTGCTTTCTTCTTTTATTAATTTGTGGTTGACTATTTGTTGAAGACTTTGAAATAACTTATTTGTAGGCATTTAACTCAGAGGCCACATATATTATTTCCTAAAAAATAATATATTACGGTGATACACTTTTTATTGCTAAATTGGAAATTGTATGATATGGTGGATTTGCCTACATTATGTTGGGTGCCATGGAAATTGAGATACATGTTTATTTGTTATGAAAATGAAAACTTGTGGTGTACAACAAGAGATCCTTTTTTACAACCCTTCAAGGGCACCAATTTTTGATAGGAACAGCAAAAGGCATGTTTGTAGTGTAATAACCCTAAAATTCCCTAGGAAAATGTTGAATGCGAAAATGTGAATTTAAAAATTTCTGGTGAAATTGCGTGCATGCAAACCAACATATAAGATAGTTCTCTAATTGCCCCCCTTTGCTCTTAGGCAAATTTAAAATTAATAAAAAATAATTTGAAGTGCTAAGGACCAAATAGTGGTGATTTGGAGTTAATTTGGTTTTATTGGATTTTTGGTTGGTTTGAATTCAAATTCTAGATTTGAATTCAAACACTAACTAAGCCAAACTAATTAACAAACCCATCTAACTTTCGTGGGCCGAATCCCCTAGCAAAAGTCCGAAACCAGCCCCCGAACTCTTTCCCGAGCCAGCGGACCAAGCCAGCCCAGCTGGCCTTGCGGCCCGGCCAACCCACCGCGTCGCCACCGCGTTCGCCTTCTCCGGCTGACCAGCGGGACCCACCTGTCAGCTTTCTCTTCCTCCCCACTTTCTTCCTCGCGCGCGGCCGCCTCCTCTCTGCCGCCGCGCCCGTGATCTCGAGCCGGTACCATCAGCCTTGTGCGGCCGGTCCGATGCGCGCCGCGTGTTCGCGGGCGCCTGGCCGCCTCATCTCGCCGTCCGTGCCCTCTCCAACCCTAGCCTTTCCCCTTTAAAGCCGACCCCCCCGGCCGCCTTCTCCCTTCCAGCGCCGCCGCAGCCCCATTGGGGTTTTCCAGCCATCGATTCGAGAGGGTGAGGGGAGTGGGAGGCGCTCTGGGTGTTGGGGGAAGGGAGTGGAGAAGCAGGAGCGGGCCGTGGTGAAGCCGATCGTCGTCCTCGCGCCACCGCCGTCAGCGCCGTCGCCGCTGCCCGTGGAGACGCCAAGCCGAAGCCGGAGCGGAGCAGCACGCGGGAGCGCGAGCATCCCCGGAGCACCATGAGTCTACCCCGAGCTGCAGCGATCGCCTACTAGCCCCGTGGTGAGCCGCAATCGCCGACACCCCGCTTGAACCCTGGCCGCCATGTCGCCGCACACCGAGGATGCTCGGCCGGCGCGAGCGCCATGGCCGCAGCGCGGTCAAGCTCATGGCTTGAACAGCGCGCGCGCGAGCCAAAGGCACCGCACTACACCTCATCACACCGCCAAGCACTCACCTTGAAGCTGTGCTGGCCATGCCGTGGAACCGGTTCGCCGGAGCACCCGCGTGCACGCCGGCCGCCGTGGCCGAGCCACTGCCGTCTCGTCGGGGAGCTCCTTCGCCGGTCAAGTTCCCCATTTTCCCTCGCCCATCGTGTTCGCCGAACCCAAGCCGAGCTTTTCCACCTGTTCCGAGCCTTGCCGTCCACTTTCCGGCCATCACCGCCGGTGGGCGCCGCCGCTGGCCGCGCTCTGGAGCGCGCCGCGCGCGCAGCAGGCCGAAGCCACACGCCCGGCCACACCAGCACGCCACACGGACAGCCATAGAAGATCCCGAGTCGGCCACACCAGATCCCATGCACCCGGTGCACATGAACCCCTCTCACGGCGCACGGTGGACTAGGTCCATAGCGCCAGGCCCCAGCCGAACCCCTTCGTGGGCCTAAAGCTCGCCTTTAAGTCTAGATCGCCACCCAGAACTCTTCCGGCCCAGCCACTTTCGGCCCAACAGCAGCCCAGCCGCGTTTAATTTCTTTTTCTTTTAACTGCGCTGACGTATGGGGCCCACATGTCAGCCACTGTGTGTCACTGACCGGTGGGGCCCACTGACCAGAGCTGACTGTTGGCTGTTGACCAAGTCAACGCTGACGTCAGCAGGGCCCACTGCGGACGTCACCCTAGGCGGACCCCACTGCTGACGTCAGCATGACGTCATGATGACGTCAGCAGGCTGATTTTTGTCTGATTTTCTTTTTCGGAAATTATTTAATATTTTTAGAAAATGATTTAAACTTCGAAAATTAATAATAAATCAACCATAGCTTAGAAAAATACGAAACCAGTTTCTATATTTTTCTAAAATCATGATCTAAGCGTTAGTGTAGAGTTTGGTGTTCTTTGGGTCTTCCTTTCTCGCTGTTTTGGTGTTTCTTTGCTAGTAGCCGTGTCTTATTTTATTTATCGCAACCCTAGGAGCCCCAGAGGGCCAGGAGGAGCCGGACTACTACGACTACAGCTTCGAGGAGGAAGAAGAAGCCTACCCAGGTTCACACCCGACCATGCTCTGAAATACCTATTAGACATGCAAACTAGTATGCTAGCTCTTACTTTATATGCATGTTGATATGCCTGCACTGCCATTTAATTACCCTGTTTCCTTGCTACCTACTATCCACTATATGAGAATGCTATGCTATGCATGTGTTGGGATGATTGTGATTGATCTTCTTGGCATGAGTTGGGAGGGCTTGGGCAGGTGTAGTGCAGCTAGGCGGTGGAAGCGAGTGATAACAACCCGATCTTTTGATTGGGGTGCTTGGGGACTACACTCGGGTAGTCCCTATGGGGTACCTGTTGTGGGTACATGGTTACTTGGTCATTTGGGTATCTTGAGGAGTTTGGGCAGCAATACCTGTAATGGGTGCCGATTGCGGACCGTTGCGGTGGACCGCTTATGACGCTGATACTCGCTTTCACCGATAATTAAGGACTGAGTCGGTATCCAGTTTCGGTCGCGGACCACCGTGCTCACCATCTACCCAGAATGGGGAGGGTTCCATGACTCAAGGTGAGCCGGCACCGCCGCTCCCCTTTGAGTTTGATATGTGTAAGGGGGACTCGTTGCAGCGTACTCTCCCTGATTTACCACTGCCCCCGATTGGCCCCGGTGATAAGGTTTCACACCGCTGGGGCAGATGTTAGTTCAGATGTTTCCCGAGCCCAGGGAGACAGGATTGGCGCCGTTACTGTTTAGGGTCATTGATGTGGGCTGTGTCTCAGGTTGGTTGCTGACTAGCCTTGAAGCCCGGATGGATTCCAGGAGTGCCACCTCTGCAGAGTGAAAACTATACGTATAGCCGTGTCCACGGTTACGGACAAACCGCTTCTGATAAGCCCCGATAGTTTGGGAATCTGCTTTCTTACCTCATCCTTGGTTTTGGTTATGAGAGATTGGTCCAGCTTTGCTGATGAGACAAGGTGGGGAGGGAGCTCACCGAGTCGACTAGTGAGTGAAAGGTGTTGGTGGATGCTTTGCGGGAACCTGTTACGGCAGGACGAGCCCGATGTGGTTGTGAGGCTGATGGTGGGATTTGGGGAGAGTGATCTCTCTGGTGAGAAAAGGTGCTGGTGATGAGATGAACTTGGGTTTGTTGCTGCTGCTCGCATAGGAAACCCCTAGCCTTAATTCCTTGATTATTTTAATCCACTAGTCTAGGCCACTTTAAAGCTTGCATCATATTATGGTTGGTGACGTGGACCTGTCCCATTTCCTTGGGGACAGACTTTGGGTACACAGGAGAAGACCCCGACAACGAGTTCAACCAGGATGGATGGTATGACTGAAGGTTGCACGTGCGCTCAAGGACGCCTGTGGAGTGGACCCAGATGATTTAGCTACCGTGTCGTAGCTGTTTCTCATTGTCGATTTAGCTCAGAGGGCTGGTACCAGACTGCTATGTTCTATTTATGTCATGTAATGAACCTTTTATCGCTGTATGGATGTGATATTGGCTGAGATGAGTTCTGTACGAGATAGCCGCTATTCCTGGGACTATCTCAAGGGTACAGGGAGTCGGATTCTCGTAATTGGGAATCTGGTTCGTTTCATGTAGATCATGTGCCATCATAATATACATGATTCTTGGAGTGAATGTACACATAGGTGTTTCTAATCTAGAGTTGATTGTGCTTTATTTTTAGTAGAAAAAATTATAGGCATTTGTTGGACATGAGACTAAATAAAAGCAACTAATTAAAGGCCCCAAGTCCTCCATACCTATTTTGAGTTCTGAGTATTTTGTGCTTATTAAACATGGGAAGAGAAATATATTGTATTATGTCGTCCACTAAAAACTTAAACCAAATTTCTTAAAAAAACATTCACATCAATCAAAATGTATGCAAAATAACATTGCTTAGAGAACCGGAGATCAACTTCTGAACACAACTTCATCAAAGTAACACCTTCAATTCTGAACCAAAACAATTCATATTCAATAACATTGAAGATTTCAAAAGCATTCTGTGGATGGTAGGATTAAACTCATGAAACAAACTTCAAGAGTTTCATCCACAATACTCCCATGCATGCATAAGTTCCTAGGAGGTTTGACTGGACGGCCTAAACCTCATTTATTTGTCGAATCAAATGATTTCTAAGAGGTTTGACTGGACGGCCTAAACCTCATTTATTCCCTAATGACATGCTAGATATCTAGCAAATTCAACTTACTGAAATGACAAAAGCATTTCGATAATTCTTACACTGGCTCAGACCAAGGGATGTTCAAGTCACAAATATTGCTTTTTGCATCACCACCATTAGAGGTTTGTCCATCAGAAGAAGACTCAGGCATCACTCTAGGCCTGCCATCACCATTTTGGGGAGGAGATAAACTAAACCCCTTATTGTGACCACCACTAGTCCGGCCTCCATTACCATCATTGTTTCCCAATTCAATATTCAATCCATATGAGCCATCGAAGAATGAACGATGAGAGCCATCCAAGGTTGAGTCAACATTTTTAGAGCTTTGATGTGGATGTAAAGAGTTGTAATCATGTGCTTTGTAAGGATGCACTTTGGACTTTAGGTGCTTTGAGGAAGAAAGTGTTAGTGAAAGTGATAGAGGTGATGAATCATTTGATGGTGGAGTTTGCAGTGATGATGGTTGGGGTGGTGGTGATTGCGATATAGGAGACAAAAAGAATGGATGTGACTTATTACCACTTATGTCTAGCCCGCGGATATGATTGTTGCAAGGGTAGCCTTCCTTATGCAATGATGCTTGGAGTCGCAACATGGAAGGGGCATATGGTGCGAGAGGGTGTTGCTGTGGTTTTGATTCTACCTGTTGTGGTGGGAGCATCATCGGGCATGGAACAAAGGAGCTTGATCTTGCTAGCACTTGATGAGATGAGGATGACCATGGATCATGCTGGAAGGATGGTTGTTCTAAGGTAGCCCATGGACAATACTTCATTGGCACCACAACCTGTGAAGGCATGGAGTGCCACCAAGTTGGTTGCAGCAAAGATGGATCTCTCAATTGTCCACCAGCTTCCACTTGGTTATCATGGAGTTGGATTGGCAAGAGATCATTAACCTCTTGCTTGATCCGTGTCAGCTCATGATACATCTCATAGAGCTCAGTGGCATCAAGATCCTCCTCCTTTCCATATACATACTTGGCCATCCTTGAGGTCTCTTGGATCTTCTTGGTCCATGCGATGTTCTCCTTCTTTCTCTTTTCCTCCATGGCCTTGTCTTTCTCCAACTTGAATAATTCATTTTGTAAGTCTGTGATTCTGGCCTTCTGTTCTTCACTAGTGTCAAACCCTATTTGTGTATTCCCTGAAAGGAAAGCATCAACAATGGGGCTAGTTTCTGGGGTACCAAAAGAGGAAAAGCTCTCATTTTCGGACTCCAACACCACAACAGTCCTCGCCCCAGTGAGGGTGGAGAGGTCAGAAGCGGCCTTGAAAATCCCATTGCGCCGCTTGAAGAATGTGAGCCTACGATCACTATCATCCTCAATGAATCCCATTCCTGACCTTCTACCTCTTCTCGCCATCCTAAAATGGAGAACTAAAACCTACTATGACAAATATGTGAGCAAGCTAAGGAATGTATTTCTTGGAAGAGCACATATGTGAATGAATACGCGCACCCACACCTTATATAGAGGAAATTTAGGTGCATAAGGAAAAAAATATTTTGAGATTTGGAAACGTGGGCGCATTTCATATAAACATTTAACCGCACGTCACTAAGCAGTGGGCCATTCTTCTACTGGGACAACGTGGGCCCACTTGTCATTAACCATCATGAAGCCTGTGTATAGATTTATGTGTAAACTTTATAATCTTGTCAATTGAATTGGACTATACCTTTCTTTGCCGATTATTAGTCGAATATTGATTGATTTTAATGAAAAAATTCTATGCAAAGCAAGTATTGATTAACGGCTTTTATAGTCTCCAGCTAAGCATATCCTATCAATACAAACTGTTTTCATAAAATATTGCAAATATTTTGTCCAGTACTACTGGCAAGGTATATCTTAGTATAAATTAATCAATAATTAAAAAAATTATTTAAGGCCAATCTTTTGCATTCACTTCCTGCTATAGAACTATATCTCAATCATTGGAATTTTAATGAGTAGTGCCAGCTATCAAGTGCCAGTTCGATGCATAGTGGCATATTAAAAGTACCACATTCAAAATAGTATTTGAATTTCTCTTGAGCGGTATGTATTTGGTGACACCAAATTTTTCATGGGCATGTTCTAGAAGAAAAGACGAAGCCGATGCCGATGAGTGTGTGGCAAGAGTCGATGGATTTAGTCTTTCCTACCCAACAGGGAGTCGTGACATCGTCAAAAGACTTGCACGTAGAGTTCGACCCAATACCCTTTTTGTAAATATAATAGTTTATTTCTTTTTCACCAAGTATGTAAGAAGTTGTTATCGACTAGGAGTCTTTACTTCAAGGTATAAATATGTACCGAAGGGACTTGTAAAAATGTACACAAATACTGAAAGTACATCTAGGCACTTATGTGTTTTGGTGATTTGTATGACAACATGATTTTGTGTAGTAACTTGTTTTCTTAAGTATATGAGCAAGGATTTATTTTTATGGATATTCATGTGATATATTTGTTGATAAGAATTTGCGCTCACTATTGGTTTAAATAACATAAAAGCAAACAAGTGGATGTGATCCCAATGAAACTAAGATAGACAATAACAAGTAAATGGAAATGACAAATGAGACAAGAACATATGCATATTGATTGGTCTCATCTAGAAGAAGCCTGTCAAAGGTTATTGGGATGATTATGTGAAGAAATTGGGATTTGCTTGAACTTGGTTCTTAGCTATGATTGAGACATGATTCTATGATTAGTTAATGGTCTTATATGGTTGAAAGCTTATGGACAAGTCAAGTGATAGAGATAACATAGAAGATTATATTGGATATATCTCGGGTTAATTGAAGACATGGATTTTAATGTGACATTCATGATGATGCAAAGCAAAGCTAAACTTAAAGTGGCAAGATATGATGAAAGGATCAAGCTAGATGGAGTGACGAGGTACCAAGCAAAGAGAAGGGCAAGTTGGTCTTGTAGCCGAGGGACTTTATGAAGGGAAAGTCTAGCATATTGGATTGATCTCTAGGCATTAATCAAGCCTTATCTAGTGAAGCATTGCAATGCATCTAATTATTGTTTAAACATATGACGAAGTGGCTTATGAATGGGTGATGAATTCTCGATCGTAACACTTGGATATTCTAAGCTATTGGTTCAAGTTGGATTTGCTCAGCAAGAAAGAAATGCTGTGAGCCCTCAAGTTGATATTGATCAAGTATGGCACCAATGAAGACATAAAAGCTCAAGTGGAGTTGTTATTTATTATTTGTAATTTTGAGTATAGGAATAACGTACCAAAAGGGATGCAACATTAGTTGTTTGGCAACACCAAAAGTGCTCATAGGTCAACCCATGTGAGAAAGCCTTGAGAGAGAAGTCTTTTGAGACTTAGTGTACTGGGCGGTCCAAAACCGGACCGGTTTTGGAAAGAGATCGGACCGGTTTGGGCGTTCTAAGAGTGTAACGGCTAGTTTTGGATTGAAAACTGGTCTGACCGGTTTGCCTCTGACCATAACAGCTAGTTTTTGTGAGTGGGGTATTTATACCTCTTGCCCTCTCCTTTGAGGGCTGCTAGTTGATTGGGTCTCTTGAGCGTCCAGAAAGCTAAGGATACTAGCACCAGCAAGCTCTCCCCAAGCATCTCTTTGTGAGATTGATTGATATTGTTCTTATCCTTAGAATTGGGTTGAGAGGGTGATTGTGTGTGAGCTATAGAAAGCTTGAAAGAGCTAGTGACAACAGTGAAGAGCATTTCCTTAGCTTGAGCACTTTTGGTTGAAGTCTAGCAACCTTTGAAGCATTTGTTACTCTTAGAGGTGAAGCCTCCTAGACGGCTAGGCGTTGCCGGTGAGTTGCCGAGTTTGTGGTGAGCCACGGACAATTTGTGAAGGCTGCAATCTTGCCTCCTTCGTGGGAAAAGGTCACAAGTTAGTGGAACCGAGAAAAGTGGCTTGGTGTGTATAAGCCCGCCTTTCATAGGCCCCTCAACGGAGATGTAGGATTCATTGTGCCTTAGTGGCAGCTTGTGTATCAAGCAGTGAATCTGAACTTCGGAAAACAAATCCTCATGTCTCTCATTTGGTTTGCCTCACTTGTTCAATTCTAGCATTTATATTTGCTTCCGCTTCGATCTACGTGGGTGTGCTTTTTCTTGTGTGTAGGGACTTGGTGAACCTGCTAGAAATCATCTAGAGAAGCTCTCCACCAAGTTAGGTTTGTGCTGGAACTCGTAGAGGGGTTGATTTACATTATTGTGTTTCTCTGTTTGAAACCGGTCTGGCTGGTTTGGGAAACCAGTCTGACCGGTTTTGGTACTGACAGTGTTAAAAAGTTTTATAATTTGCAGATTCACCTATTCACACCCCCTCTAGGTGACATAAAGGTCCTTTCACATAACATTCAATACAAATTCTTTTCTCCGACTTTTCACCAAAACCTTAGGAATTGGAGTAAAGTAACTTTTCCCAGTGAATTCTTCGATCAAACCGGGTTGCATCATATTTGACCTCTGGTTTGCTTGTAAGTACCGTTATTTATCCATAAATCTTAGATTTAAGCTTACAAGGCTTCGCCTTTGTTTCGAATCTATTTTATTCAAAGTTATCAGATGTTGTCTATCATATGCTTGAAAGGCTGCATCTTTTGATCTTGGGCTAGTTTTCTTAGTAAAAAACCACCAATTATCAAGCTTGGAATCAAGTTCTATCAGCTGAAACACTTTTGGAGTTATCGTGTATTTGCTATGATGATCTGATTTACGGTTATACGATAATCATGTTTAAAAAGTAATAATCTAGTCTGATGAGTTCTTGATCTTAGTGTTTAATTAGGCTTTAATTGAGTTTCATATTACTTTCATATCTAGATTCATCGGCTGAACACTAGTTAATCTCTTGCGCTGCTGTTATTGCTGTCTCAGTTGAATCCGATCCATTGATAGTGACAACACTTTATTTTTTATTGGTTTGATATATCTATTTATGAAAAATATTCAAAACTCGTTAAAGCCTAATGGTCAAATCGGCTAGAATAGTCGATGAGATCTAATCAATGCTTCAATTTATATATCATTACAACTCGGAATCATAGCCAATGGTAATTGCTAGGGCATCTCGCAAACCCAGCCGATGTATTCCTATTAAATTTACTGATTAAATTTCTTTCCTTGTCAATTTCAGGTTAAATTGATTGGCACGCAGTGAACCTTAAAGATTATACATGATCTTCACCGGAGGGAAGAAAATCTTTCAGGCGTACAATGTGTCTCATTGTGTGAAGATCATCACCCAATTTTTGCGTCAATAGTATTTAGCAAGATGGACCACGCGGGGTCTTCTTCGTTTAAGGGATATGAGCATTAGTTGCATGAAAAGGTGTGAGTTCACCCCTCACCATACAAGTATGTTGATGAGAGATACACCAAATATATGTATTTACCACAAATGAATAAATTGACTATAAATTTTCACATACAATATTCAAAACTTAGGAAATATACAACAAAATCAATATGAGTTGCCGGTGCTTATACCAATAATCTATTGAGCGGTATACCTCTAGTGGTGGGTTCATGTTTATACCTTGATGCATGTTGAAGAGATAGCCTGCAGCCTGCGCTTGGCACCACAACTAAGCAGGTAGCCCGCGCTTGCCACCGCCACTAAGGTAGCCCGCAGCCACCGATGTTGGTGCATACATACGTCACTCTTTATATCATAATCAAATCTAGTCGTCTTAACTTATGGAAAAGTGATTAGTGTCGTACTTGCAGACGATCATAGCCACATAGGATAAACCTTTTGCCCCAGCACTCACAAAAGCGTCCCCATACATTTCTGCTCACTATAGAAGCGGCACCCACACGTTTAACACTGCATGGACATTGCTCATACATTCCTGACCCAGACAATGTATTAACTTTCCCATGTACGCACCGCATAGCAATTGATAATGGGTAAGTACCGCAAGCAGGGATTCAAGGGAACCCTCGTTTAGAGATTCGTCCAGGGGTGTAACACACGATGAGTTTAGGTCTTTCTGGGATGTAAGAAGTGGCAAGGGGATTTAGATAGGTTCGGGCCACCCTAGAACGTATTGTTCTTGATCATTGGGATTTGATCCCTTTACATGTTGGTCCCTCCTTGTCTTATATGTTGTTGTGTCCTGGAAGCCGTCTCCTACGGTCCCGGGACCCCAGGGTGTCCCGTGGTTGTTGTGCGTAGCTCGGGCTGCCTAGGCGCCCGTTCTCATGCTTGTTGTTGCAGTAGGCGGTCTACGGAATAGGGTCCCTTGAGCCATATGCTGAGTGACATACGAGCCCGGGGTGAAGGGGCTTGTACTGTAGTGTTGGCAGGAGTGCCTGAGCGCGCACGCCTCCTCTGTAATCATGATGTTTTTACGGGGAAGGTGCTTTACCCCTGGGTTATGTCAGGACGCGGTGGAACAGGCACCTCGAGCGTGCTGCCGGGGACGGCTTCTTCTCCTGGAAAGAAACCCAACCGCCTGAGATCTTGTTTAGACGTTGAAATTGGGGGTGTGAATTTGGGAGTACGATATCACTTCGTAATCATTGCGCCACTGTAGCATTTCATTTGTATGTGCGAAAAATTGTCAAAAATTGATTAATTAGGCTCAAAATGTTCGTCTCGCAGAGTACAACAAAACTATGCAATTAGTTTTTGATTTCATCTACATTTAGTACTCCATGCATGTTATGACATTTTTGATGTGACGGAGAATCTTCTTTTTACATTAAATTTGGGAGTTACTTTTTCATCTAAACAAGGCCAGAGTCAATTCCTGATGCCTTCTAAACCTATATAATATCTCAGTAGAATGCGATGACTATCTGCTCTCTCTGTCTTCTTGAGCAATCGACACCGATTTAAGAAGACAGAGGCTCGGAAAGAACCAAATGTGTATGATGGGCAGACGTGTCCGTGCTTCCGTTGCTGCATCTCATTACCTTATATTGAGACAGTGTGTCCTTGACTTTAATGTAGTGCAGTGCATCTGGGTAGTTTGCATAATAACAGGATTGAAACCATGCTGAAGCTAAAATTCATGCCACGGTGGAGCTTGGAAGCACGGTGTCTTGTGAGACGTGGGGCTAATTTAACCGGCGAGCTTGAATTCAGTTCCAACTATCGGCTTGGTGGTTTGCTTATTATATAGGTGGCCCGGTCCGTCTACCATAGGAGCTCAAGTAGGCTTTCAGTATCAAATTGTGCCCTTTTTTATTTTCATCGATCAAAGAAAAGAGGAGGAATAACCAGTATATCCAGAGAGCAGAGACACCTTGGTAGGTTCCAGTACAAGGATCTTCAGTTGCTTCTGCACATCATAGATACCCTTAGGCTTATATCGCCAATTTAAAAGTAGTGGCAAACAAGTATGGTAATGGAAACGAGGAGGCTACGCTAGCACATACAAAAACTCGTTTACCCGAAAACAGGAACGTAAATTTAGGAGTTCTTTTTTGCATCTAAACAACCAGGCCTGAGGATCATTCGTCCTGGCGCAACCCCAGGCCTTGGTACGGCCCCTTCCGCCGTCGGGACCAAACTTGCAATGGCCCACTTTCTTTCCTTCACTCGTCTAGCCTAATGACGACCCTGGTTTTCTTGGTGCTGCCAATGACCATGTGCCATGATCTTGCGCCAAACCTTGGAATTGTTTATTGCCAATATGCTGATTCGTTGCACGGACTTTCTATCATTCCCTTGAATTAGTTGCAAGCTCCGCCGAAGGACTAAGGGCATGTTTGGTTGGGGTCCTGGCTCAGGCAGCACATCCGACCCCAGGCCATCAAAATCGGACGTCTGAGGTTGCTGCCTGAGCCACGCAACTTTCTCAGGACCGTAACTAAACTAGCCCTAAGGGCGAGAACAGCGGTAACTGCCACCGGAAGGTTCAAGGATTAGAGCAACTTCAGTAATATCCCTCAAATTAGACCATCTAAATCCTAAATGGGGCTGGCTCTAATTATTTTTAGGGACTTAAAATTGCTCCAACACCAATAATAATCCATGTGAACAGAGGTCTCCCTAGAGACCATGAGAAATGGAGGGTGGATGGGTAGATTGGGATGTCTCCCCAAAATAGAGGGCCCTGTAGAAGTCTGCTAAAGTACAATTTTTTTTAACTTGGCCCTCTAAACTTAGGATAGGCCGCTGTTATTTATGCATAGTTAACAATCGATGCGTTTGTATGCATCAAAATTTCAATCCTGGGATAGATGGAGAGTAGAATTATAATGATGTTACGATCCCCATAGTGTAGAGAGCACAATTTAGCTCTATCTAGTAATGTACAGAAGGAACCCCAAGATTGAAATCGACCTGCTCGGCTCGCTGGTGGCTGGTGTTGATCTGTGCTGAGAGAAGAATACTATTGGCTGGCCGGTGCTGATTTGTGCTGAAAGAAAAATATTGTTGGCTGGCTGCTAATAAGCAAAGCGAACATGTAGCGCCCGAAAAGGATTTGTGGAAGTTTCCAGTGAAACATCTGATTGTTTAGTTGGAGTGCGGCCATGTTCGTTTGGCTTATCAGCCACCAGCCAACAGTGTTTTTCTTCAGTAAAAACCAGCACCAGCCACCAGCTAGCAGTGTTTTTCTCTCACTAAAAACCAACACCAGCCAGCCAAACAAGTGTTATCATAGGTTGAAGTTTCATTTAGAGGAACTGACTGTGTTTCATAGTTCCATTACCACGAGAACACTCTCAGTACTTGGTTACATCATTCCACATCACGGGTGTGTTCAGTTTTCGCGGAAAGTTAGTAGAAAAGCCGCATCGGACACTGTAATCTACTGTAGTACTTTTCGTTTATTTGTGGTAAACATTGTCCTACCATGACCTAACTAGGCTTAAAAGATTCGTCTCGTCGTGTACATCAAAACTATATAATTAGTTTTTTTTATTTACCCAATGTTTCGATGTGATGTTGATGTGACTTTTTCGTTTGGAGTTGGGGGAACTAAACACACCCCACATTGCATTTGTCTTGGAACGAACTATTATACGACATCGAGTTCAGATCTCGAAAGTTATCAAGAAGAGAATCTTGAACTTAATTTCTTAGGATCAGGATTCAGATCATAAAATCAGAGAATATCTTTTTCTTGTTTGAATATAAGAGATGTACCACGACCTTGTTTTATCTCTCCTTATGAAACGCGGCGCCGACGAAGCGGTCCACGATAGAAAAAATTATATGTACCGTCCGATTTATTTACGGCCTTGTTTCATTTGTGGTAAAATTTCTAGAGACTTCTCCACCCATCCAGAGCAGCACGCGTGGTTACCTTGAGTCCACGAGGTAAAAGTATCAGTCTCATCCGTTCTCTCTCGGGTAAAAAACTTCTCTCCTCTCGCTTCCTCTTCTGCTTCCATCACCGGTGGATTCCTTCCTTTTCTTATCATCATTTTCTTTCTAGATCCGCTGGCTCACTTGATCTCTGCCTTTTTTTTCTCTACTCAACAGTACTTTCGTTCTTCTGTTGTTCCCTTAATTTTTCTTCATTTTTTCTTTTCGTGGAGCAGATGATCGGTGATGGCTACCGATGAGATTCCCCTGTGTCGGCTTAGGCTCCTTCGATCTGTGCTTCATCCCTTTTTAGATTTCGTTCCTTTAATCATCTACCTTACCAGCTCCTCTTATTTTCCTTTCCCTCGGCTCAATTCCGTTCAGGGTAAACTATCTTGTAAAAGATTTCAGAATCGCTGATTGCTTCGTCTCGGTTGCTACCCTCCGCTCTTCCGCAGGTCAATCCGCGCTGGCCTTGCCGCCCGGCGCCGGGACGACTTAATCCGCAACGGCCTTGCTGCGCGGCACCTCCCGACGTCGGGAGGGAGGAGGCGGAGGCCAAGGCAGCAGACGACGAGGTGGTGGGCGATTAGCGCCGGCGCGGCAGCGAGGACGGCCTCGTGCTCCGCAACGCGCGGAGAACACGGCGGCGGCCTCGACGCCTCGTGCCCTTCCAGCGCACGTACCTGCCGCCGCCGCCTCCATCTGAAGCACGAGGCGATGGTGAAGACGTGTGGGTGGCAGCTGCGGCCGCACAGGCGAGGGCGACCATCGCGGCGACAAAGGCCGTGGCCACGGGGGCGGCGACAGCAACGGCCGCGCCCGCGGTGGTCGGTGGCGACGGCGGGAGTGGCCATGCGGGCGACCGCGGCCACGGAGGCGGCGACAGAGACTGCTGCGCCCGCGGTGGCCGGCGGCGATCACGCCAGCGGCCTTGGGGCGACCGCGGCCACACGTGTGGCCGCGGTCGCCCCAAGGCCGCTGGCGTGATCGCCGTATGCCAAAGATGGCTACAAGGTTTGGATTATTAAACATCTATGTTCCAATTTGTTTGCAATATCAAAAGATTGGTTACGGAACTGCTTGATTGATTTGTATTTATTGTTGTGTCAAGAATATGTAAAATTCAATTCATCTATGATGAATAGGCATTTAATTGTGGTTTTGCTGCTCAGAAATGTCACAAGTAAACAAAAAATAATTACATGGTATCAAAATCTGAGTTTTTTTTAACTGAATGCAGCAATTTTTTGATTTGATCTGGTACTGGCCGCTATGTCTTACTGAGTATGCTTTCATGTTCCTTTGGTGAATGCTCACAGTGTGAACCTAGGTGTCTGGTGTCTAAATAGTTTGACAGTACCATTTTCTCTTGCTGTAGTTTTGCTACTGAGAAGCAGATTCAGTCATCAAGTAGCCAGGGTAAAAAAACAGACATAATCCAAATCAGCTATACAAGTTTGCAGTGGATGTAGACCTTGCAATGTAGCAGCGAATTACTCAAGTTCATGCAGACAACAGGTGCATTTGAGATGAAAAGAAAAGGTACCAGCTGCAAAATGTCCTTTAACTTGGCATTCTAGATTCTTATTGTTATGCATTCGGGTTATAACGACAAAGCATATTTCAATTCCATTTTTTAACCGAAATGTTCTAGCCACCAATGCTGTCACACATTTCTTGCATTTCATTTTTTGACTTAAAAGGACAGGATTAATACTTCTCATCTGCTTTCTCTTTTTGTTCCTTCTCTGCATATTGACTGTATTTCTTCTTTTTCCCTATGAGTTGCAAAGTGTGCCTCGTGATTGCTTCTCTCTCGCTTTTTTTTACCCAAAAAAACTGTACTGATTTGTTCCTACACATTTGATTTGGACTCTGAATGTGGGGTAGTGGCTTCTGCTCTTGTGCTTTGCTTTGTCTGTCTGCTCTTGGCCCTCTACTGCATAAGAAAATATTGTTATTCTTACTAATGATTTCTTTGTGCAAGGGCTTGCTAGACAAGGGGGATAATATAATGCTGATGTCCAGTCCACTTTAGAATCCAATGCCTGCTAGGGCAAGCAGTCTAAGGGCAAGCAGTCAAGCACCCTAGCCATGGTCTGTGCCCTCCAATCAGAAGTGTCCTCCCCTTTACATCGCCTTTCCAGCCAGCACCTAGTTGAGGTACTGCTGCTTCCGTCATCCTTTGCATATGGTTTACCTTGTGGACGCAGATTACTGGATGGATTATGATAGGCAGTGCTTCCTGCGATGATTTGTATGCCATAGTTTTTTCCTTTTCCTTCCATTTTTAGTGGTGACATTCACAGGACAAATATGATGGATGTTACAATAAGGCAGCCTTCTGATTTTATATGAACTTTTATGCTGTCATGTATGTAACCTGATGGACATGTTCATAGTAGAAATATAGAATACTTTTATCCCATAAATTCAGTATATATTATCACATCTTCATATGCCGCGCGCCCAGGCGCGCGCCAATCACTAGTAAGATTATTATAAGAACATAGTACCACATGGAAGTTTGTTACATACCTTGTCCTGTCCAAGTGAAACCGGTTCCTAATGCCTTAACAATGTTTTATCCTTCTTTTGTTTTCACTCTAGTGCCTTCAGAAACTTCGTTAGTATTTACGTACAAAACAAAACTCGACGTTACCAAATTTTTAATTTTATAATTTAATAGCCATATTGTTCCTTTGCCATTGATGATAATATATGGCTTACAAAAGAAAACATAATGATTATTAGATTGGTAACATCTTTTTTTGACCGGAGTCAGTAGGGGAAGCCCCTACCTCTTTTTTTAATTTTTTTTATTCCAAACCCAGTTAATTCGCTCCCACAGGGAGTCGAACCTGGGTCTGTAGGGTGCTACTCAGGTGCTCTAACCACTAGGTTAGAGGCCCTTTCACTGTACAATTTTTGCAGCCTGAGGTTGCTGCAGCCATGTTTGATGTTGACAAGGCAGCCGTAGACCCAGAGTCATGTAGGCCACATTTGAGCCAAGGCAACCAAAGATTGGCAGGAGCAGCTGGGCGAGAAACTCATGAATCAGCGTTCGTGATGCATCCTGAGTTCAGGTTGTTTCTGATGTTTATAATTTAATATTGCAGTATTTATAACACGAAGAACCCATTTCTGCTAAATTCAGGTTGTTTCTGTCAAATTAAAAATGAATCCTGAGTTTGTCTGTTCTGCTAACATTGCAGTATAATTTAACAAGTGCAATGTTCAGAACTCATCTTTGCAAATTCCAGCTTATTTCTGATGCATTTAAAAATTTTCTAATCAATTCTGAGATCATTTTTTTCTGATCTGTGTTGATGAACAGGAAGGGGATACAGCAACATCAGGAGTGACCTGGGGACGAACGTGGCTGACCACATGGTGTCCCCGCAGTACCTCGGCGACATGTGGAGCCCCAACTGCAGGAGGGAGGCGACGCGCGACTCCCGGCTCATCAACCTGTTCCGCGTCGAGGGCCTCAAGGAGTTCAGAGGGCCCTACAACGCCATGGTCGTGGTTCCGGCGATCTCCTGCGACCGCCGCAGGCTCATGGCAGCTGAAGATTTGCTCCAGACTTACAAGCGCCGCGTCTTGCCGCTGCTGGTGCCGCCTCCGCCCGGGAGCCGCGGCCGCTCACCAGCCCCCTCGGCCGCCGACGCACCTTGGCGTTGCCGGAGCTGCCGCCACGCAGGAGCCGCGTCCAAACTCGCTCGCCGGCCGCGAAGCCATGGATCTGGCCGAAACACAACCGGATCTGCGCCGCCGAGCCTTCCCGCGACGGAACGACGACCGCGCCGCTGAGCTCCCATAGGTGACGTGGACGGCCGCGTCCGTCCAGATGCGCCCATGGCACGGCGAGGAGTCCCGGCACCGCCTTCATCGCGAGCCGCACGGGCTTCCGGCGGTCCGCTCGAGCGGCGGCGCGACGAGGGAGAGGTGGGGGAAGAGGTGCAGCGGCGGTGGTTTTTCCGAGGGACGCGGTTCCTTCGGTCCAATGTTCATAAGATTGACTACGGTAAAATTCTTAGCCGCAACCAACGCTCTAAGCTAGTGCTATAATTATAATTTAAATTTAAATGCATATGTACCTCGATGAAATTGGGATAACTTCAAAGTTCAAACAGATTTTGTACTCTCTTTTCACGTGCTTGCTCTCAACCCGACACTGGGACCGCAAAAATACGTGCAAGCTATCCGTATTTCATCCAATTGGCGAGAGGAACCCAAATCGGTTTATGTCGCGAGTAGTCGTGTAGTCTCTCCGTGGCTGCGTCCCGGGTTTATTGTTACTCTCTTTTCGTGCAACATGTGCGCTGCTGTGCCGTCAATAGCGATCTGTAAACCAACTCTCATCTTCTTTAAATACAAAGATACGTAGATCTCCTGCGTATTCGAGAAAAAAAACCCAAATCGCAGGCAAGCATGTTGCCTTGGGCCCCATCTTTGACTAACCTACGACCCTAAGAGGTCATAATCAGGAAAACACAAAAGAAAGAAAAAAGAAAACTGCACTCGCCCGGTTGGATTGGGACATCAATGCGGGGTATCACTCACAACCGCTCACCGGCACAGCCGCAATCCTACGAAGACCACAGCAGAGAAGATCAGCCGTAGCTCCCACCCACCTGCCGCACCCTTGCAGTCATCAAACTCCGACGTGATCCGACGCTTGGTAGAGAAACAAAGGAGGCAGACGCCTTCGTTGGACGTTGCAACAAAGCAAGACCTATGCGGCGGGATGAAAACACCGAGTCCGAGCAAACACAACGCGTGGTGGCCTTGCCACGCCCGCCGTTGGACGCCTCCTCTCTCGTACGCGGGGGCCTCGCCACATCCGCCACAACTCCATGCTCCGGACTCGTTCCTTGTATTGCCGTCAAGATAGCGAGCGACCCTTCTCCAAAGAAACTTAACCAAAGCAATCGAACCGCCACCGTGGTTTGACTTCACCACGCTGCTTCCTTCCTCACGAAGCCGCCGTCTTCGAACCAGTAGATCAAGGTTGTCTCCTGTGCCATCTTTCGACGTTGTACCGCACCAAATAGACACAGCCATGCTGACCTACCCGCCGCGATCCGCTATAAGCCGAGTCGTCTCCCGATGTCGTTGTCGCAAGCGCCGTCCTCCAACGCTGTCCAACACCAAACCGGCAATTGCGAAGCAGCGTCGACCATCATGGTCCGCTGCAAGCAGCCGCACGACACCCAAGCGGCGACCCTTGATCATCAACAAGAAGATAGCCGCCTCGGCGTGAGGTAGTCGCACCCTTTCGCATACCACATAATGGAGATGCTAGCACCAGTCGAGGCCGCCAGGGATCGGGAGTCGTCCATGCCCAACAAGCGGGTCTCAAAAGACGACGCCTCCAAGGAGGGAACGACGCCAATGGCGCCGCCGTCGCTCGTCTAGAAAACTAGACAGGGTTTTCACCCAGAGACCCCGTGCAGCAGGGTTATAGCTCCATAATAACGCCCCCAAGAGGGAAAGCGACGTCCGAGGACGCCGCCGCCATTCCGCCAGCCGAAGCTAGCAAATATGGTAGACTACCTGTTCCAAATCAGCTGCACGGAAGCAACAGGCTTAATAAAACCACGCTGCATGCCTGCACATCAATACCTTCTTTGCCTGTAGACAAAGCCAGTGATTTTTTCAGTCTTTCATAAGTTAACCACCATACCCTGGTATACCAAGAACTTTCTGTTCCTTCCTCTCTGAAGCTGCTATACAAGGAGACACCATCAGCTTTTCTTATCTTTATTGTAGTGTTATAAATTCTCGTTTCTGGTCTTGTAAAATATGTGATCTATATGAACTCAACTCCCAGGTCTATAGCCTGATGAATTCATATCTACTTTTATATGAACTTTTATGCTGTCATGTATGTAACCTGATGGACAAGTTCATAGTAGAAATATAGAATACTTTTATCCCATAAATTCAGTATATATTATCACATCTTCATATGCCGCGCGCCCAGGCGCGCGCCAATCACTAGTAAGATTATTATAAGAACATAGTACCACATGGAAGTTTGTTACATACCTTGTCCTGTCCAAGTGAAACCGGTTCCTAATGCCTTAACAATGTTTTATCCTTCTTTTGTTTTCACTCTAGTGCCTTCAGAAACTTCGTTAGTATTTACGTACAAAACAAAACTCGACGTTACCAAATTTTTAATTTTATAATTTAATAGCCATATTGTTCCTTTGCCATTGATGATAATATATGGCTTACAAAAGAAAACATAATGATTATTAGATTGGTAACATCTTTTTTTGACCGGAGTCAGTAGGGGAAGCCCCTACCTCTTTTTTTAATTTTTTTTATTCCAAACCCAGTTAATTCGCTCCCATAGTGAGTTGAACCTGGGTCTGCAGGGTGCTACTCAGGTGCTCTAACCACTAGGCTAGAGGCCCTTTCACATTAGATTGGTAACATCGCCAAGATGGATATGTTTTTTAAAAAACCTAACCGTTGTAAGTTTAAACCAGTCAAATCTCTTGCAAATGTTCATAAGATTTTTTTTGAACGAACCGCACAAGACATTACGTGTTTTATTGATATAGCAGAAAAAAATACAAGTCTACGACCCTAAGAGGTCATAATCAGGAAAACACAAAAGAAAGAAAAAAGAAAACTGCACTCGCCCGGTTGGATTGGGACATCAATGCGGGGTATCACTCACAACCGCTCACCGGCACAGCCGCAATCCTACGAAGACCACAGCAGAGAAGATCAGCCGTAGCTCCCACCCACCTGCCGCACCCTTGCAGTCATCAAACTCCGACGTGATCCGACGCTTGGTAGAGAAACAAAGGAGGCAGACGCCTTCGTTGGACGTTGCAACAAAGCAAGACCTATGCGGCGGGATGAAAACACCGAGTCCGAGCAAACACAACGCGTGGTGGCCTTGCCACGCCCGCCGTTGGACGCCTCCTCTCTCGTACGCGGGGGCCTCGCCACATCCGCCACAACTCCATGCTCCGGACTCGTTCCTTGTATTGCCGTCAAGATAGCGAGCGACCCTTCTCCAAAGAAACTTAACCAAAGCAATCGAACCGCCACCGTGGTTTGACTTCACCACGCTGCTTCCTTCCTCACGAAGCCGCCGTCTTCGAACCAGTAGATCAAGGTTGTCTCCTGTGCCATCTTTCGACGTTGTACCGCACCAAATAGACACAGCCATGCTGACCTACCCGCCGCGATCCGCTATAAGCCGAGTCGTCTCCCGATGTCGTTGTCGCAAGCGCCGTCCTCCAACGCTGTCCAACACCAAACCGGCAATTGCGAAGCAGCGTCGACCATCATGGTCCGCTGCAAGCAGCCGCACGACACCCAAGCGGCGACCCTTGATCATCAACAAGAAGATAGCCGCCTCGGCGTGAGGTAGTCGCACCCTTTCGCATACCACATAATGGAGATGCTAGCACCAGTCGAGGCCGCCAGGGATCGGGAGTCGTCCATGCCCAACAAGCGGGTCTCAAAAGACGACGCCTCCAAGGAGGGAACGACGCCAATGGCGCCGCCGTCGCTCGTCTAGAAAACTAGACAGGGTTTTCACCCAGAGACCCCGTGCAGCAGGGTTATAGCTCCATAATAACGCCCCCAAGAGGGAAAGCGACGTCCGAGGACGCCGCCGCCATTCCGCCAGCCGAAGCTAGCAAGGGCTTTCGTCTGGAGCATCCAGCCCTGATGCACGCGCACGGAGCAGGAGAACGGCACCACCACCACGACCACTCCAACCGAGCGACACCTCCGCCGCACACCACGTGTCCCGCTGCAGCATCTTCTCTCCTCTGCCGACCAGACCCCGAAGCGCGGTCACCATCACCGGCCCCTTGGCAGCGCGCGACCACCGCGCCGCAATTGCCGCGCATCGCGGGCCAGCGCGGACGCACGCTCCTTCTCCTCCACGCGGCCTCCTCCCGGGCCGGCCACGGCTTGGTGCCTGCCTGCCCTCTCCAAGCCCCGCGCCGGACGCTCCCCTGACACCCGGGCGCCGCCTGGAGCTCTCCCGCAGCATGCCGAGCGCAAGGGCCTCTGGCCCTGTCTCTTATACACATCGGGCCGCCGGTGGCAGCTCGCATCAGGCGGCCGCCGACGCACCTTGGCGTTGCCGGAGCTGCCGCCACGCAGGAGCCGCGTCCAAACTCGCTCGCCGGCCGCGAAGCCATGGATCTGGCCGAAACACAACCGGATCTGCGCCGCCGAGCCTTCCCGCGACGGAACGACGACCGCGCCGCTGAGCTCCCATAGGTGACGTGGACGGCCGCGTCCGTCCAGATGCGCCCATGGCACGGCGAGGAGTCCCGGCACCGCCTTCATCGCGAGCCGCACGGGCTTCCGGCGGTCCGCTCGAGCGGCGGCGCGACGAGGGAGAGGTGGGGGAAGAGGTGCAGCGGCGGTGGTTTTTCCGAGGGACGCGGTTCCTTCGGTCCAATGTTCATAAGATTGACTACGGTAAAATTCTTAGCCGCAACCAACGCTCTAAGCTAGTGCTATAATTATAATTTAAATTTAAATGCATATGTACCTCGATGAAATTGGGATAACTTCAAAGTTCAAACAGATTTTGTACTCTCTTTTCACGTGCTTGCTCTCAACCCGACACTGGGACCGCAAAAATACGTGCAAGCTATCCGTATTTCATCCAATTGGCGAGAGGAACCCAAATCGGTTTATGTCGCGAGTAGTCGTGTAGTCTCTCCGTGGCTGCGTCCCGGGTTTATTGTTACTCTCTTTTCGTGCAACATGTGCGCTGCTGTGCCGTCAATAGCGATCTGTAAACCAACTCTCATCTTCTTTAAATACAAAGATACGTAGATCTCCTGCGTATTCGAGAAAAAAAACCCAAATCGCAGGCAAGCATGTTGCCTTGGGCCCCATCTTTGACTAACCAAGCCGCTCGGTGCGGTCGCTTCGTCTGCGAGCCCGAACCCGTCCCCGTCCCCGTCCCCGACCCCGACCCTGCACCGGAATCCTTCCCCGCATCTTCCTTCTCCCTTCCGTCTCCCTCCTCTGGTTGTCTCCCCAAAATAGAGGGCCCTGCACGCCGCATTCGGATCCCGCCCAGCCGCTCCCGATCCCGCCCGCTCCTCCCCACCGCTCGGCACGATCCGCCCCACGTGCTCCGACTGCGCCGCTACGGCGCTACCCGGTCCGCGGCCGAGCTCCCCCGGCGCTTCTGCGGCCGGCGCCATGGCGAGCGGCGGCGGAGAGCAGGCGCCGGCGCCGGCGGAGGCCGAGCCGCTGGAGCTCGTGCTGTTCCAGGTCGCCGAGTGCTATGTCTACCTGGTGCGCCCCTCGCCTCAGCCTCCCCGCCTTCGCGTTCCCTCGATTTTCCATGGCAGTTTGGTTTAGTAGTATCCTGTGCTGTGCTGTGTGCTCTGCTGTCCATGCCAGCCCTCCTCTGCTTGTTTGAGCGGCGTAGTTCGTCTGAAACGTGCTAATTCTGCTGTGGGTTTATGCGCAGATACCTCCGAGGAAGACGGCTGCCTCCTACAGGTACACTTCTCAGGCTCACCAAAAGATGTGGTAGTCGACTTTAGGATTTGGAATGCACTTCTTTCTGGTCAGTAAAGTAGGCGCAATTAGGAGTGACTGTCCGTGCGATGAGCTAGATTGATCCTAAGTTTTTGAATTAGCTAAGAGCTGTCACATGCTACTGATCCTTGGCTGCTTCTATTTGTTGGAAGACCATGTGAGCTCTTCATTTCACAATTGGGCTCGTTCCTTTCCGTCCTAGTATAAGTTGGGATACATTTGGTGTTCAGTGGGAATAATCGATTACTCTGGCGGTAAAATCCAGGGCGGATGAGTGGAACGTCAACAAATGGGCATGGGAAGGGGCGCTTAAGGTTGTCAGCAAGGGTGAGGAATGCATCATCAAATTGGAAGACAAGAACACAGGTACAGTAATCATTTAAGTGCTTTTGCCTAGTTTTTTTCTTTGTTCACGGTATCAATTCTGTAAATGTGTTTCAGGCGAGCTGTATGCTAGGGCATTTCTCAGAGAGGGTGAACCACACCCAGTGGAACCTGTAATTGATAGCAGCAGGTCTGTGTCTGATGCTGCCAAAATATATACTCTAATCCTAGAATGAAATATATGCCTCTGTATTCTCTAGTGTCCATAAAAACTACTTGAAGACTGTATAAGGCTATAAGCAGAACCTGAATGATTATTGCTGCTCAAATACTTTCTTCTTGCAGATATTTTGTTCTCCGCATTGAAGAGAATATAGGTGATGACTGTCTCTTTCTTGGGCTCTATGATATTCGTTGTACCTTATTGTTTCACTTAGCGTTGAGTTGAGGGTCATAGCTGGTACTCTACTTAAAGTGATGTGGTCAGTGCATCTCACATTGGGTAATACACTACAAGCATAACGAACCTGACTGTGAACTGCAGATGGGCGTCAGCGTCATGCTTTCATAGGTTTAGGCTTCCGTGAAAGACCTGAAGCATATGACTTCCAAGCTGCTCTACATGATCATATGAAGTATCCTTTTGTTCATTTGAAACATGATATGTGTGTCATAAAAAATTCACATGATTTCTTTTTCCTGTGCAAATTCCTCGAATACTGAGATTCTATTTGGTATGGCTCTGCCCACTGATTTCGATTAGCAATAATACATGGTAGATTGTTATCTCAGACCTGTCGATGTTTAATTTTTTTCCTTGAACACGCAGGAGAGCTGCGTATCATTATATTAAGAAGAAAAGACGTTTAATTATTTGATCATCTACCTATGCAGTCAGATCTTAGTTTAGTTGGCAATTGTGCTTTAATGTGAGTTGTATGAAATATTCCTGTATTTTCCACAAGGAATTCAATTCAACTTTCAGCAATCATGATTGTGTGATTATACTTCCAATATCTTTTTTATATAATGCACTAGCTTGCCTGTATGATTTGTTCTTCTCTTACATTATCAAAGATATCTAAACAAGAAGAAGGCTGCTGAAGAGATGGTTCAGCATTATGAGAAGCAATCATCAGTGGATTACAGCCTCAAAGAAGGGGAAACTTTGGTGCTTCAGCTTAAAAACGTAAGTTTTCATCTAAATATTTTACTGGGAGAAGAAAACGAATCAGAGAGCCTGTTGATGATAGATTGTCTTCTAAGGTCTGCAAAACTAACAGTAGATTTTGCTCCATAGTTGTACCTTAGGTTGCTCAATTACAAGTTCAATGGAAGGATAGCAATAAACAACTGGATCATGGAATCCTTGTCAATCTACAAGTTCTGACCTAAATTATTTTTGTGTGAAATGTACAGCTGGTTCTAAACTGAATCTTAGTTTTGCTTATACGTAGTTTCACCGAGATTTCTCTTATGGCATTTGAACAGAAAATCCCCTTGCATATCCATAAATATATTAGTTTGATGCTTTGAGCCACTCTTGCATAGGAACGTGAAAAAATTGAGCCCTACTGTACTGCATTGAAGGCTATTTGCAATGCTGTGCCATATTTTGCATATATTGATAAATTTTGTACAATGTGCCTGTGTCCCTTTTTGTTCAATTTTTATTGCTATATTTATCTTTGGCTGATATTTGCTGAGTGTCTGGTTTTTCTCTGTTCTGTGCAGAAAGAAACTGGCACTAAGACAAAATCAGCATTTTTTGAGCAAGGCCTGAACAAGCTCTCAGTGAGTGAAAAGACAAACTCCAAGGAGGCCCCCGTCTCCCTTAAACTACCCCCACCTCCACCTTCACCTGTCTCTCCAACCGATTCTGGAGTTGCCGCTTCCCCATTCAAAGCAGAATTTCCTCCCCAAGAACCTGCTGCTGAGCCCGCCAGCACAACCAGCGCTCTCCCCTCAAAAGCCGAACTTCCTCCTGAACAACCAGCCGCCACAGAGAAGGTCGAGCAAGCAACCGTGGATGAAGACTTTGGGGACTTCCAGGCTGCCGGGGGATGTACCATGTACCTTGTACATACAGCATGTTACTGAAACTGTCTTTTTATTTTAATTTTTTCGTCTTCCAAGCGCTGTGACTTTTGCCGGCACTCGTGTTTCTGTATAGAGAGCTACAGTACCATCTCATAAGCTATACAAATACATGGAGAAACCTTGTACCCTTTTCTTTTTGCATTAGTAGCACGCCATGAATTGTTTGCGCAAAGCTTGCTGATTTCGTTTCCAAATCCGATGAGAGCTCGGCAAGCTATTCGGAAATATCCCAAGTGATCCCGACCAAGTTCGGTCCGTATTCGGGCTCTATAAAAATCTATAAATATACGCATTGTCTCATCTATTCGTCGAGATGGAGCGCCTGTCCGTCGACGAAGACGGCGCCGCCGGCCTCGAGGAAGAAGAGAAGAAGCAGAGGGCCTACGCCCATGTCTCCGTGTGCTCGCTGTCCCTGCTGCTGGCCGGACTGATGGCGCTCATGGCTTGCAGCCACGGCGAGGCGCCGCTGTGGCTCGTGTCGGAGCTGTGCGCCGTGATCTGCCTCCTGCTCTACCTCTGGGCCTACCACCTCACGCAGAACCTCGCCACCGGCGCGGCCGTCCCGGTGGAGGCACTCGTCTTCTCGTTCCCGCTCGTCTTTGGCGCCGGCTTCCTGGCCGCGCTGCTTGCGGTGGCCGTCGGCCCCGTCGCCGGGGTGCTCGTCATGGTCACCGACGTGGCATGCACATCTGCCTTCTTTGGGTTCTGCCTCGCCGAGTACGTGCGTCGCAGCAAGCCGCCAACAAGCGCGTGCAGGATAAAATAGCGAGTATAATCACGAGTTTCCAGAATTAACAGCATTTGCTTGGTAATCGACACTAACTGAAAATTAGCAGTATTTGGCAATACTAGTATTCGTGAATTATAAAAGTGTAAAAACTACAAGCAACATGACGCAACATGACACGATGTTAACCGTTTACACGGTGGTTGTTTCGTTTGTGGAGTGAAGTCATCCCACACAAGAATACCCACAAGAATACCATTCTGTCATATCTCATCGACCCAGCCGCTGAAACCATGTGCTTTATCAGATCTCGACAAAATCGTCTTCATCGGTTTCATCGACCCATTCTACCTGAGAGTAAGCTGCGGATTTCATCATGTCCGTGAGGCCGGTGAGGTCTTCCAAATACGTTGGTTCGTTTATCACCTGCATCACAAAATCCATTCCTCTCCTAGTATATTCAGACAATACCTGCGACATTTTGCGTGGAATCACATAAGAGATCGGCGGCAAAGCTGTCAGAAAAGTTTCTGATAGTATCATTGCATGTTGTGCACAATTGAAGTTTACATACCGCATTGGAACATGCCGTACAATTGCTTGAGGAATAGCCCAAGAGGGTTAACAAGTCGTACTGCGAGAGTGATCCTCGTATCTGGTGAGCCAATAGACCAAGCGTATGGCCACTGCTTGTGCCAGAAATCTCCCCTGGAGCATGTATCCTGTAACAGGCAGTAAAAATATTTATCAGATTTCCTTGCTTTTTGTTCATTGGATGTACCTAGCATCTTCCTTGGAAGTGTGAAATTCAAAGTATCATTTCCAGCTTCCAGGTGTCCAGTTGTTGCTTACCCATCAGGATGATGTAACATTCTTGCGAAGAGGTCTGCGGTGCGTCCAGATGCGATAGAGGCTAGTCCAGGTCGTGTGACTGTACATTGTTGATCCAGTGTTCGATTGGAGACCGACTGCATAAACAATAATGTCATGTTGTTAGGGGTAACACGTTAAAACAATACTGAATATATAATTTCCAAAACATGGAACATTACATCAACAGGAGCAACGACATCATTGCAGAAATAACACCCCAGTCTTTGACGTCCAAGAGCATCCTTTGTGGACAGCTTATCTGTGGCAGCAACGAGATTTGAAGCTTCACAGCTTATGCCAGGACCAGCCCCATGTCGCATAACAAGATAACTGTCATATCCTAACGCTGTGGTAATAGCAATCTGCAATGCAGAGATGCATTAGCATATAACACTTCCAAAGGTCTACGTTTTCAAGGATGCCTTCAAGGTTTACCTTGTTTTCGTTAGTGCAGAGGAGCGTCGGAAGCCATCTACTTTCCCTAGTGTCAGTCAACAAGAAGATAGCATCGTGGGTAGCTACTAATTCCTTAAGGTGCTTGCAATCTTGGAGCACACCAGCTGCTTCACTAGGAGACACAGGATCATCTCATAAGCTATACAAATACATGGAGAAACCTTGTACCCTTTTCTTTTTGCAATAGTAGCACGCCATGAATTGTTTGCGCAAAGCTTGCAGATTTCATTTCCAAATCCGATGAGAGCTCAGCAAGCTATTCGGAAATATCCCAAGCGATTCCGACCGAGTTCTGTCCGTATTCGTGCTCTATAAAAATCCACTATTGCCAGAGCCAGACCAAGCATTGTCTCATCTATTCGTCGAGATGGAGCGCCTGTCCGTCGACGAAGACGGCGCCGCCGGCCTCGAGGAAGAAGAGAAGAAGCAGAGGGCCTACGCCCATGTCTCCGTGGGCTCGNTAATCAACTAATATTCACTGACATCAACTCTACATAAACACAATTTAACTCAGTAAATCTTACTCTTTAGAATGATGTAACATCCTAGCAAAAAGCTCCACTGCTTTGCCAGATGCAACAGAGGTAAGACCAGGTAGTGTTCCATTAGGATTTGGCTGGAAAAGAGTAACATTAAACATGGCAGTGTAATATAAAACCAGGAAAAAATGATAAGTATGAAATAGACACAGTTGGAGAACATGTCCACAAAACAGAAATCTTTAGCTGATGTACATTAAAAAGGGAAGCAGCATCATTGCAGAAGCAACATCCCAATCTTTGATGGCCAACAGCATCTTCTGTGGACAAATTTTCTATCTGAGAAGTTACTTCATCTGTACCCCCACTTGTTCCTGGACCAGCACCATGCCGCATGACAAGGTAACTGTCATTTCCTAATACTGCAGTAATAGCAATCTGCGTGGAGGCACAACATATCATTAGTACCTAGCAACAATATACACAATGAAATGTAGATATTAAGAGTACTTTAAACTGAAAATGTGTGGTTAATTCCCTCCTCCAACCCTAGACATTCTAGTTCTTCGATATTGCTATATGAGAATTACAAAGAGCCTTAGCCAATGGATAGTGTGTTCAAGCTTTACCTTGTTTTCACTTGCACAGATCACAGTCGGAAGCCACCTGCTCTCCCATGTGTCAGTTATCTCCGGGGAGAAGCTCGCCGGAAGAAGGGTAAATGTTTGGTTTGGTGCGAGAGTAGTGTTGGTGTCCACTGTCCAGTTTATTTCTCGCTTGACTTTGAGCTGGTTGATCAGCAGGTGCAGGTTGGTAGCTGACAAAGTCCTTGTCTATGTAGAGTGATTGCTTGACAAGGTCAGATGTGGTCACACTACAACTGTCAACCACAGTAAGTTTGCGTACACCCCAGGTCTGGAAAAAAAAAATGTTGCCACCATAAACGAAAAGGGGAAGATGAGCTTCTATTCTGTTACAATGACTATGAGTGTAGTAGCAGCTCAAAGCAGTAAAGCACTAACCATAAGTAGGCGAGCAACTTCACATCCAAGAGTTCCAGCACCCAAGAGAAGAACTCTAAGACGAGATAGCTTCTCTATATTCACAGGAAAGTGGCGCCACCCCATAAGCTTCAAGTGCATGAGTTGTTTTTCTTCGTCCTGACTGTACAAAATAAAAGATAATTCTATTCACTGTTGATTATTTCCAAAGCTCGATATACAATAGATCTACCTTGCTGGATTCATTGATTGAAGATCTATTTCCTTCGGCTTCATTTCTTTTGCTCCCATTCCAGGCTTCTCTCCTTCCCATCCAATAGCATCAGGTACATGATCAGGATCATCCCAGCCTGTCATAACGGTCAGTGTTACAAATGGACAAATTGTTGGCAAAAGTACCAAGCTGATTATTTTCCACCATATTTATACCAGAAGGTGGTGGAAATAATGCTTCGCCAATGAGAGACTGTTCTAAAGCAGGCCGCCCTTGATGTTCACGGTAGCAGAAGAACTGAACTTTCTCAATCTTCCACCGGATGCTCAGGAATGCAATATAGTTTCTAAGAGCCCAGCCAGGGCAATCCAAGCGATAGCCATGATCATAAAATCCAAATAGCAGCTGCAATAACAAAGCAATGAATTTGTGTGCAGCGCAAAGATGTCAATGAAGACGGGCAAAATAAAAGATTAATCAACACTCTGATACTTTAAATGATCAAATATATGACACAATAACACAAACATACCCTTTGATAGTTTCCCTGGCAATCTTTCCAGTCCCTAGGTCTGGAAAAAAAATGGTTGCGACCATAAACGAAAAGGGGAAGATGAGCTTCTATTCAGTTACAATGACTATGAGTGTAGTAGCAGCTCAAAGCGGTAAAGCACTAACCATAAGTAGGCGAGCAACTTCACATCCAAGAGTTCCAGCACCCAAGAGAAGAACTCTAAGACGAGATAGCTTCTCTATATTCACAGGAAAGTGGCGCCACCCCATAAGCTTCAAGTGCATGAGTTGTTTTTCTTCGTCCTGACTGTACAAAATAAAAGATAATTCTATTCACTGTTGATTATTTCCAAAGCTCGATATACAATAGATCTACCTTGCTGGATTCATTGATTGAAGATCTATTTCCTTCGGCTTCATTTCTTTTGCTCCCATTCCAGGCTTCTCTCCTTCCCATCCAATAGCATCAGGTACATGATCAGGATCATCCCAGCCTGTCATAACGGTCAGTGTTACAAATGGACAAATTGTTGGCAAAAGTACCAAGCTGATTATTTTCCACCATATTTATACCAGAAGGTGGTGGAAATAATGCTTCGCCAATGAGAGACTGTTCTAAAGCAGGTCGCCCTTGATATTCACGGTAGCAGAAGAACTGAACTTTCTCAATCTTCCACCGGATGCTCAGGAATGCAATATAGTTTCTAAGAGCCCAGCCAGGGCAATCCAAGCGATAGCCATGATCATAAAATCCAAATAGCAGCTGCAATAACAAAGCAATGAATTTGTGTGCAGCGCAAAGATGTCAATGAAGACGGGCAAAATAAAAGATTAATCAACACTCTGATACTTTAAATGATCAAATATATGACACAATAACACAAACATACCCTTTGATAGTTTCCCTGGCAATCTTTCCAGTCCCTAAGTTGTCGTACAGAGGCAGAGGAATCTGAGGATATACCAACCAGAAAGAATGGAACAACTGCAGAGATATAAAGAATTGTCGAATCAGATGAACCGAACAAACTAATAATATGATGCCAAGTATATGCACAAGCTGTTAGGGATGATTCTCAACAAACCTGTTGTTTCACTAGAACTGCGCCACTCTTGAAATGCTTTATACAAGGATGCTGCCTGCAGGAACAAATAAACAACTTTCAGTACCAATTGGGTGGATCAAACAAGGAAACTGGTGTTCTTCAATATTAGGTGCACATGAAATGGACCTCTTCTCTGCTGAGCACTTCTGAGGCACATTGCAAGCTGAGCAGGGTCATTCTAGACTTGAAAACCAACGCGGGGAATGCAATATTGTAATAGACCTTCCAATTCTTCAGATCAGCAAACGATATCACAAGGAACCTAAGTAGAAGAGCAGGATTCTCTTCTACTTCACCAGATATAATGTGATGCAAGATCTGCCCCTCATGAAATTAAATTAGAATTAGACAAGTAAATGAATGGGTGAGCAATAGAAAATCCTCGAGCATGCACCTTCTTTGCTTCTGCTCTCAGAAGAAATTTCCTATCTAGGTTCTGGAATCCCCTCATGTTATTAGTGTTAATGAGGGTCCCTGGGATTGGGCAATTGTTCCTAGAGCCAATGGAATTGTCAGGTGGTGGCACTAATGATTCTGACTCTAGGTTGAAGAAGCTTGCAGTGCTGCGATACTGGCGCGGAGTATAATAACCTGACATTGTTAAAAAAATGTTTAGCTTACCAAGAGACCTGTAACTATGAGAGGAATAGGCATGGAGCAAAACTCGTTGTCAATAGATTAAGGAAAAACACAAATTTAAAATTCTTTACTAGAAATGTGTTCCTATGAGGCTCAATTCATCCTCAGAATCACAATTTGGGCGTTAAGAGTGTGGACAGCAGTGGAGAATTAATGATTAGCAACCCCTCTAACCAAAAACATATAACCGTTCAAACAACTTTTTTTTTAGCATGAGGAAGGCTAATGCCCGAATCCAATCCCAGCAAGCTCTAACTAAAAACCATTCGAATCCGTGTCTAAACTGTGATGCACGGAGACAAGCAACTCAAAGCAATCTCTCAAACAATCACATTAATGCAACACCTCAGCCTCAGCAACATTGCGCCCACGAACCACCACCTGGGACGACGCCCCACAACAACCTGGGATCGTGAGCGGTAAACAAGCACGTTGAGTTGGGGTTCGATGCTGGGAGCCCGGTAGCGGGGGGAGCGGGGCGCAGGGGATCCGCGATCGCTCCCTGTCCTAACTCGCGATTTCTACGGGGCAAACCGCAGGAGACAGAGAGGATTGGGAGCTGACCGGTGATGGGGATGGGCGAGTCGTCGGTGCCGAGGACGTCGAGCTTGTGGCGGCGGAGCGCGTCCCAGAACCCCTCCTTCGCTAAGCTCTGGATGGCCTGAACCTGCAGCGGCCGCGGGAACCCCGCCCCCGCCGCACCGGCACCCGCCATCGCCGTCTCGTCTTCCTTCCGCCGGCACGGCCGGTACTGCTTCTGCTTGATGGTTTTGGATTTTGTTAGTTTGCCCCCTGGGGAAGAAGAATTCCCCGACGGATATCGCTCCTTGTTGGACGTTGCTTTGGCGTGCGTACAACTCGAAAGCGTTTCGTGGAGTTGTTGAAGACCACAAAGACAAGACAATACTGTACTTGTCATGGAGGAAGTACATACAAGTCTGTTCTTAAAAAAAACTAAGACACGTATATGTAGGGATACAAAGTTATTGTAGCAACTGCGGTATAACTGATAAATAAATTCAAGTTTTTCCTATACAGCAGGTGAAGGAAGATGTTTTTTAATTGATGAGTAGTAGCGAGATGGGAGAGAGATAACTGTTGTTGCCAGGATTGTCCTGTTCGTTTGGTTTATCAGCCACCGGCCAGCAATATTTTTCTTTCAGCAGAAATCAGCATCAGCTACCAGCCAACTAACGGTATTTTTTTCTCAGCACAAATCAGCAATGGGCAACAACTCTTCTCTCGTGCACTTCAGTGATCCGAAATATAAGTTCTCTTTGATATTGACATAGTCTACAAGATGAGATTTTGGCTAATAATATTTATAAAAATATATTATCGTAGCGAACTGAGGTACCTTACCTTGTTAGGTTTTATACTAAAACCTAGCTATTTAGCTTAGCCCTTGTTTAGTTCCAAACTTTGGCATTTCATTTGTATTTGTGAATAATTATCCAAACATTGATTAATTAGGCTCAAAATGTTCGTCTCGCAAAGTACAACAAAGTTGTAGAATTAGTTTTTGATTTCATCTACATTTAGTACTGTATGCATGTGCCGATATTTTAGTGTGATGAGAATCTTCTCTTTTATAGTGGAATTTGAAAACTAAACAAGTCTTAGTTCGGTGCGGATTGTCGTATTTTTTTATATTTATTTTAGGAACTAGTGTGTTTATGAGTGTCCTCCCATTCGAAAAAAAATCTCTTCATGCAAAGAGTTATATAACATGGAAGTATTTTTTTCACATTAACAAATCTAGTTATACTAATTTAGTAATTTTATGTTGTCAGTCTATATAATTTTTTAGATATCTGAGTCAAGTTAGAAATTTTTGATTTAGCACAAATCATGAGAAGATGAACTTATATTCTTGAGTAAATTTCACTAGAGGTCATTAACTTGTCCCAAGTTCTTATTCCGGTCTCGATACTCTCAAACTGCACATAATAGTTCCGAAACCTGTCCCGTGCTCTCATCTCAGTCCTTAAACTTGTCTTTAGTTCTCATTCCGGCCTCAATATTCTCCAAATACACGTAAGGGCCATTAAACTTGCCCCATACTTGCATCTTGGTCCATATACTTTGAAAATACATTCAGTTATTTAGGGAAAAAATTATGAGCTTTTTAAACTCTTAGGATTTCGAACCAAGTTTGAATCCCACTTAAAAGTGATCTAAAATTAAAGGCGCATTCATCATAAAAATGAGTAAAATATCAAAATCTCATAAATAACGATGAGTAATTCTCTTTTTTTATTTCATAGATAACCAAAACTAAATGATTTCACATCTCTTATTAATATAAAAATAATATCAATTATTTAATAATTGTGTTAAAATAACAACCCCATAAATTTTGGGTCAATTTTGAGTGGGATTCAAATGTGGTTTGAAGTCACAAAAGTTTGAAACAATTGTTAATTTTTTTAAATAAATCAATGCATTTTAATGAGAACGCGTGACAAATCTAAGAATGTTATGTACATTTTAAGATGACCAGCACGGTATAAAAACCATGCAAATTTAAGAACCGCCACTGAAATGTACTCCCTATTTTTCATCGGAGAAAGCATGGTTTTGCCTATCGAAGTAAAGCAGTTCAGGAGACGATCGAAACAATGGCACCTTGCACACACAAATAATGCCAATGACCGTCTGACAGACGTGAAGTTTATGTATATAGGTTATACTGTAAAATACTCCGTAAAAAGGATCGCGCATGGCCACAGCAAAGCCGGCCCAATAGCCACCATCTACGCGTACTTGGCGAGCTCTTCGGCGAACGCGGCGGCGTGCGGCTCCTCAACGCAGCGTAGCATGAGCCGGATGCCGCGCTTGGGCGCCGGCGGCTTGAGGTAGATCACCGACGCGACGATGTTGACGTGGTCGTTGGCCGTGAACACGTACCCCGGCTCGCCGAAGCCGTAGTCCACCTCGTTGAACCCGACGCGGCTCCAGTCCGACACCGTCACCGTGCCGTAGTCCAGCGGCACGTTGTAGTGGTCCTCCTTGGCGCCGCCGCGCATCCAGTCCGTGAACCGCGCCGTGAGCGCCTCCTTCGCCTCCCGCATCAGCCCGATCACCTCCGGCAGCGGCGCCTCGCGGATGGCGCTGCTGGTCCGGGCGATGCCCACGGGGTACACGCAGTTGCCGTAGTAGCCTTCCACCGACGGGAGCACGCCCTGGAGGAGGTGCCGCGTGCTGGCGGCGAACCCGAGCCGGACCTCGGCGTCGTCGGGGAGCCCCGCCGCCACCGCGCGGCACTTGAACACCACGGCCGTGACGGCGTCGAAGGTGGAGCAGGCCTGCCCCGCCGCGGCGCTGAACTCGCCCTTGATGCGCGCGATGCTCTCCGGCGAGATGTCGACCACCTGCGTCACGAAGCTGAACGCCGTGAACGACGGCGGCGGGCCGCGCGGCAGCTTGGGCGGGTCGGGGATCGTCTCGCGGTCCCAGACCGGCGCCACCGACGGCGCCGGCAGCTCCCGCGCCATCTCGCCGGCCGCCTTGAGGAACTGCGCCGCGCCCTGCCCGTCGAACACCAGGTGGCTGAAGCAGATCCCGACCGCGAACCCGCCGCAGGTGAACTTGGTCACCTGCAGAGCTCAAATTCTCAGCACTTGGAAGACGATCTCTCTCCCGGATCCGGCAATCAAACGTATGCGTCTTCCTAGCTATTGGATCGGAAAAGGGGATCGAGAGGCGATCGATCGAACCTGAGCCATGATGATGGAGCAGTCCGTCAGCAGTCACCAGCAAATGAGTGGAGTGGAGGTTGTTGCCGGCTGCGGCCTCGGTTTGGCAGGAGCTCAACCCAACGCTTTGATTGTGAGTCGTTGGCTTGATCTCTTCTCCTCTGGCTGATCCGTATTCTGAATGCTAGTGGATTGGTGACTTTGTGGAAGCTTAGTGGAGCTCACATGATCAGTTGTTTTCTAAATAATTTCCGAGCTTTGCAGCTAATAAATGTGACATCCTACTCAAGCTCTTGCTAATGTTTGGATCTGATCTGAGGCAGGTTCAACTCAGCTTGGTACTTGTTTCATCGCAAATGTTTGTTTAGTTCAGAGGTTGGATAATGAGCACGCAAGAAGCTTCTTCATGGTAATTGTCGATTTGATCATCTGGGGAGTGATTTTGCAGCCAACAACTGATGTATGTGATATTTTTGCGGTCTGCATCCATAGCAAAAGGGTAAAACATAGCTACTGTCCCTGAACTTACAGCATGCCAAAAAGTCTGAATCAATTTGTTTCAAATGGAACACTATTATTCTTTCATCATTCATCAATGTCAATACATGTATAATGTAACTTGCCGATAATGGTACAAAGTATAAACACGATCAACCCTGTCTTATTGCAAGCAAAGTCTGGAAGCAGCAATTTGTCACAGAAAAATACAACAATTCCAACTATGGAATGGAACACACTCACTCTATGCATGCTTCTGCAACTCCTCACTGAACACGGCCGAGTGCTGCCCCTCCACGCACTGCAGCACCAGCCTGATGCCCTGCTTCGGCTTGGGTGGCTTCAAGTACACCACGGAGGGCACAATGTTCACGTCGTCGTTCAAGGTGAACACGTAGCTCGGCTCACCGAACCCATAGTCCACCTCGTTGAACCCAACGTGGCTCCAATCGGTGACAACAAGTGTGCCATAGTCCAGCGACACGTTGTAGTGGTTCTCCTTGGCGCCACCGCTCAACCAATCAAGGAACCTCGATGACAGAGCTTCCTTGGCTTCCCTGATCGCGGTCACGATCTCCACAAGCGAAGCTTCCTTCACCTCCTGGCTGGTCTTGGTGAGACCACCAGGGTACACACAGTTGCCATAGTAGCCTTCGACTGAAGGCAGCGCATTGCACAGCAGGTGACGTGTACTGGCAGCAAAGCCCAGGCGAACTTCAGCGTCGGGTGCAAAGTCGACTGCCAAGGCACGGCATTTGAAGATTATGGCAGTGACCACATCAAAGGTGGAGCACTTCTGGTTCGTCTCATTTGCGACCTGGTCCTTGACACGTTTGATGCTGTCCAGAGAGATCTCAACCACTGACTTCTCAAAGTTAAACGCAGTGAATGACGGTGGCGGGCCTAGGGGTGGCTTAGGTGGGTTGGGGATGGCATCCCGAGCCCAGATTGGCTTGATCGATGGCTCAGGGATGCCCCTAGCCATCTCTCCCACTGCTTTCAGAAATTGGGCAGCACCCTGCCCGTCAAACACCAAGTGACTGAAGCAAATGCCCACAGCAAATCCACCGCATGTGAACTTTGTAACCTGAACATAATTAATTGTTAGTCACTAACATGTAAATTCAGTAACTAGCCATAGCATAGGTCATGTAACAGAGATAAACATGTTACTAGGCTCTGAAGAAAAGTAAGTACTAAGGGCTGAAACTGAGGATGCCTGACCTGATATTTATTTTTTAGACAATGACCTGATTACATAATGACATTTACTTTGTACCTACACTATGTCAAAATTTCACTCTATTGTCAGTTCCATGTCTAAAACGTACTTAAGCATCATAAGCTCCCCCTCCAATGGGGTTGGTATGCTTCCATCTAAATGAACATTGGGGCTACATAATTCGAAAATAATTTTTCAAGTGAGACTAGATCAAGATAAATATTCCTAGACGCCAGGATCATCATCCAACATTTAGATGCCGAAAGATAGTTCTCACTTTTAATGTAAAAGAAAATGACAATTGTTTCTTCAGTTATAAAGCAGCCTGGTACAGACGGTTTGTAATTAAAGATAAAAATTTGGCTGAACGCAAGTCAACAAGGTAGGCAGCAAGAATACTAGAATGCCAGTCAATACTAGACTTGATATTTCATCCCTGTGCCTACGTCTGGTAATCCATCAGCAAGAATTCCCTACCAGGCTACCAGTATTGAGCAGAGGCATGCTAATGTTTTCTTTGATGATCATGATTGATGACTGTTAGCTTATATTACTAGATCAGCTCAAACAATTCATGGAAATGATAAGGTCACTCCCTGACGGTTGAAATCTTAGCAGGAGATTTTATGGCCGGTCTGCCTGCCACATTCACATTCCTAGGTAAGTCGTCATCCCGCTCCCCCTCAGATCCACACACAGAACACTAAACCCCCCACAGATCCAGACCAAAAATTGCGCCCCAAATTTACTAAAAGAAATGATCAGCAGGGACTCAAGCAACTCAGGCAATGGGGGATCGGACGGACCTGCGCGAGCAGCACGGTGTCCTCGACGGGCACCCCGGCCGGCGGGCGCGGGAGCAGCTCCTCCTTGGGGATGCACAGCGGGCGCTCGAGGTTCCTCGCTTCCTCGAGAGAGCAGCTGGCCTCGGCCTCCACGAACCATACCCCTTCCCCCGTGCACTCGATCTCGGGCTCCCCCGGGACGGGCTCCGCGATGCGGCCCGCTACGGGGTAGTACGGCACGAGCGCCCTGGCGAAGCCCTCGCGCATGGTCGCTACCGAGGCGGCCTGGTCCCCGCCCCCGGGCGCGGGGAAGACCTGGATGAAGTCGACGGAGACGCGGACGGCGGCGGTCTTGTCGATGGAGGAGAGCGGCAGGGAGCCGCCAGGGGTGGGCCCCGCCGGCGGCACCAGGGACGGCGGGGACTTGGTGACGGTGGGCGCGGCGCCGGCCATTGGCGAGGCGGCGGCGGTGGGTAGGGGTGGATCTCCGGAGCAAGGGGGGCCGCCGGGGAGAAGCTCGCGGGAAGAAGGGTAATGTTTGGTTTGGTGCGAGAGTAGTGTTGGTGTCCAGTTTATTTCTCGCTTGACTTTTTGCTGGTTGATCACAGGTTGGTAGCTGACAACAACCGACGACTTCGTTAATTTGGCGTTGGGTTCGCAGACAGTGCGGCACATGTTTTAAAAGAACCAGTAGCCAAAAAATTATTATTTTTAAATATCTAATAGCCAATAATTTTATAATTATAGTATAGATATAAATGTAAGCAGGTACAACGTATTTTCAAAGAACCCACACCTCCGTCCCAAATCATATATTGTTTTCATTTCTTTTTTTTATGCATCCAGGTATACAGTATATCTACACTATATCTGGATTCATGGTAAAAACAATAAATTAAAAATATCACAACAACTTATAATTTGAAATGAAGTAGTAAACAAGAATGGTTAGAAAATTAGCCCCCACTAATCATGGTTCATATACAGTAAATCTAAATTGATTATCCCAAAAGAAATATGACTACTCTAAATAGTATATAGGGTAATCAAATATTAATTAAATTGTTTCTCATTGTCTATTTCTTTCATAAAAAAATATAGACAGAACCAATCAATTGCAAGCTCTTTCTAAAGCTCTTAATCAATTACCAATTGAAAACACACAAAATCAGTTACAAGCAGGGCTACACTTCAGTGGGCGCAAATCCCTCTCAGTACTGCACAGAAGACTCACCCGTCATCTATTTATATAGTAAACAGCCATAGTAGAAAATTAAAAAGATTCACAACATGGTGCTTTCATCTCTCGATTCTAAGATAAACCTTGATTCAGGTGCGTCAGCCACTAATTTGAAGGGGAAAAAAAGGTGAGCAGTAATGAAACAAGGAGTTCTGCTTCTCCAATGTTGGAAAGTTTTATGATCATCCCTCTGCAAGAGAAACAAGGTTGTCAGAATTTCCTAGTGAACAATAACTTTATTCATTGCAAAGATTTCATGTTGGACACAAACGTGTTCAAAAATCATCTTTACCATGAAAACTTGAATCCAATAAACCCCAAAATCTAGAAAGGAATCTAAAAGCATAGATCATTTCATCTTGCACTGCACATCACTGATCCTCTTGTCCCTCTGTTTTCCCACACTGAAGTAAACCGCCACTCCTGTTTATCTCTGAAAATGCAGCTTTAGACCTTGCTCAACAACACATGGCTGGTGGTTTCCACAAATGAATTGGGTATCCCTATACCTCTGAAAATATCTGCAATAAGAAAAAAAAATTGATCAAAGTAGACGGCAAACAACTGATAGACCATCTTATATTCATAGAAGAACAAATGTAAGAAACACCCATCATCACTAACTTTTTCGCTTGCTAGCTCACAGAACCAACATATTTACCCTCTTGGGCTCTTGGTGAAAAGGAGGCTGTTGGATATTTCAAGCCATAATGTAAAACTCCAATCAAAATTTGTCTTTCAGTTTGAATGTTTCTTCCACAGCTGCAGAAGCAGAGATGACAATCTGCTTAAAAAGCTAACAGAGAGGCTAGGCAGGAAGGAGTGCAAAACAGTTGTGATATGGTATAAAAATATCTAACATAATGGAAGGGCGGAGCATCTTAGAAAAGCTAGTCGCAAATTTAAAGAAATACCACTGTTCTTGGGAACTAAGGAATTACAAGGGGATCAAATAGTTTCTTAAGACGCCCTTCAAACCTTTAGTGTTTGTGTGGCCTTTAAATTTTTGCCCACTGGTTAATATAACATTGATTTGTTTAGTGCTGATAAACTGTATCAGAACATCAGCTTAATATGTATGGCCTCTGCCAGCATAGCAGCATTAGATTGAGCACCCAGACGTTACAGACGTATATATGTCCAAGCTCTATCTAACATGAATGCTCATGTAACAAAGGCATACACAGACGTTACAGATTCATTGCATGGCATGCAGAGTCTGTCATTAATAGCACATACACCTCTCAGCTAGCATGGCTGCTATATCAGCCGGGTCACCATTTTTGCATGTGAATTAACATGCCATCAAAAGTTCAAAACTATAGCAATTACTACTAGTTCTTGCCACCTATCTCCTATACTAACCTCGGCATCCAAAACAAAGACAAACAATACGACAAGAACAGCACAAACATACCCTGCAACAAGCCAAGGTTGACTTCGATCTGAAGCTGCCATTGTCAGTGCAGTCCTACCCCAGGCCACGCTCGCCTAGGCCACGGACCAGCTGTCATGTGCAGTCATGTTCAGGGGCACGACGCCCGATCGTCCGCATCCAGGAGGCGCAGGCGCGCAGCGCTCATCCAGCAGGCGTGCGCGCATTCAGGCAGGCGGCGCAGCTCTCAGCCCACCCGCCTGCATGCCGTCAACTCGCCCAAGTGAAATCACGTTGAAAGTTTGAAACTCACAGCTTAAGTAATGACTAATGAGTTAGAAAATTTAGTCCAATACAGAACGTGGATTCACAAGAACTCAAGCACACCTCAAAAGTACAAGTTGTGGTACCATTTGTGGGGTACCTGCTTGCTTGTTGTTCTCGCCCAGAAAAAGCTTCACCCGTGATTCGAAGCCATTATATGCCTGGCAACAGGTCATCCTCTGCAGCTGCATATTCATAACAGGAAACTATTAATAGAGTTAGGTACAATATAGAAACAATTTGAATTTTGACAAAAGGTTACAAAATGTTCATTGAGTTCAGATTGTTTTGTCCATAATTAATATATAGTATGCTATGTTAGTTGAATAATTCGTACAAGGGAAGAAAATGTATACCACATAAAACCATTTTATCTTTTAGTGGAATTCTCCCTTGCAATCCAACATCAAAGTAATAAGAGGATACTAAATTTCGTTCAAAAATTACTGGATGCTAAATGACAGCAACCTTGCCACAGCACATATTAGAAAACAGAGCATACATTTAAATTACTAATAATTGAGTGGGCATCAAGAACAGAAGGCCTTAGGTTATCATATGATCTATATGACCATGACATGATGAGAATGAACAAGAGTGACAGTGAACCAGAACAGCCTAATGATATCATCATGTAATGCCTGCATCAGGTAATTGTAATACTGAATTGAAGTCATACATTTGAAAATATAAGTGAAGAACACACCCCGGCATTCTCAATATGAAAAAAAAAACTAAAACTATGTCAGGCTTATGTTTCTACTGCTATTGCACCCTCCAGCAGATCCCAGCTCAACCTAAACTAAGGCAACAAGCCAACAATTATGGTCAACCATGGTATCCGAGGATGAGCATTGCAAACAATTGATTGCACGCCAAGATTAAGGACTATCAAGATTGGTACCGAACTGATAACCTAATACATTGCAGACTCCACACTAGGATGATAGGGTATGGTCCTTGAGAGATCGTTTGATTAATTTCTATATAAAATGGACAAGGACCAAATGAATATGTAGATTGTAACGGCAAACTTAGATGATGCCTTTGCTGAAGAAATGCTTCTACCTAAAATAAAGACACAAACCATGCACTCAATTAACTAAAGTATGACACATCATGTAGTTTTATCTGAATCATGTTTGAAAAAACAGTTCTACATGTACCATCAAAGGCAATTGCAAGCCATTCTAACATATACAAACTGTCCTATTGAATGGATATACTGGCATTACAATATACAAAGAAGAACAAGAAAAAAAAGAGATTCCATCTGGACAGAGCATATCTCAAGTAAAAAGTCAACTGCTCCATCCATTTTTTCATATATAGTAATTTTTTTTGTAAAGTTACCATATTGGTCAGCATTTAGACACTTTTTGAAAAATAGAGTGCATTAGATATATAATTTTAAATAAAACGCTAGCTTGAGATTGCCATTTGTCACCTGATAATATTCCACTATTAAATGTACGATCCACTTAAAATGCTTATATACTCTATAGTATGAAAATTGAGCAAAACGTAAAGAAAATAAGTACGCGTATTTTCGCAAATCCTTGTTCTTCAAGTTTGGCCGATGGGAACCCATTTATTTTATGACACATTATATCCTGAAAGCATATATTACTCCATGACTTAAAGTTGATCATTGCATAACTTAAGTGGTTGGAAACATGCCATGAGCCATTCCGGGTAATATGGGAAAGTTATGTACTCTATTAAGCAGTGCTTCTATAAAGCAATCAAATTTTGAGTACAAAATTGCCCACATGCTAATTGATTCCAAAGGAATACTGCAGCATTAATAATTTCTACTTCTTCTCACCAAATTTTGTATCCGTGTAGGTATTTGTTTATCTGAAGAAAAGGTGAAATGGCAGTACCAAAACCACATATGAAAGCCTAGGAAAAAAATAAATGGTACCTTGTCAATACCCAAGAAAAAGCAAATGCTAGCGCCTATTGCTGCCTACACTCTCATACCTCTCTGCATTGTAAACTGACATTTTAAAGCAAAACATATGTAATGACTAATGAGTTAGAAAATTTAGTCCAATACAGAACGTGGATTCACAAGAACTCAAGCACACCTCAAAAGTACAAGTTGTGGTACCATTTGTGGGGTACCTGCTTGCTTGTTGTTCTCGCCCAGAAAAAGCTTCACCCGTGATTCGAAGCCATTATATGCCTGGCAACAGGTCATCCTCTGCAGCTGCATATTCACAACAGGAAACTATTAATAGAGTTAGGTACAATATAGAAACAATTTGAATTTTGACAAAAGGTTACAAAATGTTTATTGAGTTAAGATTGCTTTGTTGTGGCCGTCAGAGAATTCACCGGTCCCCAACATTCAGAGGGGGCTTGCCATTGCCTTAGGTCTGGGCAGCCTTTCTATGCAATCATCAGTAACAGTTCTCTGACAGTTAGAAAGGCGAAAAAGTGTAAAAAATGATCCAAGATATGAAGCATTAGCAATGCACTGATTAAGACTCAAGGAGGCTTTGGAAAATTGGACATGCAGGTAATTGAAAGGGAATATAACTTATCAGTGACTGTACTTTGGAATGCGGCATGCAAGTCAATATACTTTACTAAGACGATGCATCTTGTATGTACAAATACACGGGGCAACTTACCACACTCTAGTAATGCTTCTCCAGCAGCCAAATTTCTGATATGTTCTGCAAATAGAAGGAAGAGAACACTGTAATATGTGCTACTAAATAAGAATGGAGAGGCAGCAGATCACCAAAATAGGATGTTTAAGAATTGCCAAATTTCTAAACTACTAAATTAAAAATGGCTCAAAACTAAACTAATATGAAATGATTGACTAACTAGTGCAACTTCTGATTCTGCATAAACAAGGATCATTGCAATAAAAATCTTAGGTCATTCCAGAAAGTGCAATTCCTAATATCTATACAGTAGTAAGAAAGAGAGTATCCAGTGAAAATAAGAATCTTAGGTGAAAAAATATAAATGTTAATCATTGAATATTGTATCTCATCTTAGGTTCAAATTGACACATTTATCACTAATGAGAACCCTCCTCCTTATTCCGGGCTTGGGACCGGCTATGTTAACAACATAGGCGGAGTTACTAACCTAACCTTAACTAGTGAAAAACTGGAATAAAAAATTAAGATAATAAGTAGTTAAACAAAATATTTCAAGTAGAAATTGCAATTTTAAAGAAGCAAGTAGATTAAAATGTCCTAACATAGCTACTGCATACTAACATTCCTAGTGCATACAATCACTGATACTGCATATTATAAATGTAAAGCTATTCAAGTGAAGTAAAATTCCATATCAGCACTTCAAGAATTAAAATTTACCTTCCTACGGCAGTAATCTAAAACGTTGCTACTGCAATAATACTGCATAATATGCAATAATGGCAAACTGCAAAAAAAAAGATAATAAGTAATTAACTATTTCAAGTAGAAATTATAATTTTAAAGAAGCAAGTGGGTTAAATTTCTTAACATTGCTACCAGGGAGTACTAGCGCCGCATAAGGAAATACGGAATAGGAAGTGCACTCGCTGGTGGGGCATTTAGAAAAGCCGGTCCAGCATAGAACTCAGGCTCTGAATCAGAGTCCGAGTCCTCTGATGGAGGACATGGCAATTCGTACCTGTGTTTCTTACCTGTGTTACTCGTGGGCGTAAGGCTCAAGCTCCTCTTGCCGCGGCTGCTGTTCGCCGGCGCATCTGAGGGAGGTGCGGTGGCAGCAAGCTTGTCCTCCACCCAGCTTTCGCTGAGGGAGGCGCGGCCGGGGATCTTGAACCCCTTGCTCCCCTCCAGCGAGGATGGCGGCGCAAGATCGGCGTGGGCTGCCTTGTCGCGCACCCAGCTTTCGCTGGCGGACGCGCGACCGGGCGGAGAGGGGGTAGCGGGGGAGCGAGAGGGGCTGCGGATCGACGGCGCGAGCGACATGGCCGAGGGGACGAAGCGGCCGATGGATGGCGCGGGGAAAGCCGGAGAGGGGATGAGACGGCGGAACGACGGCGGGGTGGGGAGCAAAGCGGGCGAGACGAAGCGGCCGATGGATGGCGCGGGGGAAGCCGGAGAGGGGATGAGACGGCGGAACGACGGCGGGGTGGGGAGCAAAGCGGGCGAATTGTTGGGCGGGGTGGGGAGAAGCGGCGGAGCAGCCGCGGCGGTGACGGCCGAGCTGGCCATGGCGGCGGCGCGAAAAAGACGAAACCCTAACCGATTGAAAACGCGGGAAAGGGAAAAAAAAGCTTCTAACCCGAGAAGGCGAAGACACGTCAGCAGCAGACTTCGAAATCTGGAAGCGGTCTCGAAAGCGTTGCGTGGGAGGAAGCCGTCTACGGATACGGCAGTATTTATTTGTCGTACCGTATTGTATTCGTAGGGCGGTATTGTCTGGGCTGGTCGTGTGGGCCAGTGTTGGGGTCAATTCGGCCCAATAAATTGGAGCACGGAACAGCTCATACGATCCAAATATGCAGAACCGGCTGTGCTCAAAAAAAAAAAAATGCAGAACCGGCCACTACATTACTTCAGAACCCAGCTAAATATATTTTTTTTTGCTTTTGATGTTTTTCTTTTCGTATCGCTGCTTCTGGCCTAATGGCCTATATTATATTATGTATATTTAATTTATTATTTTTATTTTCCTTTCCATTTTTCTTATTGATTATCGTCTGCTTTAGTTTGTTTTTTCTTCTAGCTTTCTATGCACATTCTTTCCTGTAATATTTTATTTTCATATTTTGTAAACTTCTCTACTTTAGTTTTTCTATTTTATTTTTCTATTTTGTTATACTTTTATATTATACTAGATATTTAAGATAGTTGTTAACTTGTTTCCCTTATTTTATTATTTTTGCCTTTCTAATCATCTCGTAGATGCTTCTTTATTTTCTTTCCTTTTTTGACGCGTAATCTCTTGTTAGTTTTATTATGTCCTGTTGGTTTTATATATGTCTTTATTTTCCCTCTTTGGAGACGCTGCATTTGAGACCCGCCCTTGGTTTGACGGTGGTGGTGGTCGAAGGGTGGTGTTGCCCGCGCGCAACGGCAGAGGAGGTGCGCTTGGTCCATATTGGCAGGATGGTGTAGAGGACTCATGGGTGCTGGGAGGTCTTCGGTGACGCGCATGGTGTTGTGGTGATTCCGGTGACAGTCGGGCGGAGATGTCGCTCCTATAGCAGTTCCAGATATCTAAGTCCTTGACAAAGGAGTGAAGCGGTAGAAGAGGCGACGAGAGTGTTCAGCTGTTGCTTCACTCGGACAGGGAGATCGACGATTCTGTGTGTGGCATGAGGGTGATACTCCCATGGTGGAGGAGCTCAAGGTGCCGCTCTGACTTGCAGCGGGCCGCGACATTTGGAGTGGCATAGCGTTGGCAATGACAGCGCAGCGCGCAGTGCCTCTTTAGACTCCTATCTCAGTTTGTGGTATTGTAGTGTATTGTTGGGTGCGTTGTTTGTACGGTGGGGTGTTTGCTTCGGCACTACGTACAATTTCTCTTCTTTTATATGATATGGCAGTGCTAATGTCTTTACTTTTAAAAAAATACACTTTCTACTTGCAATATTTTGTTTAATTACTTATTATCATAATTTTTTATTCCAGATTTTCACTAGTTTAGATTAGTTCAGGAACTCCGCCTATGTTGTTAATATAGCCGGTCCCAAGACCGGAAAAAGGAGGAGGATTCTCGTTAGTTGTTATCCTACATTTTCTTTCTTGAATACTGCCCAGCTTGGATTTTGTTTCTTTTTCTTTCCTCTTTTCATATTGCTGTTGCTGGCCCATTATTTATATTCAATTTATTTATTTTTTTCTATCCATTTTTTATTGACTAGTAAAGATGAGCATATCATACGAAATATACACATATAAAATGTACAAAAATAGTGACATTTTATTTTTAGGAAGTTTGAAATGAAATGTGTGATAATAGATGAGCAATAACATATATTTCAACTTCCGTGTTTGCAACAGTAATTGATTACCACAGTTGATTCATAATCAATTTATTATCTTCATGTCAACTACCACATTTTGGTGCTTCAACTGACTCTGGATTTCAGTGAAGGGGAACACAATAGTACAATCTACATTATTTCAATCACTATCCAAAAGATAAGATTGACAAAGAAACATAACATCACAACAAAGACAAAGATCCAAATGAAATAGAACGTGCGATGTAATTAACATCAAAGACCAGTACCAACTAAAACTAGATGTAAACTTCTGTGGGATACCTGTACCGGGGGTACCCCATCCCACCTACATCATCACCAGAAACTCAAGATCAAGAAGAACACAAGAAGAACAATCCTCCACATATTGAAGGACACCCGACTCCTCCCCTAGCGGGTTGGGGAGGCCAACACCGACACCGGCTTGAAGCGTGGTGACTCCCTGGGCGAACAAGGAAGTATCACGCTCTGACCACAACAAGCCAGGGGGTACACGGTGTGCCACCACCTATGTGGAGCCACAAGGCCTGCTGAAGGCGTATGGCTTCTTCCCGAGTCATTTTGGGGAGGCGGAGCACACCTGTCAGAGCACATCTTGGCCCTTGGCTCCTCAAGGGGTCAAGGCCAGCCACGATAAGGCACTCAGGTCTGAAGCCCAAGGGTCAGTCGCCCCTGTCCAAGTATCGGGCCCTGTGAAAGTGGAGGCCCAGACCTACTTGAAGTGACAAGAGAGGGCTAGCCCACAGCCCTAGGCCTAGCGGCAGGCCAGAAGGGGAACCGACATCAGACGCGTAGGACCTAAATCAAGCACACCCTTGACTCCCGGGCCGTCGGTGGGAAAGGCTTAAGCAGCGTCTGATCACATCACTGTGGTACAGATCTGAAAACCTCGCTCCTACACGGTAACACGCCGTCATAATAAACCTAACACACGCTTCTGAGAAGCGTAGGAACTGGCAGTGCCAAGGCCAGGCCCCGACAGGACCGAAGCAACTCGGGCTATGGAAGTAGAAGATGGCGGGCCCCATCGCGGGTACTTGAAAGCCGCCCGGAGGCACTCGGAAACCTCCGATCCCTGTTCACCATCATGAAATCTTCAATTTCTAAATGTAACCGATTCCTGGACGTATATAAGGGGAGAGGGGCCCCAGCAGGGGGCGACGGAGAACAATTGCACAAACACACACCCCAAGAAGGTTCCGAGCACTCGCCCGCAACCTTCCTCAACACTCAAACAATTTACTGTGCAGATCATCTCGATCTGGCACCCGGCTAGCAAGCCACCCCCTTTGTAAGCCCTGAGGTATCCAAGCTCAAGGAATATGAAATCTCCTCACTGAACGTAGGGACATTCTGTCCAAACCAGTATAATTACTTGTGTTTGCATTGCCTACCATCATGTACCGTGGAGAGGCGCCGCATAAGCAACAAGAAATTAGACAGCCGATGTAAGAAGCACCGACAACTTTAAAACTGGACACTTGACATAGATCAAAATACAGTACATATAGCATATTCTTTGTGCTAGTCATGTATTTAAAAAACTAGAGAGACGCACACACTACCCAGTCCCAAAATCAAAATCAACTGGAGAAAGGAAAACTTAACGTGTGGAGCCTAGGAAAGAAACCCTAACACGAGGCTAGGATGAAAACCCTAACAAGACCAGTGCATGTGACTAAAACCCTAACGCAAGGATAGCCAGGCGTGGCCAATAATCAGCCAGCCACAGCCAACCATGACCAAGCCACAGCTGACAGCGGCCAGACGGCGGCCGTAGCCAGGCCAAAGCCAGCCACATATGTCTGATGAAAAGTTTATACTAGCGTAGACACTAAAATATAGATGCATGCGAGGTACGCGATCTCATTCACCATGCATTAGAAAAAAAATCACCATGCATTAGAAAAAATCTACTTACATTTACATATGCATATGAAAACAACGTGAACATAACATACATCGACGTATGCATCCCCATAATTTTGATGACACGACATGTGTATCATAACGTACATCTACCTATGCATCCCCATAGGTTTGATGACAACGACATGTTTATCCTATATAATTTATTCTTTTCTTTTCAACCATGTATAAAACTCAGTTGAACACTATCAAATCTCATAGACAGTCAAATTTAAGCATATATGGTGCCTAACTGGCAATGGCTCACATGACTAAATAAATCTGGGATACACTGTCAAAAACACTATCGAAAACACGTGTCCACATCGAAAACACGTGGCCACATCCTTCTCGTTGAAATGCGAGGGCAGCGTTTCACTATAGAATTTTTTTTTGAAAAGCATATTCGCTTGTTTATATTATTTGGTTGTAACTATCTTTCATTTTGTTTACTAGTATGCGACCAGTGTAGGTTACACTTCAATACTTCATAGCTGCGGTAAGTTTGCAAGCACACAGTTCGCGTAGGCATGAGTGGCATGATATAATTTAAAATTTATCCAAGCCTAAATTCTAGGGAGACATATTTAATCTAGATCGATCCCTGGTCCTGAACTTGCTTTTACTTTTGTTTTTCACATGTGCACGTATAAATCATTATTTATGCTTTACTCGCAAAAAAAATCATTATTTATGCTTGCAATTATCTCGTATGTGCCTAGTTTGATCTAGTGGTTAGTCTAATGCGCACTGATCAAGCCACCAATATAATCCAGCAGTAACCACTTAGAATCAATGGCACTACTGTAGTACTGTGCAGCACGTCCATATCAGATGCGGCAGTATATTTTTTTTCACTTCTGTTCAGAAAACTAAGCACCAGAGGATCGAGTAATAGGTCGAGAAGGAAAATATCAGGGGAAAGGGATTTTGTCATTTGTGTGCTCCGTTAGAGGCACGCTCACAGTCACGGCTACTCGAGAGTCGAGACGCGGCAAGCGACGACCGGCACACATTTGTCTCCAAGGCAAGCTACAGAGGGTCTCCAACACACGTCGTCACAGCGAGAGCGCCACCTCACGCGGCACTCCAGCAAGCTTTTTTTTCTTTGGAAAATGAAGGGTTGAAGAGTATTAAATGGGATTAGAAGGAATTGTGGGAGATTTTAACATACAAGAGAAATTGTTCCACTTCAAACCTCTCCAATCCAATTCAATACTTTATTTTCCAAACAAAACCGCATTGGTCCGCTATTTCGGCGCCCATAGCAACACGATTGCACCAATTGTTCCACTTCAAACCTCTCCAATCCAATTCAATACTTTATTTTCCAAACAAAACCGCATTGGTCCGCTATTTCGGCGCCCATAGCAACACGGTTGCACCGCTTGTAGGGTCGAGATGGCGGACTAGAGGGGGGTGAATAGTCATTTCTAAAAACTTAACTCACCGGCTAACCGAAACAACAGTGGAATTAAAACTATCGGTCTAGCCAAGACTTTACCCCTCTATCTATGATCACTAGCACCTTATAATAGATCCTAATAAGCAAATAAGGTGCCAGGCTAGCACGAGCTCACCTAATCAATTTTAGGAGAAAGATCACACAAACCTATGCCACTAGTACTTCACACACCGGGGAGCTTCTACCCAACTAATAAGCAAAAGCACAAAGCTCCTAAGCTCACTAGCAATGCTCAATGGACAAGACTACACAAGTCTAATCCAAAGGCTCAATTTACTTAGCTACACAAACTAAGCAAAGAGACTAATTGAGCTACACAAGCTAATTAGTCACAAGATCACTACTTCTAGCTACACAAGCAAGAAGACAACTAGCAAGCTACACAAGCCAACTAAATATGAGAGCAACCATACAAGCACAAGATATATAAAGATGTAAATACAATGCTTGTGATTGAGAAATGCAAACCACCGAGAAGAGTAGACAATGTTGACACGGTGATTTTTTATCCCGAGGTTCACTTGTTTGCCACCAAGCTAGTTCTCGTTGTGTCGACCAACACCTCGATGGTTCTTGGCAAAGCTCGCAAGCCGCTGGCCACTCCGGGCACTCCAAGACACCACTCGCAAGTGAGGTAAGTCAATGACACGCTCCACTAGAGTTGCTCTTCGCGATCCCCGCGGGGTGAGCACACAATCCCCCTCACAAATCCTTCTCCGGAGCACCGCACAATCTCCTTGAATGCTTCAATGGAACCTCAATCCACCAAGCCGTTTAGGAGGTGGCAACCTCCAAGAGTAACAAGCAAACCGACTTGCAACACGAACACCTAGTGCCACTCGATGCAATCTCTCAAAGCAATGCACTAGATTCGTACTCACTCGCAATGGATTCACGATCTCACATGAACAAGTGAGCTAGTGGACTCCCAAGGCAAGCATAACCATGGGAAACACATTCCCAATGTGCTCAACCTTGCCCAAGCCCTGGCCATCCATCTATTTATAGAGAGGGGAAGAAAACTAGCCGTTACACCCTTTTCCCGAGCTCCAACAGCTTCCGCGGACTGTCCGCCTCAGAGTTCCAACGGCTAGAAACGTGTCAGACGGTGTCAGAAGTAGCCGTTAGAGACTGGCGGACAGTCCGCCCATCAGGCGCGGACTGTCTGCCACACACAAAATTCAACCGGCCACAACTCACACTTTTGCCCGCGGACTGTCCGCCTCACAAAAGTGCTCTAGATCGCTCAGAAACGTCTCTGTGTAAACAGTCCGTGAAAACGGTCCGCCTCACAAAAATTTGCCTGTGGACTGTCCGCCACAAGGGCCCGGACAGTCTGCCTCACAAACTTCTTCGCGTTGAAAATCAACTACGGACTGTCCGCCCTCTAGACCGTGGACAGTCTGGCCCCCCGGACAGTCCGCCACCCCATAGAGGCGGACTGTCCGCCACTACTTTTTCAGCACAACCGAAGCTCGGTTACACGACCATAACTTTTAGCTTCGATGTCTAAATTAGGTGATCTTAGACTCTATGGAAAGCTAATTCAGAGGGCTATCCATCCCAACTGAAAGCTTAATCTAAAACACTTTGGATCAAAGCAGAAATTCAAACCAAGATCACACTTAGTCATAACCATCACCCAAAACTTCAACCCCTTTGCAAATGTGCCAACCCTATAAGTGTACCACCTTATGTGTGAGTGAATTAGCATTTTCACAAACATTTCTCAAAGGGTTTTTCACTCTCTTCACCACGCCACTCGATCCTAGCAACATCGCAAAGTTAGATCTCTTAAGTGGCACTAGATGACCGATATGCAAACAAGTTTGCCCCTCTTGATAGTACGGCCATCTATCCTAAACCCGGTCATAAACTTCTCTACTCACCTATGACCGGTTAAATGAGATGCCTGTTGATTATACTTTTGCCTTACACATTTCATTACATCTTCTCCTATGTTGATGCAACACATGCATCAACATCATCACAAATGATATGATCCACTTCATATCATCATGCGATTTAATGGTCCATTGATCTTGACTCCACTTGCTTTTCACTGTTGCAACGGTCCATCGGCGCCAAGTCATTGCTCAAGCATCCCGCCACGCGGTCCAGCGCTTAGCCTCTAACTTGCCCTTCACACTTGCAATCAGTCCATCAAACCAAGTCTTGTCTTGATCTTCTCCACTTAGTCACATGACTCCATGTCATGTCCCATATGCAATGAGCTCCTTCATCACATAATCACCTATGGACTAATCTAATCACCTGTGTATTTCACTTAAACACATATTAGTCCACCTAAGTTGTCACTCAATTACCAAAACCAAACAAGGACTTTCACCGCTTGCGCCAGCGATAACCGCACCAACAGCCAACAGGGGCTTTGAGACCGCTCAGCCCCAACCGGCAACGCTGGCACCGGCGCCCCGGATACGACGCTCTTGACCGGCTGACCATCGGTCATACCGTTTTACCGCGAGGCGACATCACGATTGGTACGGCCACTAGGCACTAGAGAATCGAGTACGGCCGCTTTGAGTAATTTCACCACGAAACAGAGTTTAATGACAGATGAAAAGGATAAAGTCCTTAGCTGGATAGGTGCGCGAGGATTTCGTGATATAGGCCCACGCAGCCCAAGATCGAACCACTACTAGAGAAATCATCATCCACCTGGCACACATGCCGCGGCACCCTAAAGACCCGGTGCTAAACGTGCATGAGCACCGGGTCCAACATTCGGGTGCCCTCAAGGACCCTAACACCAACCGGTGCTAAAAGTCTTTAGCACCTGTTGCCCCGACCCTTTACCACCGGGTCATAACACCAAGGGTCATAACACCAATCGAACCCTTTTAGTACCGGTTGGTAAATACGACCCGGTGCTAAAGGGGTGTCACATGCTGCGTAGTTGAGATGGTTAGGTGTGTATGCGCGGGTCAAGAGGTCTTAAGTTCGAATCCCTGCAGCAACGCACATATTTTTTGCGAATGAACACTTTTAGCACCCATTATTTGATCCGATTATTTGACCCAGTACTAAAGATGCAACCCTTTATCACCGAAAATATAGCACCTGTTCAAAAATCCGGTGCTAAAAGTTTTCCAACCGATGCAAAAGGCACCTTTTCTATAACGGTCAAAGTTGCTTGCTCGGTGAACAACCAAAGTTGCTTGCTCGATCTGATGGTTGACGAGTTAACAGGCAATGCGGCTCGCTGTGTGCGTAGGAAATAAGTACTACAGATAAGAGATGGTCACCTTCCCTATCGTATTCGTTTCTCATGTGTCCAATTCTAGCCTGGCCTTGTGTATATCCACCAAAGGTGCCGCTATAATAACCAATTACTTAGGATATGTATATTGATGTCGTCTAATAGCCCGTCTTATACAGTGATATGTAATATTAAGACGACTTATCAGACAACATATACAATAGGTTGTTGTTTTAGTTGTCTCATAATAATACAATATCCCTTAATTTATGGAAAAATAGAGAGATATTATTGGTTGCATGTCAATCAAACTCGTACAATGGTAGGTGAGTTGTCTCATACTCATATAATTTCGCTCATGAGGTGGTCGGTTGTTTCGCGAAACAACGACATCATTCTCTCATCTCGCTTTCTCTCCTCCACATCAGCAAAAATCCTATATGACACTATAGCACTGCATGAGACGACCTATAAGACCGCTGACGTGCAACAATATACCTGCCCTAACACGGATGTTGTTTTTTTGAAAAGATTAACACGGATGTTGTTACACCATCGTTTCCGCTCATGATGCATTACCGTTGTTCCACTAGCCTGGGCTATTATTGGAGTGTAGTATGATCCTGTAGTAATACGCATATGAAAAAGAAACCGAGGGCCGCCGGATTCTTTGTTTCACACCCTCGCCCTCAAAGACTGCTAGTGCTGGGGGACGAGCGCCGGCGACCGGAGCTGTGGCGGACAGCCGGATCCGCCACCCCCGCGCCCGGATCCGGTGACCTCGCGCCCGGATCTGGGGGCTTCGGGGCGGGCTGGCTCGGGCGGTCGCCGGTGGCCGGAGGCCAGCCCGGCGGGTCAGCTCGGCGGCGGCTCGGCGGCGGCTCGGTGGCGGCGCGGCAGCTTGTGCCCGCGGCTTGCTAGCGGCGCGGCCGGGCTGTGGCCACTCCTCATCGGCCGGTCGGCGGCGGGCCGCTCGCCTGGCGGCCGGGTCTTCGGCGGCGTGGGCAGGGCTGCGGCTAGGCCTGGGTCCGGTGCCTTGGGCGCGCGGGACTAGCTCCCATCGCGGCTGGGGCGCGTGGCCCGGCGCTTGCGACGCGGCCGGTGCCTTGCTCCGTGGCTCGGGTCGAGCGCTGACGTTTCTCTTACGGTGGCGGCGTGAGGAGGTGTTGGCCCCCGCCCTAGCTCCCTCCTTTGGCTTCATCTTGGTAATGGCACCGCCTCTGTGTTCACGTCGCCGACAAAGCCGCTCTCGTAGCCACGTCAATTCCCCGTCCGCGCGCTCGCAAGGATGGTGGCCGCGGTGCGCTTCGCTCACCCTCCTCCCGTTTCTGTGGGTGCGGCCGCCGTCGGGGGGACGAGCGCCGCCGGCGACCGGAGCTGTGGCGGACGGCCGGATCCGCCACCCCCGCGCCGGATCCGGCGATCCTCGCGCCCGGATCTGGGGCTTCGGGGCGGGCTGGCTCGGGCGGTCGCCGGTGCCGGAGACCGGCCCGGCGGCGGCTCGACAGCGGGCGGCGCAGTCGGCGGCGGGCTACGGCAGCTCGTGCCCGCGTCCTTGGAGAGACAGGGCTGTTGCTCCTCTTCGGCCGGTCGGCGGCGGGGCCTGCTCGCCTGGCGGACGGGTCGTCGGCGGCGTGGGCCAGGGCTGCGGCTAGGCCTGGGTCCGGTGCCTTGGGCGCGCGGGACTAGCTCCCATCGCGGCTGGGGCGCGTGGCCCGGCGCTTGCGACGCGGCCGGTGCCTTGCTCCGTGGCTCGGGTCGAGCGCTGACGTTTCTCTTACGGTGGCGGCGTGAGGAGGTGTTGGCCCCCGCCCTAGCTCCCTCCTTTGGCTTCATCTTGGTAATGGCACCGCCTCTGTGTTCACGTCGCCGACAAAGCCGCTCTCGTAGCCACGTCAATTCCCCGCCTCTCGGTTCATGCTTTCTGTCCCACCTTGTGAAGCACGATGTCGTCTCCAAAGGGGCCGACAGGAGTTTTGGGACCAATAGAGGGTCCCAAACCTCCCCGAGGTGTCGGGTGTTGCAATCGGGTGCATATGGAACCTAGTGGCGAGCTTCGGCGGCGGTGATGACGAGCGGTGGATGGAAGTGCGTGGGTTCGGTACAGATGCTCTCGGCTCGTCGTGCGGAGGTCCTCAAGCGTAAGCTTGGACTCGGTGTAGGGTCGGGCAACGACGGCTGATCTTCCCTCTTGAGGGCGTTGTCTGCAGGGTCTCGTTCGACGGCGGTTCGTGGAAGTGCTCCGTGATGAAACCAAACGTTGGCGCCGTTGCGCCTTTACCTTCCTGAAGGCATTGTTTGGAGTCTTTTGTAGCCGTTGCTGATGGAGTCATAGGCTCCGCAGAAGGTCGGGTCTAGTTGATCTGTAATGGTCTCATGGCCTTTTAGTTTGTTCGTCGTGAGTAGTGGCTTGCTATCTCTGACGCGCGGCCTAGAGAGTCTCGTTACGGGTTTGTTGGATGCCGCTCTTCGAGCGGTGTGTGCTTTATTGTAAACTGATAATCCCAGTATTATTTGGGGATGCTTTATATATAAAGCTGACTTCGGCCTTTCAAAAAAACAAGGCCGAAAAGCGCGGTATCTATCTATACTAAAAGGATCCTAGAGAATTGAAAACACTTCTCACCCAATATACCCACACCCACCCTCACAGAGGACCCACCTGTCGGGTTGTAGGACGTGGGAAATATGTGGGAAAACAGTGCAAAATACGAGAACTTTTTTCACTTGAGACTCTACCCATACCCACGCGGACCCACTGCTCATGATATACCCAATAACCACGTCTATACATAATTATCCCATGTGACATCAATAAATGTGCGTGCCGCACGTGCGTTCACGCTGAGACTCTGAGTAATCTGACCTGCTGTTTGTGTGTTCCTCTTCCGCATGTGCACTGCAGTAGTGTGATCTCCATTACCTTTGCAGGCAGTCCGTCACAGCTTTTGACCTGCATGATGCACGCACTCATCGCCCTCTGCTCTCCTGACCGGTAGCACACTCATTGGATCAGAAGCACACTCGCTCATTGCGCGGGGATTCTGCGGTGATCCATGGAAGTAACGAAGGATCCGGCTTCCGGCCAATCAAATTAGATGGGTCGGGCGGCGTACGTCACGTCGTGATCAAGAGAAGAATAATGCTGGCCGATCAGGTTTACCGCGCGCGGGCGGCTGCACTTTACCGCTTCCCGTCCCGATCACCCCCCGTCGTTAATTCACCCATCATTGCAAAGATAAGAGATACGCGCCGCCGCCGGAGCCACCGTACCGCACCCAATCCAGCCCGAAAAAAGCGAAGAGAAGCCGGCCAATCAGCTTGCTCGACAGCAACGTATACGTCGCTGCCCGATCAGTCCTCGTCACTAGCGCTGTACTCCGTCGCGTCGCGTACGTCGTCCACTCCCATCCCCCTGCCGCGAGCACGCCGGCCGTGCGCGCATGGTGCTCGTGGGCACCGAGCCGACCTGGCCCTGGCCGGCCTGCGCAGGCGCGGCAGCTAGTGGCGGACACGCCGGACGGAGCACCGCCGCAAAGCCAAAGCGCTCCGTTTCCCTTTTATCCCTTTTCCTATCCGGATCGCCGACGCAGGCAGGAAATATCTCCCGCTACGCGGGCTATCCGTCCGTGTCCGGGTAGGCAGGGGCGCATGCGCGAGTGCGAGCGAGCCCCGTTTCAGCCGGCGCGCGACAAGAGCCGCCGCGCCGATCAGTGGAGCGGGGTGGAGTGGAGCACGACTGCTGCGTCGCGTCGCGTCGCGTCCGCGCGGTCGAGCACGCGATGGCGAGCCGACGGCGCTGCGGGCTACGAGTAGGGTGGGGAGCACGCGATCGAGGGGGGAATGAGTGACCACGGGCCAGTCATCAGCATCAGCATCAGCTCTGATCCGCGAACGGACCGGGCCATCTGCCGACTTGGTTCGTTCGGTTGACTGGCTCCTTTGCATCAAAAGCGACGGGCACTTGCGGGGATTGCGCCGCCCCGGGAGGCACGGAGGGGTGGTGACTGATGCAAGCAAGCTTTCCCGTCGGATGAAACCTAAGCGAGCTCGTGGGTGGGATACAATCATATTGGGCTGTTTGGATCCTTTATTGCTAAAGTTTACTATTTGCTAGATAAAGTTTAGCCCATATACTTTAGTCGAGGGGCTGTTTGGATCCTATATCTAATGGATGAAACTAATATATGGGAATATCATATTTGTCCCTACTTTAACTTCTATGAAGAGAGAAAGTAGGAGAGGTATTTTGTATATATTTTTTTCACATGGTCCCATCCATTAGTATACCCTTTCTATGGCTAATATTTTTTTTATTTTTTTGAGATCATACTAAAGTTTATGCGATCCATGGCATTGCAGCTGGAAAAAAATTGCTGACCGGGCCGGGTATTTTTCTTTTTACTACCGGTAGTCCTAGGTGCCAACTAGATTCGTATGCTACGATGAAATCAATATAGTAGCTTAAAGGTGGTCAGAGTGACTTCTGCAAGTCACAACTAAACTTTGTGTTTAGTTCCCGCGAAAAGTGTGGTCGAAAAGTCACATCGAATCAAATCGGACACTATAGCGTATTGTAGCATTTTTTGTTTGTTTACGGTTATTGTTGTACTATCATGACCTAACTAGGCTTAAAAAAGTACTTAGTTTTTATTTACCTACATCTAATGCTCCATGCTTGAAGAGAGAGATTTAATATGATGTGATGGGACTTTTTACATAGTGGAATTTTGGGTGGGATTTTAAAAACTAAACGCACCCAAAGGCTTTATGTGAATCCACCCTACGTGACTACGTCGTCTGTACATGGATGTCTGCATTGGGCCAGGCCTAAAGGTATGTACTCCCTCCGGTTTGGTAAACAAAGTCGTTTAAGACAGTGACACGGTCACCAAAGCACAACTTTGACCTCTCTTTTCTATAAAAATAAAAACTTTTCGAGGGAGCAGAATTCCTAGTAAAAAAAATACAGGATCCTTCCACTTAGATGAAAAGGAATTTTTTCTTGAAAAATTATATATGTATACTTTTATAAAAGTAATTTTCAAGACCAATCTATTTATATAATTTTCACATTTCCAAACTCAACGACTTAAATGTTATTCATGATTTATATTCTCAATGTTTGACTCAAACCTTGTCTAAAACGACTTCCTTTATCAAACCGGAGGGAGTACAATATAAGACGCTTGTTGCCCGTTTCAACCATTTTCTTGCCGTTAAGGTGAAACTTTTGCATGCGTTAAGTCTAATGCGCCACCAGTCACGCGGAACGCGAAGCGCGCGACCTACGCATGACGGCCTTACTACTAAAATCCAATCAATAGTCAAGGGTTTTTAAATCGTCGATCATCTATATATACAGTCGGAAAACCAAATAGCCGAGAGTATACCGTCCGCTATCTCCCGTCGGTCATCCATGGTCGATCATTTGACCAATTGCCGAGCGGACGTCGGCCACTAAGTTCCCAATGATAAAAGGCTGACCGTCCACTCTAGGCTATTTGACCAAAAGGCCGAGACCGAGCTTAATAGATAAAGCAAGTTAAATATTGGGATTACCAGTTTGTAATGACGTACAAAACACTAGAGGAACCAACACCAACCCGTCTGTAATGGGACCCTCTAGGCCACATGTCAGAGACAGCAAGGAACTACTCTAGACGAATAAACTAAAAAGCCATGAAACCAACACAAGAAAAAAACGATCATAATGGATTAATGTAGTCAAATAAACGATCATACATAGAATAATTTTAAACTAATTTAGAATAAACGATCATACAGGAAATCAACAACGATCATACATAGTATAATTAACGATCATACAGGAAATCAACGATCATATGATTTCATGGCTTTTTTCCAAGTATTAATGTAGTCAAATAAACGATCATACTTCATACATAGAATAATTTAGAATTCTCTAAATAAAAAGGAAATCAACGCTCCAAACCAGCGCTGCCAGCGCCTTGGTTTCCTCCGCCAGGTGCATGTCCGTGCCAGACTCTCAACAACGGCCCGAGGAGAACATCCCCCATACGTGTGGTACCTTTGTTATATGGATTATTTTAGACTTTTTAATTGGTGGGCACACGGGATGGGTAAATGAATTCTATGGTGAGAAAAATAATGCCCAAAACGGTAAAAAACTCTAGAAATATCGTTTTGTGAAAACTTTTTACGTCGTTTTCACCGTTGAACACGACATGTGGGTGCTCTATGAGGGGTGAGTAAAAATTATTTAGGTGAGAAGTATTTTTAAAAGAACTGAATCCCTTATAGTATAGACAGATAGATAAACGTTCACAGATACATTCAATACTTTAAGATAGAGAAATATTAAATAATACATATAACTCTGTAATACCCCTCTTTGTTGCATCTGATAAATGCTGAAACTTTGTTATATATACAAAGTACACGGTTTCTCATGTTACGTAGGAATGAATCACCGCAGTTGACTACATAGTTCCTGCGTACATGTTCTCAGTTCTCACATGCTCCACTATCAAAATCTTTTTTTTAGAATAGAGAATATTATTGAAAATATTCTAGCCTCTGTATCAACCGATACATATAGCTGTCCATTATTATAAACTGAGAGATTGGATTTCAGAAATGGAAACCCAACAGAAAAAATTATAAGTATGTAAGTCTATTAATAAAACACCATCCATTTGAAGCAAAAAGGTCCATCAAAGTGGCTTCAATACTGAACAGGTCTTTAACCTAGTGGTTAGAGAACCTGAGTAACACCCAGCTAATAATTAGGTTTGAAATAAAAAATATATAAAAAAATAGGTAGGGGCTTCCCTTCCCGACTTCAGTAAAAAAAGTGGCTTCAACGGAAACAAAACTACAGGTCCATCTTTTTGGGTGCTCCTTTCACGAATTGCCTAATGCTTCATACTTTTATGACATGACCATTTGAGACGACTAATCTAGATTCGGAGAAAATTTAAAAGTACATTACACAATGGTAAGTTGATGTCTCGAAAGTACCCAATAAACAACACTCCCAATAATCACTTTTGGGCAAAAAATGAAAAATAATGCTCCAATAGTGTTCAATTCTAGTCCCAATTTTTTCCGTGTGTCCAATACTGACTCCATTCTGAACCAAATTTTACCCCAATAATTAGATTAGATTAAACAAATGAATTTTGAAACCGGTTCTCACCTTTGAAGTCGAGATGTATTATATAATCCCTTTTCCCTTCCTTCCATGCTTCAGCTCTATCTCTTGGAGATGGCCAAGAACGTAACGCTGCAAACATGTAAAAGAAACTGCTGCGGATCAGGAGGCACGGAGGATACTCGCCATTGCAGTCGAGGATGTAGCGTCGCCGGGGTAGTGTGAAGGGCGAAGGCTGCCAGATGCACCCGATCCCTCGCTGCGCGTGGCTCGCTTGCAACGATGGCTCTGGACAGAGCAGCCGATGAATGATGATGCGCCATCGCCTAGGGAGTGCGAGAGGGTCACCAGATGCATCACGTCCCTCCTGAGTAGGAGATTATCTCGGAGCTCTCAGATTTGTTTTGTAGCCTTGTAGAGATGCCTTGTTGACAGCTAGGGTTGCAGTAATTATGTACTGGTAACCACCCACCATCGGCTAAGATGATCTTATCCTTAGAACGTGGGCTTGGAACCGTTCGTTAGTTCCTATGTTAGCCAACGGTGTTAGTTTAACCATGGGTCATTACAGCAACAGTCGTCTATTTAACAACTTAGTCAAGGTGTTAATTTAAACCATCGGACATTACTGAAACGGTAGGCCATTCTATTAATGAACTATATTGCACCATCAGGAACTACCAAACCATCGGCTAATGATACTTTTACCTAGGGGCTGTCGGGGAGTTCTACAAACACCGTACATAAGTTGATAGACAAATAAAATGATATCAAAATATATGTAAAGTGGGCCTTGTTTAGTAGGTTTCATCATAAATATGTAAGAGATATTATCCTTTGAAGATGATAGAGAAGTAAATATAAATAACCACGTACTGCTCTCGTCATCACTACTTTTCACTCCTTATCATGTAATTGTCATGTAAGCACGGTGACAATTTATTTTGGATTTTGCTCGGCGCAACATTCATGTACTCCATATATAATTTAAAAGCGGATGGGGTGACGCATTATGTAAAGGTGCGGTCCGTCGCGGGATAACGTGTTGCATGGCATTTCCTCCGCCGGGTGTTTTTGCTGTCCTGAACACTAAAATTAGCGCCTTGATCACGGATTTGCGTTGGGGTTTACCCGCGCCCAAACGGACTCTTGTTTTTCTTTTCTCCTACAAGCGCCGATTGCATTATACAAGCCTTAATGGGTAAGGGCCTGTACAATGCAGAGCGCTTGTTGGTAGTTTTGACCGTTTTTTTGACACGCTGGAACTATTGCATGGCAATTTCTCGGCATCGCCGCTTGATGAGGCGCGGGACGCCCGAGCGTAAACATGCAAAAAAAAGGCCGTTTTAATCTTATTTAGCACGAAAATTAGCGCCCGAACCAGGATCCGTGTTGGGGTTTACCGGCGCTCTTAGTTTTCTCTTACCTATAAGCGCCGCTTGCATTGTACAGGTCCTAACAAGCTGTAATCCGCTTTGCCAATATGCACACCGACTACAAACATTGCTGTGCCAAGCACAATAATCTAGTCGGTCCAAGCAATAGCCACATTGGGGAAAGATGCTTTCCGGTAGCAGAGGTGGAGCATCGGAAGGGGAAGGGCACCTCACCACCTCTTGTGCGTAAGTTCTTTGCAAGAAATAAGGGGGCGTTTTCCGACTAAACTCGCCAACATCCGGATTGAGATTTTAGGAATGGTTGTTATACGGATGCAGAATTTAGAAACCTAGCGGCTCCACCTTCCTTTTCCACTGTTTACTTTCCAGGTTATTCAAGCCAACGCTTGCGGTTTCTTAACTCTGTCATGGTCATGATCCAGTCGTCATCTTGCTCAACTAATGGTCTCGCGACAATGAATATAATGAGAGTTGTTTTTTTTCCAAAAAACGATTGGTCAAGTTACAGTTGGATTTTTCTCGCCTACGCTGGTGCAGATTAGGCAAGTTTCCGAGCTGCTGCCAGTACTTGCACGCTTTTGTCTCTCCTCAGATGATTGGCAACTTAATCATGTCTTTCTCAACCACCTTTCCCACAGAGGCGAGGGCTACCAAATACTAGCATATCCAGCACGAATGTGACACCTGTCCCCTGGAACTGGCAAAGGAGCAGAAAACCCCCTGAGCACGAAATTTTTATTCTCCATTAGCATCATCCATCAACCCCACTGTCGATACACAAGAACATCGTCCAGTGACCACGACCCAACTCGATCTCCATCAGTAGTATCTCCCAGACATATACATATATATTGGTATCCAACCTAATAATCGAAATCAAGACTAGAATGTCTCGTGAAGAAAATTCACAGCAAAAAAAGAAGAGAAAGAAAACGAGAGAAGAAGAAGAAGAAGATGGCGATGAGATGAATGAAATTGAAACGAGCGAGTACTATTTGCAGTTGCTTTCATGCCAATGGCCAAATGGCCACCACTGGCACGGTTTCCCGCCATTGGCACAGTCTCCTCACCTCCTCATGCGGTGGCACCTGAACCAGAGGAAGACGAAGCAGAGCACCCTGTAGCCGACCACGAAACCCACCATGACGCCCAGGTTGCTCCACCGCATGCCCTCCCGCATCCCCTGCTGCCGCAGCAGCCCCGCGCCGTCGAGCACGCAGATGCCCCCCGCGCCGCCGGCCGTGGCGAGGCACTCCCTTGCGCCCCGCGCGCCGCCGTACTCGTTCACCACCAGCACCTCGAACGGGTACTTGAACAGGCTCGCGTAGTGCATGAACACCCAGTATCGCGGGATGTTCCTGCTCGCCACGAAGTAGCCGGAGAAGAGGAAGAAGCAGCCGATGAGCCCCGCCACGACGGAGTTGCCCACGATGTAGTTTGGCGCCAGCGCGCTGAGGCACGCCACGAAGGAGTTGGCGGTGAGCATGACGAGCCAGACGACGAGCGCGAAGTAGGCGAATGCCGCGGGCTCCCGCGCCAGGCCCACGAGCCAGTACACGGGCGCCGCGTAGAGCGCCGCCGCGGCGAGGAGGAACGGGGCGAAGACGGCGGCGTTGGAGGCCACGTAGGAGGCGACGCGGTAGGCGCCGCGGGAGGTCTCGCGCTCCAGGATGCGGCGCTCGTGGAGGAACACGGGGAGGGCCTCGGTGGTGGAGGAGAGCAGGTAGGTGAGGTTGAAGGCGAAGAACCCCAGCCGGGACTGCAGGTCCGTGGCGCCCAGGAAGATGCTGCCGAGGAACGCGCCGGCCAGCACCGACTGCGCCATCCGCGCCGCGAACAGCTGCGGCGAGCGCAGCACCGTCTTCGTGAACCGACCGGCCAGGATGCGCACCTCGGCCGCCGGCGAGTTCGCGTACCCGGCGCGCCGCGCGGAAGCCGGCACCGCGACGTCGCGGTTCGCTGGCGCGGCGATCGCGGTGGCCGCCGCGGCAGGGACGGAGACGTCAGGCTTGAGGGAGTGGATGGTCTCCATGGCGTACTCGAGGACGTTGACGTGGGCGGGGATGGCGTGGCCGGCGGCGATGAGGCGGGACTGGAGGAAGTCGAGGGAGCCGTGGTGGCGGACGGCGCCGTCGGCGAGGAGCACGACGCGGCCGATGAGCTCGAGGATGCGGAACCCGGGCTGGTGGATGGTGAGCACGACGGTCTTGCCGCGCGCGGCGGCCATGTCCGCGAGCATCTGGACAATGTTGAGCGCGGAGCCGGAGTCGAGGCCGGAGGTGGGCTCGTCCAGCAGCAGCACGGCGGGGTCGTGGACGAGGTCCAGCCCGATGGACACCCGCCGCCGCTCGCCGCCGGAGACGTCGCGGACCCTGGACGACGCGACGTGCCCCAGGCCCAGCTCCGCCATCAGCTCCCGCGCCCGCTCCGCCGCCGCGCCGGCGCGCAGGCGGAGGCGCGCGCTGTACACGAGCGACTCCTCGACGGTGAGCGCCGGGAACAGCGCGTCGTCCTGCGGCACGTACCCGGACGCCCGGCGGAACCGCGCGGCGTCCATGGGGAGGCCGTTCACCAGCACCTCCCCGGCCGCCACGCGCGCCGGGTCCGCCGACCCGGCCAGCACCGACAGCAGCGTGGTCTTGCCGGCGCCGCTGGGCCCCACGATCGCCACCAGCGTCCCCGGCGGCGCCTCGCAGGTGACGCCCCGCAGCAGCAGCCGCTCCTCCTTGCCCTTGCCGCCGCCCCACGGCAGGCCGGCGCCGCGCGCCGGGAGCACGTAGGACAGCGCCCTGGTCTCGATGCGGTACCGCGGCCTCCGGCGCCCGCCGCCGCCGCCGCCATTGTCCTGCGACATCACCGTCGCCTCCGCCGGAGTCGCCGCGGCGCGAGCGGTATAAGGCCGCGCTGGGGTCACGTTACGTGGCCGGAGAGACAAAAAAGACTCTAGAGAGAGATAGAAGCGAAGCGAGAGAGCAGGAGCGCTCGCAGAGTCGCGGAGGATCGGATCGGAGGGTGAGTGAGGTGAGGAGGGTTGAGCTACCGGCAACAAACCTTATGTACCCGTGTTCAGGATTGTGACTGTGTGTGCTCGGTGGCGAGTGGCGCGGGCGCTTTGCACGCTCTTAACACTGCTGGGCGGGGGCGTGCGGGACGGGGCGAAGGTGTCGGGGGTGGCCTGTGGCCACCGTACGGGCGTTGTTTAGGGGTTGCTTGTGTCGCGTGCTGACGTGCCGGTTTGGGGGCCGGAACGACCATGCTTGCGCGGCTGGTGTACCCCCGTTTTTTTTTTTGAGGGAATGCGCGGCGGGTGTACCGCCGGGACCTGGACTGTTCAACTCGCGTGTATTTTTGTCTGTGTTGATCTACTACTCCAGTAGTAGTATGTGTTTTTCGCCGAGGGAATGGGTGTTCGCGTGGATCACGAAACTGGCTGGACCGGGGGATCTTTGCCGCGATGTCGCGGGGAGAAGTTAGTTGGGTTGACATTTTTTTAGATAATGGATAATGTATTACCCGGCCTTGACCAGAACGGCTACGGCCAAACAAAATAAGAAAATTACGTCTCATCATGGGGTCCAGTAGTCCTACACGACCACCAAGATCACTATAACACGTTTACCAGACCTTACAAAGAACTGAAAACGCTGGACACCAGCCACCAATGATGTTTATTCGAAGGCAACAGCACAAAGACTTGGTGCAGATAATGCTAACCAACCTCCGAACTGTTACGCCATCCAATGCCTCCTTCGCCCAGCGCTGAATATCAAACATAGTGTCCACACAGGCCTTGGCAACCACGAACTTCGACGACGCGCCAGCACTGCCGCCGCCGGCCTGGAGGAACCAGGCTAGGTTTTCACCCAGTTATTGATCAACCACGGGCGCAACAGGGAACGGTCTAACCAACGACTTCAGCAGCGCCTTCAACAAGGTGTGTGTCACACATCATAGACACCGGTCCGGCACCAATGCCAGACAAGGATTTCCCAGATCGCCGCCACTCACCGTCACCACAGTCGCCCAACCCTGAAGGACACCAGTATCTTCGCACAGCCACAGGACGCCGCCATCGCAAGAAAAGACGCACTCCG
>OAMR01000549.1:764659-778708 GCA_900205405.1 Echinochloa crus-galli | reverse complement strand
GAGCCTAACAGGGAATACCCGGCCTTGACCAGAACGGCTACGGCCAAACAAAATAAGAAAATTACATCTCATCAAGGGGTCCAGTAGTCCTACACGACCACCAAGATCACTATAACACGTTTACCAGACCTTACAAAGAACTGAAAACGCTGGACACCAACCACCATTGATGTTTCTTCGAAGGCAACAGTACGAAGACTTGGTGCAGTAATGCTAACCAACCTCCGAACTGTAACGCCATCCAATGCCTCCTTCGCCCAGCGCTGAATATCAAACATAGTGTCCACACAGGCCTTGGCAACCACGAACTTCGACGACGCGCCAGCACTGCCGCCGCCGGCCTGGAGGAACCAGGCTAGGTTTTCACCCAGTTATTGATCAACCACGGGCGCAACAGGGAACGGTCTAACCAACGACTTCAGCAGCGCCTTCAACAAGGTGTGTGTCACACATCATAGACACCGGTCCGGCACCAATGCCAGACAAGGATTTCCCCAGATCGCCGCCACCACCGTCACCACAGTCGCCCAACCCTGAAGGACACCAGTATCTTCGCACAGCCACAGGACGCCGCCATCGCAAGAAAAGACGCACTCCGTCTTTCTCGTCGATCGACGGTGGCATCATCGGGTCACTGCCCAGACCCCACTTCCATGTTTTTTTACCGGGATGCAATGTTTGAGTTGAACTGGTCATTGCCAATCTGAAACCTGCACAGTTGGAAACCTGCCGGAGGAACCCGACCCTGACCGCGGTCGTCCAAGCCGTGGCCACCCGGCGTGGCCGTCGGACCGGGCCCGGGACCCGGCGGATCCACGGATTACCTAACACAGCAGTAACGCCCGCCCGCCCGCACGCCTGGCGCGTGTTTTCTCGTAGGGAGGTTGGTGCCCGGCTTGCGAGGCGGGCAAGGCAACCATCATCGCAGCCACAGCCACGGCCGGCGGCTGGGTCTCGTCTCTGGGTGGTAACAGCAGCGTGGTAGGCTGCTAGATAGGAAGGATGGAGGGAAACCCACCCGAGCACTGGGGGGTGATTGGTGAAGTGCGTTGCGCGACGAAGGCGCTCCTGAATTCGGATGACCTGCACCATTGACTGGGGGAGGGGGGACGGCTCACCCCGCGGTTGGTTGGTTGGGGTTGGGGTTGGGGTTTGGCCTCGCTACCCCTGTCCGTGGCGTGACGCGCCCCGGCCGTACGGGTTCAGAGCTAAAAACTGACCAAAGGACATGGAGATGCATAGCTAGTTCTCCTACTCCATTTCTACTTTGCACATTAGGAGTACGCGTCTTCTTGTAATCAAAACAGATTTTTTGACCAACCAGTAAAACCAACCAGAGTACGGAGTACCATGTAGCATGGCCCGTTCTGTTTGAACCATTGCATTTGCAGACGAGTCAGCTACCATTTTGCTCGTCGTCTGGCGTGGTAAGCTACGCGTGGCGTGGCATCTTCACCTTGTACGTCCTGCGCTGCGCCACCCATCATGCATGAGTGGTCAAAGACTCAAAGCTGCCGTGCTTTTTGTTCAGGAGAGAATACAGACCGGGGGAGCGGTCGCTCAATCGAGTAGCCTGGCCACTTTGGCTTGCGACATGCATGATGCCCGGCACGACAATGCAAGTACATGGGCCTTGCAGCTCGTATTGCCTTATGGTTGCCTTTATTTGTTTCCTAAAGCTAAAACATACACCTGGTCAGCGCACAGCACCGATCCTGGCCGACGTACAGCATGAAAGAATCTTTGACACTCCAGCGAGGGAGGAGATCGATCGAATATCCACTGCAGACTCATTGCATACATCACCAACTACTGCAAGAAACGGATACCATCAGATATTCAGAAGGTGCCAACAACTGCCAGTAGCTGCAGGGAGTCGCATGCAGTCCAACACACACAGCTGCCTTTTGAGCTTTGAACCAGCTAGCTGCTGCTACTAGCACATTACTCAGCTGAGTACGCTTCGCAGAAGCGTGCCACGAGAGACGAGGCCTTAGCATTTTTTCGGTGCTACCTGAAAGACAGGTCGAGCAAGAACGGTGCAGTGCACGGCGCCCCCAAAGCAACAACTGCGCCTTCTTAAAATGCACGGTGGTTCGCCGACTGCTCCGCAAGGTATTGTGCTGCACGATTTGTGCTCGGCATTATCACCTGGCCTCTCTCAGCGTCGTCACCATTAAAATGCATGGAAGGTGTGCGTTAGTTCGATACTTGGATGATGCGTTTCCGCCCTGGAGTAGGCATTCTTGTGCTGTCGCGCATGCTCAGACTTGCAGGCAATCTCTCGTGCAGATGATGTCGGGACTTGAGAGTTCAGAACCAGAGGAATATAATGCGAGCAGGTGACTGGCGTGCAGCCGTGCACCGGGTTTCATCGACCAGGCTCATATCTGCGAGATTTTGTTTCGTCCAAGAAAAGAAACTGCTCGGTTTCCTGGGCCAGCCAAGGACGCCAAAGGTTTATCGAGATTTTATCGCCGGCGGTTGCATTTACAGTTGTTGGCCGTTGGCGGCAAGCAATCCAAGATCGATCAAACTGGTCCGAGACGATGGCTGATGATATGCTAAAGATAGGCGACGCACCGTGCACGGGTAGGGTAGCTGAACAGGTTGGTTTGAGCTCTGACCTTCGGGGCACCAGTGCTTGCCATCACCTGCTCCTTCATTCGGCTCGTGTTGAGTCAGGGCATGAGCCTAGGTGAACAGACAGTGGCGTAGCTAAGATTTTAAGCTAGGAGTCATCCAACTTAACATAATTTTTTAATCATATAAATATAGTATACCAACAAATAAGCATACATATTTTATCAGACACAATAAAAAGAATTATGGAGCGTTTCAATATACAATGTTTCGATAAGTCTATAAGCTGAGTGCCTCCCCTCTCTCCCTCTCCAGTTCATCTTTCAATAAATATATAAGAACATTGCGCAAGCTTTTAATATACCATTACATTTTTTCGTTCAAATTCTAAATTGAACTGAAATAGCACCTGAATCAATCCTTGATACCCATACCTTGTATTGTGCAGTCTCTTAGGAAGCGAGGTGCAGAGAGGCATATAAAAGATAGCATGAGATGTACGAAATGTTGATGTGCTGCTACTAGCTGCCAGATGCCCACCCGACGTTCTCTATGCGGCTCAGCGCTCTTCAGCAGTGTGAGGAATAGAAAGGGGCGGTGGCGCAGTTCTTACCTCATACATAAAGCGCAACAGCAGAAGTCAATAAGCAGATGAAACACCAACCAAAATCGTTGAGAACTAATTAATGGGCTTTGGGCCAAAATTAAATTAAACTGGAATGAGTTTGAACATCAACTTTTGCAACAAAATCTTTTGTAAGATGCATTATGGATGTATCACGTTTTTTTAATAAACTTCAAAACACACTCTTGGATGATTGTTTTACCTTTTTTTTTCAAAAAAGTGCCGTGTTTTCACATGAACTTTATACTACTACTCTATATGCCTCCACCTATGTACACCCGATGAAGATTTTTACCATTACTAGTTTACTACTATGTCAAAGATATGTATAAAGTCTGGTCCGCGATCTTCGTAACCAAAGATTACACTCGGCTATGGACATTAAGATAATAGATCGCTGACTTGTGAGAATTTTAGCCCAACGGATCTTACGCAATCTCTAGCTGTATTTCCACCTTTGACGAATTGAGACTGGCGATGACCTTTCATCCTGTAGTGGTAGCTTGGCATAAGGATCAGAAAAGCCAAACTGAATCGATCAGAATGGAGAACACGGAAGAACCGAGGCACCAGCACCATGCATGCCTGCTATCCCAAACGGCAGCTTGGCATTTTGCGTCTCTTACGTGGAAGCCCATCCTTCGCTGAAGGAGTTCTGCACATGAAAGTTAGAAGTCGTGTTGTAATTAATCAATTAACCACTAAAATTAACCCCTTAATTACTCATTGACCAAGCTCCCGACCGGACCAGGACACCCACACCTACTTCCAGTTGGTCATCAATATGCCGCATCCCAGCCGTCCATCCGGGCCCAACCACGCCAAACCAACGGCCGAGATCGAACCAAACGACCTCCTTCCCCTCCCCTTCGCGACGAAGCATCCTCCTCTCGGCTCTCGCTGTCTCACATGGCACGAGTCGCTTCCCCTAAAAAACCCGATTAAAAAAACAAAATTGGCGGAAAAAAGAGAGAAAAAAAACGCCCGTAAATCACCAAACACGCGCTGCCACCGACCGATCAGGCGACCCCCCCTCCCCGAGGAAATCCACCACCGCGGCCGGGGCCTCCCAGATCTCGCCGGAGGCAGCGGCAGCGGCGGCGGCGGCGGCGGGGGGCGATGGCGCTGAACATGAAGACCTTTACGCAGGCGCTGGCAAAGGCGTCGGCGGTGATCGAGAAGACGGTGTCGACGACGGTGCAGGAGGTGACGGGCCCGCGCCCGCTGCAGGACTACGAGCTGCTGGACCAGGCCGGGTCCGGCGGCCCCGGGCTTGCGTGGCGGATCTACACGGCGCGGCCGCGGGACGGCGCCCCCTCGGCGCCCTACCCGGTCGTCTCCGTCTGGGTGCTCGACAAGCGCGCGCTCGCCGAGGCGCGGGCGCGGGCGGGGCTGTCCAAGGCTGCCGAGGACGCCTTCCTAGACCTCGTCCGTGCCGACGCGGCGCGGCTCGTGCGCCTGCGCCACCCGGGCGTGCTCCACGTCGTGCAGGCGCTGGACGAGACCAAGGCCGCCATGGCCATGGCCACCGAGCCTGTCTTCGCCTCCGTATCCAACGCGCTTGGGTGCCTGGACAACGTTGGCAAGGTGCCCAAGGAGCTCAAGGGAATGGTGCGACTTTGACCTATCGTGTTCTTATTCGATTTTGCTTGTCTGAAAGTACAATCTAGCATCGATCTTAGACAATTAATTTGCTGCTAGGAAGACTAGAATATTGAAGGGTAGTAGTTTGCTCATGGTTTCTTAGTAAACTGTTGTTGGTATGTGAGTCTAAAACCGGTGATTGTAACTAATTTGGGCCATCCATCCCTTTACTGGTCAGCTAATATCATAAAATTACAAAGGCATGAATTAAGAAGATACATTTTATGTTTCTAGTGCAGCATTTGGAGTGTCACATCCACAAAATCTGCTAAATTGGTGTAATTTAGTTTTTTTTTCAACCTTAAAAAATAGCATACTTGTTGGGCCAGTGTATCGAATTTTGTAATTCTTTTGAGGAAGTTACATAGTTTTGTTACTTCCTAAGTTATAGTTCACTGATTTGTAGAAATCTCCTGAGTTTATTTGGTAGGACTTCAGAGAATAATCAGAATTGTTTTCAAACAAGGTGTTGAGTGTGAGATTCTTGCGATTTTTTACTGCAAAACTTTTAGTTTACAATCTGGTTGTGGAATTGGAACTTGTCGGGCCATACAAGTTGCTATTAGTGCTTGTCGATTTTATATTCATTGTATTTCTGTGTATCAAATATATCACTAGTCACGGCATTTGTTTGGATATCCAAAGCACGGTCATATTTTTCAGTTCCACATTTTTTTTTGCTGATTTCTTTCTTGTGTTTCAGGAAATGGGGCTACTTGAGATTAAACATGGACTGCTACAAGTTGCAGAGACACTGGATTTTCTTCATAACAATGCCCATCTTGCCCACCGAGCTATATCACCCGAGGTCTTCACCATTCTTCAGCTTATAGTTTTCTGCCTGTTCCTTATCTATTATTGGATTTGCTCTGCCATGTACTCGTGTGCCTATTACTATCTATTTTTTGCTTTCTCTCGTCCTTATAATGTCGATTTACCGCAAAGTCCCCTTGATGATTCTAAGATTATTCTGTGATTTAGGCTTGCTGCGTAGTATATGACACGGTTTCGAACTTGCACTTAGTTGCTAAAAAAAATCAATGCAGCTGGACATGATCAACTGCAAATTGATCTGTTCACATTGTTCTCTTTATGTGGAACCAATTAATGTATGTTGCTCTCGGAACTGATGGCATATTACCACAGGAGATACAATATACTCCCTCCGCTTTTAAATATATGACTTCTAAGACAAGCTAATTAGTTCTGTAAACGTCATATATTTCAAAAAGAAGGGAGTACTTGCAAATGAATCTACACAGTACCTGATTAGTTTGATGTTCCGTGCTTGTTCTTCATTCTGATGCCAAAGTTCTACACTAGTGCACTGTGATAATCTTGATTCTTTTACAGACTGTCTTTATAACTTCTAGCGGATCTTGGAAGCTTGGTGGGTTTGGGTTTGCTCTTTCGATTGACCAAGCTACAGGTGGTTTGACTTCATCACAACAATTCCATTATTCGGTTAGTAAGTAATCTACATTTAATTTGTCTTTTTGCTGACTTTACTTCAATATTTAGTTAACCATATTCCATGTGTACTAAACAATATGTATCACCGAAACACTCAACTAAAAATTTGAATGATTTCTCTTGACTAATTTAGTTCTAAATTGGCTTTCTCTTGACTAAGTAAGTTCTAAATTGGCCTGTAGTTCTGTGGGATACACATTTTTCAGGCATGGACTTCTAGGCATGAGTTGATCTTGCTGTGTTACTTTTCAAACATATACCACCGCTGTTATATGTGGTGATTTTGTGTAGCACATTGTTATTGCTGGGCTCTGTAATGACATATAAGGTGTGGACCACAAGTCCACAACCTATGTTTACAATACTCCACATTTAAGTTTTTTCATTTAATTATGTCCATTGCTCACTAATTATTTTTCTGACACTGCCTGTGATAAGTGACGCGATCTGTTTTTTTTCTGAACCTGCTTGTTTTAGCTTGCCAATGCTGAACTGTTACCAATTTATCTGTTGGGTTTCTTTCTAGGACTATGATGTTGAGGATACAGCTTTACCTCTTCAACCATCGTTGAATTACACTGCACCGGAATTGGTCCGAAGTGGAGATTCTAAAGTTGGCTCTGCTTGTGACATGTTTAGCTTTGGATGTGTGGCTTATCACCTGGTTGCTCGCAGACCACTTCTGGACTGCCATAGCAATGTTAAAATGGTACGTACTAAAATCTGGATGATGACATTATCCCAATATTTGTTCTTTTCTCATCAATGGTTTGAACTGCTGAAGTTACACTTCCCTTCAATTTTACATATATACTATTTGTTCAGGTTGCATCTGCGTTCTGCAGAACTTATACTGATGTCTCCCCCTATTCTTGCAGTACATGAATGCCTTGACGTATTTAACAAGTGAAGCCTTCTCTAATATCCCTTCTGATTTGGCGTCGGATTTGCAAAGGATGCTATCAATGGATGCAGTATCACGCCCTACTGCTATGGCCTTTACAGGTGTGTATCACCTACCTTTTCCTCATTTAAGGGCATAGTGATGGAGTTTCTGTGTCACCCAGTGGTGGGGCTAACCACAATCATCACTTCATAGTTTCATGATACGCTTATGAAATACTACTTACTACGTTTCTTTTATAGGCTCTTCTTTCTTCCGGGATGATACGAGGTTGCGCGCTCTTCGCTTCCTTGACCATTTGCTTGTATGTATTTGTTATTCCTTTGGTTTATTTCCCTATATTTGTGCAAAGGCTGCAAGTTTGAATTTGTGCATCAACGTTGCTTCTTTGCTGTCTGAGAATCCGTTGACTAGATTTATTTAGTTATGTCTGCCAAGATAGCAGCAAGAGTACTGCCTGCTAGACTGCGATTCGTTGAATGAGACGACAAAATAATTTGGTGCATCAAGATGGTTCTTATTTAAGATATTTCCTTTCAGGAGAGAGATAATATGCAGAAGACAGAGTTTTTAAAGGCATTATCAGATATGTGGAAGGATTTTGATTCCCGAGTTCTGCGATATAAAGTACGTTCCTTCCAATTTGTTCTCTCTTTATCTTCTTCCAACCAATACTACTTACTTGTGTGTATTATATGATCTAACTGTGAGCATCATTTGCTTAAACAATGTTTTGCTTCATAGAATCTAGTGGAACCTGCACATGTTCAATTAAATTGGATCAATTGTCCCCTTTTCATTTTGCATCCTTGTACAGTGTTCAAGACTCCTTGATGCTATTTATCTTAATCTAGAACAAATAACTTATTTGAGTGGGCTCTTGTAATTTTTTTGAAAATATTTTGAGACTGTCAACTAAAGATTGTAGTATATGTTAAAAAAAGGAAGAAAAAAAATGCATAGTGGAGTATCTTGACCTGTGCCCTAGAGGTTCTGGGTTTGAATCTGCTTCCTTGCAGAAAATAAGGCTGCCTGGAAATTCCCTTCCCTGAACCCCATAGTGTTTGGACTTTGGAGCTTTCAGTGCTGGTTGTTTTCTTTGTGGAAACAGGAAATTTTCCAAACCTTGCTTGATCCTAACTCCATCGCAGAACTGAATCACGTCTTTGGCTGACTACTGTCCACTTCTAATATTTGTACTTATGTTTTTTTTTCCTTGTGCCTTTGACACTTTTTTTTTTGTCCAGAAAAAAGAACTACCTTGCTAATAGCTGATATGGGTTATTTCAAATCTGACTAACGCAGGTCCTTCCGCCACTTTGTGCTGAGCTCCGCAACATGGTTATGCAGCCAATGATTTTGCCCATGGTTCTGACTATAGCAGAGTCTCAGGTTATTTCCGCTGTTTCCCATTTATATCCTTTGTTAATATGTAAATGGAATCTTTTTTCTTCAAAGGATAGTATTCACATCTTAGTAGCTGCTTATCTTGCTATTATTTTTCATATAAATATGCATGTCGCCGTAGTATATTCCTAACCACACGTGGAAATGTCATTCTTGTTGCAAGGTCCACACAACTCACTGCAACCGAATTATTTTAGGTGCACTGTAATACGATGGTCTCATTTGTTTATAGATAGAGTTTCTGAAAGAAAAATACATTTCAGGATATGTCATGTGATATTTTTTTTAATGTTTCTGAACTATTCTGACAAACCATCACATTCTGCTCTTTTACAGGACAAAGGTGATTTTGAGCTTTCAACGCTGCCTGCACTTGTTCCAGTATTTACTTCAGCATCAGGAGAAACACTTCTTTTGCTCGTGAAGCATGCGGATCTCATTATTAACAAGGTAATTAGGGTTAATTTATGAAACATCAAGTGGTTCTATCAGTCTGTTGGTTGTGTATATGTCTGAGGAGAATGGTGATCTAAATCCGCAAAATGGTCTCTACTAACATCTAGGTTAATCATTGGATCTTTTTTATTGTGTTTTATGACCAGATTATTTTTGTCTCGAGCAGGCCACACAGGAACATTTGATATCACATATTCTTCCAATGCTGGTCCGGGCTTTTGATGACAATGATCCCCGGTTACAAGAAGAAGTTCTGCGCCGAACAGTGCCACTGTCGCGTCAACTTGACGTCAAGGTTACGCTCGGATAATTTGCTAAAACAAAGATTAATCATTCAATTTCGTTTTTGTTTCCATGATCAGTAGAAAAATGCTCCTTTTATCTAATTGATTGTCTGAATGGTTTCTCACTTGCTACATGGATTACACTGTGTTGGCATGCACATTATGCATTCATGTAATGTTTTTTTTTCTTGCAGCTCGTAAAACAGGCTGTGCTTCCACGTGTACATGGATTAGCTCTAAAGACTACAGTTGCTGCGGTATGTGCATATATTAATTAGTCTATTAAATTTGGCAGTGTACTTAATATCTTTAATCATGTGGGCATTCATTGAAATATGGGAATATCACTATTATAAAATGGAAAACTGCCGCCTTTGCATGCTCACACAAGAAAAGAGAAGTATAGAAACTCTGTAACATTGATTATATGGTTTTCATATGTAATTATGAGCTTCTTCATGCAGCTCATTACTGTCCTGCATCTCCTTTCTGCTCTTATGCTAAACATCTTATTGATGACCACTGGCCCGAAGTTTAGTAATACTGCATAATAGGTTCTGTAATAAATTAGTAATTGATAATTTGGTTTTCTGATGTTAGCAACATCTAGTACTACCAATGTATAGTGATGTTTCAGTTGACTGGAGTTCTAATTCATTTTTACTGATCAAGATTGACATTTTAGCATTCTTTTCTTTGTGTTGCTCGCTCTTGTCATCGACCCATCTTTTTGCAAATATTTGCTGGGAAGTACCGCATCACTTCCTGGAATCATACATCATTCTGACTTTGCACTGTCACACATTTTCATTTAGCTTTCTTATGTTCTTAATGGTTCATGCAAATATAGGTGCGTGTAAATGCCTTGCGCTGTTTAGGAGATCTTGTGCCATCCTTGGACAAAGAAGGAATACTGGGAATCTTGGAGACTGTTCGGCGTTGCACAGCTGTTGACCATTCTGCGCCAACTCTAATGTGCACACTTGGTGTTGCTAACGCAATCTATAAACAGGTTAGTTCTTTGGCACGGATTTTTTAGTATTGCTTAATTATAAGCTTTTTTCTCCAAGCCAATTGGTTTTACCGTCAGTAATACTAAATTTAACTTCTTTGTCATTTATCCAGTGTGGTGTTGAGTTTGCTGCCGAACATGTGATTCCTCTCATCTTCCCATTGCTCACAGCACATCAACTGAATGTACAACAATTTGCCAAGTATATGCTTTTTGTCAAGGATATCACAAGGTATTGTTTTGTTATATCCTGTATCACTCTCTCCCATGTGTATGTCAACTAAAATACTTAATACCTTTTACAGCAAGATTGAAGAGAAAAGGGGTGTGACTGTCACAGATAATGGACATGCAGAGGTAAAAGCATCACCTTCCTTGACAAATGGTATTCGTTCTGATCCTGTGTCAGTAGGAGTGGGTCAACCTGCACAAATACCAGCTGCAAAGAGCACCCCTGCATGGGATGAAGACTGGGGTCCTACTAAGAAAACCAGTGCTCCATCTCTCTCTATTGATTCTAGTGCGCAAACAAAGCAACCATCGGCAGACCCTTTTGAATTCAGTACACGAACAAAGCAACCCACAACACCCCCTTTTGATTTCAGCTCTCAAACAAAGCAGCCATCATTAGTTTCGCAAGTTACAGCAACTACAATCCCACCTGCACAACCACTTCCATCACTGCAATCTATTGCACCCAGTTCAGGACCTCAAACTTTCGGCTCATGTGTTCCTGTTGACATTGAGTGGCCTCCTCGAAGAAGCTCGTCATCCGACTTCAATGCACCTTTGTCTGTTAATAAGGAGAATGATTCCGGGATGCTGTCTAGTGATAGACTCGATGATATTGATCCTTTTGCCGATTGGCCCCCAAAACCAAGCGGTGTTGCCAGCATTTCAGCAAACGAGCATCGATCAAGCACAAATCAAAATATTTCCGGATTTAGCTCAGGAAACATAGGAATTGGTGGCAGTGGAAATTCTCTAGGGCAAATGAAAAGCAACCAAATGAGCTGGTCAAACTCATCAAATTTGATGGGCATGAACTCAACTGGCAGCTATTTGAATCAGGGCAATGCAGCTCTAGGGTTCGGAAATCCAATTGGAGGAACGGGCATAGGTCACTCTAATCCAAGTAGTTCCAGTGCAGGCCAGAGCATGATGCAGCAAAAATCTGATTTTGGATCACTGTCTATGTTGACCAATAATGCTGCACATGGCCCACCCAGACTTGCCCCTCCACCATCAGCTGCTGTTGGAAGAGGGCGTGGTAGAAATCAAGGTCAATCAGCACTCTCCCGAGCATCACGACCCCCTCATTCCAACTCATCATCAGGGCAACAGCCTATTCTTGATTTACTTTAGTATAAGAGAGGATGATCTCTGTTCGTACGTTCCCAAATGTCAATGTGTACATCTTCAAACCTTTTGTGTGGTGAGCATATTACTCTTCTTTTGGACATGCATGTGGTGGAAGTCTATTCTCTTGTCAGTTCAAAGCTGGATGGCGTTGGTTTATGTTCCGAAGGAAGCTGCTTCGGATCTCCCAGAGGCTACATTTTCTCTTGCTTAGGGTTTTGCTTTCAGCATGGAGGCCATCTCCATAATGTTGAGACAAGAAATGCTGTGTATATCTCTCTGTCCAAACTCGGCTGTAGCTTGTAGATTTGATGGATATAGTCGCCATGTTTATCTGGGCTGTGAGGTTTTGAATGCTTGCAGTGTACCACCATGTTTAAGGGGCCTCATAGATGTGATTTACCCTGTTCATGTACTCCACACTGCCCAACATGATGTAATTCATTTGTTCTGTATAAAGGCCCATGTTGTGTATGTAGTCGTCAGGTTAGGGCTATCTCCAATCCTGCTCCGATTTTGTTTGGATAAATTGTTGTTGATAGAACCAAATGTGTTATGGTACCCCACAACCGTGTAAAGTCGATCTTCATGCTTGGCCTTCTCTTTGCCATGTCTATCTGATTAAACAAACTTGGTCCCTGTTGCCCTTTATCCAGCCTGATATCTTTGGTATTGCAGACAAAAAACTACCCGGTTGGATTATTGTGCCCCGGCCTCTGATGTGGACCTTGAACAGAACTGGAAGACACCGACCGGGCACCTTGAATTCGCAATAGGCCTACACTTGCAAGTTACAGTTACCACCGGTTCGTAATAGGCCTTCACTTGCAAGTTACAATTTACAAACCTCTGCCCAATACGAGCGGCTATCCACCAGTCCTCGCTCGCTGCTCAAGTGCTCATGATCTCTCTCTCGGCCTCTCCTGCAAGGCTGCAAGGGGGAAGTCTTCGCGTGGCAGGAGGGCAAGGCAAGTGGATGATGCATGCATGATGCGGCTGCTGATTGATTTGGAAACCCACACCGTGCGGCCGTGCGGGCGTGCACGCAGCAGCCGCGGTCCGCGGGTAGGCTCCGGATCGGGAACGCAGGGCTCTAGGCTCTAGCTGCAGACGCGACGTACGGAGGAACGGATATGTTTAAGTGGATCGTAGATAAATGGGGCGCCACCATGTGATCGCATTCACGGTGGCGCATGGGCAGTCTGGGATCATGGGCTGGATGCATGAGGAAAAAAAAAGGCATCCTATATTGGAATGGATGGCAATATGGCATGCCCGCGTGCGACAAAGTCCCCTTGGGGCGCGTCACGGATCGGAAAGAGCTAGCTGCGCCGCGCGCGGAGCGTACGCCCGTACGTGTGTGCCACCCCGTCACGCGTGCGTGCATGCACATCGATGACCATGGCGACCGGAGTGGCCGGGTTGCTCGCGCGCGGCACGGCCGAGCCGGCGCAACCCGGCGGGGCAATGATGCATTCGTGCATATGTGATGGTCGGGGGGCGGGCGAGCGGCGTGGCCGATGGCTGACGACGGCGCCCGCGCGGCTGACGGAATGAGATGATGCGACTCGCTCAGCTCAAGCCAGCCCAACCTCCCCAGTCCCCATGGCCGGACGCTCGCAAACAATAATTTTTTTTTCCTATTGAGATTGCTGGTGTGGATCTTTTTTTTAGATTAAGGAACACAAGGTTCCAGCCTCAGCATTCCAGTGATGCTTACAGCCAGCGATTACATCAGCAGTCTTATACTGCACCCCAAAACTACCAGATACCTGCATCAGTTCGCTTACAAGCGCAAGACCGACGGGCAAAGCTAGCAAGACAGCTACAGGTTCTTGCTTGGACTGACAGACAAACAAACCTCAGGTCACAGACCTGAACGAGGCACTTCACCTAAGTGACAGACAACCAACAACTAGTTCATGATTCGCTTCCGGATATTCCATCCACTTTTGTTGAAGAACTCCAACATCAGTGTCTTTAACTCGCAGCAGCCTTTCTTCAAAATGTCTCTCTCCTCCTCCTTGGATAGGATAGACCAGCTCCTTATCCAGAACGTTCCTCTAAACATCGTCTGCAAAATTGAAATAGAATTTGATCTTTGGAACACAATCTCATTCCTACTGAGCCATAAGGCCCAACAAAATGCAGCCACCCCGATCATCACTTGGTTCCTCTGCTTAATTGAAAAACTTCTAAGCCAATGACCAAAAAGATTAGAAAAGCTTGCAGGTGTTCTAATATCGAAAGCAACACTAATTGCCATCCACATCAGTTTAGCCATTGGACATTCAAAGAAGAG
>OAMR01000549.1:746301-760554 GCA_900205405.1 Echinochloa crus-galli | reverse complement strand
CTGATTAAACAAACTTGGTCCCTGTTGCCCTTTATCCAGCCTGATATCTTTGGTATTGCAGACAAAAAGTTACCCGGTTGGATTCTTGTGCCCCGGCCTCTGATGTTGACCTTGTACAGAAGTGGAAGACACCGATCGTTTGACGGCAGGAATATTTCTGTTGGACAAGCATTAGGAGATGAATGGCTCGTCGAAAATTGGATGGCGAGCTGGCCTTCACTCAGCCGCAATACGAGCTATCCACCGATCCTCGCTTGCTGCTCAAGTGCTCATGATCTCTCTCTCGGCCTCTTCTGCAAGGCTGCAAGGCAAGTAGATGATGCATGCATGATGCGGCCGCTGATCGATTTGGAAACCCACACCGTGCGGGCGTGCACGCAGCAGCCGCGGGTAGGCTCCGGATCGGGAACGCAGGGCTCTAGGCTCTAGCTGCAGACGCGACGTACGGAGGAACGGATATGTTTAAGTGGATCGTAGATAAATGGGGCGCCACCATGTGATCGCATTCACGGTGGCGCATGGGCAGTCTGGGATCATGGGCTGGATGCATGAGGAAAAAAAAAGGCATCCTATATTGGAATGGATGGCAATATGGCATGCCCGCGTGCGACAAAGTCCCCTTGGGGCGCGTCACGGATCGGAAAGAGCTAGCTGCGCCGCGCGCGGAGCGTACGCCCGTACGTGTGTGCCACCCCGTCACGCGTGCGTGCATGCACATCGATGACCATGGCGACCGGAGTGGCCGGGTTGCTCGCGCGCGGCACGGCCGAGCCGGCGCAACCCGGCGGGGCAATGATGCATTCGTGCATATGTGATGGTCGGGGGGCGGGCGAGCGGCGTGGCCGATGGCTGACGACGGCGCCCGCGCGGCTGACGGAATGAGATGATGCGACTCGCTCAGCTCAAGCCAGCCCAACCTCCCCAGTCCCCATGGCCGGACGCTCGCAAACAATAATTTTTTTTTCCTATTGAGAACTCCAACGTCAGTGTCTCTAACTCGCAGCAGCCTTTCTTCAAAATGTCCCTTGGATAGGATAGACCAGCTCAACGTTCCTCTAAACATCATCTGCAAAATTGAAATAGACTTTGATCTTTGGAACACAATCTCATTCGTACTGAGCCATAAGGCCCAACAAAATGCAGCCACCCCGATCAGCACTTGGTTCCTCTGCTTAATTGAAAAACTTCTAAGCCAAGGACCAAAAAGATTATAAAAGCATGCAGGTGTTCTAATACCGAAAGCAACACTAATTGCCATCCACATTAGTTTAGCCATTGGACATTCAAGGAAGAGATGTTGAATCATTTCCTGTTCACTACAAAAGCAACACCGCGTGCATCCCTTCCATTGCCTCTTAACCAGATTATCCTTGGTCAATATTACACCTTTCCTGAGATACCAGAGGAAGATCTTTATCTTTACAGGTATTCTGGCCTTCCAAGTACAACAATTAAAAGGGATCCATGTCCCCATTATTAAATCGTTATACATGTTTTTTTTGCAGAGAAGGTCTTGCTAGCAGTCCAAATGAAGGAGTCCCTGTGTTCATTAAGCTGTACTGTAAGAATGCTCCCAATGTTATAGAGAGATGGAAATTTCTTCATCAAAGACTCATTAATTACCAAGCCATAGATCCTCCCAAAATCTAGTTTAGGTTCCACTCTGAATTTTAAACCTGCCCCTTTCTATTACCAAACTTTTGACTTCCATCAAACCAGCCCAAAAATGTGAATCCCCTCTTTTCCTCTCCACCTGAGATAAAGTCTTGTCTTTCATGTATTTTTTCTTGAGTATTTCCTGCCACAACCCCTCCTCATTTGCTAACTTAAGTAGCCACTTACATAACAGGCATTTATTTTTGATATCCAAGTCTACAGTGCCTAAACCCCCATTGCTCTTAGGTTTATGAAGAATACTCCACCTAGCCAATCTATACTTCTTTTTGTGCTCATTGCATTGCCAGTAAAATCTTGATCTGTAATTTATTAAGACTAATCTCCCTCCTGCCGAAAGCAACTTGCCTTTCCAACTACTGAGTTTTTTTCTGAATTCCTCAACCACCCTCCAATCTTTATTTGAGAGTCTGCAAGGGCTCATCGGAATTCCTAGGTATCTAAAAGGAAGGGCACCTTCTTTGTAACCAAATAGTTCTAAATACTCCGATGCTCTTTCCTTTGTTTTCCCAAAGCTAAACAGCTCACTCTTGTGAAAGTTGATCTTTAGGCCTAATAACTTTTCAAAAGCACATAGTACTAATTCCAAGTTCTTGACTTTTTCTAAATCGTCTTCCAGAAAGAGGATTGTATCGTCCACGTATTGTAAGATGGAAAGGCTGTCCTCCACTAAGTGAGGAACCATGCCTTCGAAGTAATTCAAATTTTTTGACCGTTCAATTAACACAGCCAGCATGTCAGCAATTATATTGAAAAGGATAGGCGACAAAGGGTCACTTTGTCTCAAGCCTTTCTTAGTCTAAAAATAAAGTCCCATATCGTCATTCACCTTCACACAAACACTACCCCTGCGACAATATCTTGATTCAGTGGCACCACTTGCCTGAAAAGCCTTTCAACCTAAGTACTTGTTGCAAGAATTCCCAATTGACTTTGTCATATGCCTTCTCAAAATCTAGTTTGAGAATGAGGCCTTTTTGTTTTTTTCATTGTAGTTCATGAATAGTTTCCTGCAGGATGACCACCCCTTCTAAGATATATCTTCCAGGTAGGAAGGCAGTTTGAGACGGTTTGATGATCTTACATTCTAGAGAAGATATTCTGTTAGCCAATACTTTAGTAAAGATCTTGAAACTAACATTAAGCATGCATATGGGTCGATACAGTTGAATCTTCCTGACCTCCTACTCTTTTGGAAGCAACATTATGATTCCAAAATTGAGACAGTAAAGAGGGAGGTTACCATCATGGAAGTCTCTGAACATGGCCATTAAGTCATCCTTAATGAGACTCCAAAAAACTCGATAAAATTCAACCGGAACCCATCGGGCCCAGGAGCTTTGTTGTGCTTCATTTGAAATATAGCCTCTCGAACCTCCTTCTCTGAGAATTCTTCCTCCAATAGATCATTTTCTATAGGAGTGATCTGTGTGATATCCTCCACCATGAACTCATCCAAGGATAACTTATTTTCCTCTGGTTTTCCAAAGAGGCCTTTATAGTAATTTGTGATGTACGTATTCAGCTGTTCCTCACCCTCAACTACTCCATCCTCTTGCTCTAGTCGGAAAATTCTAGTTTTCCTCCTTTTTCCATTTGCTACCATCTGGAGGTATTTTGTGTTATTGTCCCCTTTTAGCATTTTATTGGTCTTAGCCCTTTGGAACCATCTTATCTCCTCTTCTCTCAAAAGTTGGGTGATTCTACTCTTAATACTTTGCTTAAGATCCCATTCTTGCTGACTTAGCAGCTGGGACTCCGCCATTTTGTCCCAACTCCTCAGCTCTCCTCATTAATTCTTGTCTTTCTTTTTTTATATGCCCCATTCATGTTCTTTGCCCGTCCCCTTAAAAATTGTCTCAACCTTGTAATCTTATTTTGCCATCTTTTCATAGGGTCACCCCTCTATTTTCCTTGCTCCATACCTCTGAGACCACCTCAAAGAAACCATCCTTGAGAAGCCAACCAAGCTCGAACTTAAAGGGTGGCTAGCTCTTTCCCTTGGTATTTTCCCCCACAGTGAAAAGAAGGGGGGTTATGATCAGAAACTTCCCGGTTAAGCGCTTGTACTGTTGCTAGCGGGAAGTTCTGCTCCCATTCAGTGCTTATCAACACCATGTCCAATTTCTCATATGTAGGTATCTTGCGAGAGTTTGCCCAGGTAAACTCACGACCCAACATTTTAATCTCCCGCAAATCCAAACTATCAATGACCGCATTGAAGAGAAATGGCCATCTTTCGTCAAATCTATCATTATTCTTCTCCACACTACTCTGAATTATATTGAAATCCCCCTATGCATAATGGAAGTTTCTCATTTCTGCACGAATGCACCAACTCTATGAGAAACGATTCTTTGAACTCGGGTTGGGCTTCCCATAAACAGTTACCAACACCCACTTAAAATCCCTCTTTCTATCTCTCAATCTAAATTTCACAAAGAAATCATCGTCATCACTACTCCCAATATCCATCGCATCTAAATTTACGCCTAACAAAATACCTCCAGACTTCCCATGCAGTGTTGTCTAGTGTCATACAAATTTTCTTCCCCCACTAAAATTATTTAGTGTCTCTTAGGAAAAATCCTTTTTACATGTTTCCAAAAGAGCAATAAAGTCTAAGCTTTGCTCCTTGGATGTATCCTTTAGGAATCTTGTTTTAGTCAAGTCACTAAGACCTCTACTATTCCAAAAAATTCCTTTCATTTGGTACACATCTTAGAAAATTTGGCCCTTCTTAACTTGCAAGACTTTTTCAAACACGACTTAGCGTGAGACTTGCCTTTACGACTACAACCATCAAGTTCACTATTTAAAGGGAAACTTGATTCATAAAAAAACTTCTTCCATAATTTCACCACACAAACTCTTTAAAGCCTTTCTTTCCAAATTGTCAATATCTTCCTCCTCAATATCATTACTGCTCAAACCTTCCAAATTCTACAGCCTCTCTTTCTATTTGTAGATTCATCACCTTCTGAAAATTGTTATCTTTTTCCATTCTGACTCCCCAAAGTTAATTCCTATTTGTTGCATACAACCAATGGGACACCAATTGATGATTCTGCCCCTGCCTTGTTGAGACACATGTTCACGGATGCTTGTTGTTTTTCACCTTTTTCCTTCGTATTTTGTGTCCGATAGGTATTGCTGGGGTATCGATTTACATGCCTAGCTACATCTTATGCATAGTAGACTCATAATGTTGATAAGAGGCCTATTTGGGAGTGTTTATAATGGTTCTGGCTTCACTTCTTGAGACTGCCGCGTGAAGCCATTTCACAAAACAAAGCAAAAATGGCTTCTCTCTGGTGAAGACATTTTGGGAGAAGCCCTACCAAATGACCCCTAACACTACATCGCCACATACATATATAACGGTAAAAGCAAGTAACTATTGATGCAACAAAGATCAGTTTAGATTGCTACATAGTGGCTATTTCTCTGTATCCATGTAAAAAGCAATTTTGAGTAATTGAATAGTTTATTTTAGAAATATCTAAATAGCTAATATTATGACATACGGATATTGTATATCATTCATTTGTATAATCTGGCATAGATTTGTCTGTAAAAGCTACCTATATATCTAGAAATTCTAAAACCAATTCCGTTAAACAACAGCTATATGCATTGGTCGATGCAGAAGCTGGGATATTAATATATCTCCTTTTCTAAAAAAATTCATTAAACAAGCCTATGATAATAGACTTAATGCCATCCTGGTATATGACATCAGTATGTTTAATTTATCTAAAGACTATATCCAGTTAGCTGTGGAATGTAATTCCTATTGCGTATATAGCAAAGCTATGTGCAGCCTAAAATGTAATTTAAGGCTTTGCTAGAAATCCATGGTACCCTAATTTCTCTCTATGGTGGTGTTTAGATGTTAGAATTGAGAGGTTGAATTTGGGAGTAAGATGTCACTTCGTAATCATTGTATTACTGTAGCATTTCGTTTGTATGTGCAAAAAATTGTCCAAAAATTGATTAATTAGGCTCAAAATGTTCGTCTCGCAGAGTACAACAAAACTGTGCAATTAGTTTTTGATTTCATCTACATTTAGTACTCCATGCATGTTATGACATTTTGATGTGATGAAGAATCTTCTTTTTACATAATGCATTTGGGAGTAACTTTTTGGGGACTTTTTGGAACTAAACAGGCCCTATGTTCGATTTTGAGAGTGTTGCTTGAGAGGTCATGAAACTTCGGAATCCAACTCCAGCGCCTCTATCTTTCCTTCTCTTATACCGATATACGCAAGTATTGTCTTAAAAAAAACTGCAACAGTAACAAGGAGCATGGAAGAAACGGATGCAATTGTTTTGATTTCTCAAAAAATGGTTGTCACATTTTTTAAGAATTATAATTTATAGCTGGTGAAATGTGAAAGAAAAAATTGATTGTGCTATATTACTTGTAATGTTTGGTTGCAGAATAATAATACTACGGACTTATTTATGTAACTGATTTTACACTCCGTTATTGGTAGTCATATATAGGAGATATCAAGATGTATTACTTTGGGTAGAAAGATAGAGACATCAAGAATACACATGATAGTTAGAGAGGCTTATAATCAACACGAAACAATATAGTAAGAATAATCTTTTGTATAATTAATATTTGGTTCAGTAGCAAGATATCGTGATGTTATTACGAGAGACAGATATAACAAGATATGTATTGCTAGTGAGATCCTAAACACATAGAAAGACTTCCTGGATATAATAGGATCACACGTATTCTGCTTACTCCTTGAAGATGCCGTGACTCTTAGGATAGACAACGCGTATAAAAAATAGTTGCGTGTGCGTTAGAAAGACGCCAATTCACTACTACAAAAAGCGACATCACAAATGGCATCATCACAAACGGTTTTTGTGATACCCCCATCACAAACGGTTTTACCAAAACCGTTTGTGATGTGAGGCCATCACAAACGGTTTGTAGCAAAAACTGTTTGTGATGGTACGAACCGTTTGTGATGGGAGTCATCACAAATGGTTCGTAGGTCATCACAAACGGTTCATACCCCCATCACAAACGGTTTTTAAACCCTTTGTGATGATGTGTATGGTACACGTTAAAACCACATTTTGAGGTAGTAAATCAATTCAAATCAAAAAGTGTTGAACTTTTGTACTCAAAATTTGAAATTTGAGTTTTTTCAAACGACCTCGGATGAAAAAACAGTCAACATAAAATTTGTAGATCTCGACATGTTATGAAACTTTGTAGTTGACAACTTTCTTATTTGAAGTCATCTAGTTAGCTAGATCTAAGTTTGAATGTTCTCAAATTTGAAATTCAAATTTTGTAAACGACCTCGGATGAAAAAACGGTCAACATAAAAGTTGGAGATCTCAACAAGTCATGAAACTTTATAGTTGACAACTTTATCATTTGAAGTCATCTAGTTAGCTAGATCTAAGTTTGAATGTTCTCAAATTTGAAATTCAAATTTTGTAAACGGCCTCGGATGAAAAAATGGTCATCATGAAAGTTGTAGATTTTGAAAAGTTAGGAAATTTTGTAGTTCAACACTTTTTGATTTGAAGTCGTTTAGGGCCTAAAAAAGTAATTTAAACTCGGTTTGGTATAATATGATAGGAATCGGAACGGCACCTAGTTACAGGTAACGAAGTGGTGCGGCGGTTAGACGAGGCTATGCGCGTAGGAGAGGTCGCGAGTTCGAACCCGGCTGGCCACGTAGCGCGCGATTTATGCACGAAAAAATGGCGCGACTTGCGACTTGGCTTGGGTGGCTGGTGGCCTCCCCAAATGAAAATAACTTTTTTCCCTAACGTTTTCGTATTTTTTGGGGTTTATTTCGGACACAGGGCCCCGAGCATCACAGACGGGACATCACAAACGATTCGTAGAACCGTTTGTGATATCCCTTCCCAACCGTTTGTGATGACAGTCTGTGGAGTAGTGATTTCTTTTAGATATAAAGTTTCCAAAGTTTAACAGCACCGATTTTGCTGGCTGTAGGAAATATCAAGATGTCATTGCTTAAGGTAGAGAGATACAGAGATATCAAGGATACTCATAATAGAGAAGCGTCTAATCAACTCAAAACAATACACTAATAGAGTTTTCTTTATGTAATTGAATTTTTGGTTCACTTGTTAAGGCATCATGGAGTTATTACCAGTAATATAGATGAGAAGGATGTATACGGTAGTGAGACGTCCAAACATACAGAATGACTAGTTATCTCTTGAAATAATAGGATCACACGTATTTAGACTTACTCCTTGAAGATATTGTGACTCGTAGGGGTAGACAATGCGTGTAAAAAAGGGTTGTGTATATATCTAGAAAGACGGCAATATCTTTTTAGATATAAAGTTTCCAAAAGCTTGAGGCACCGTTTCTGTCGGCTGTAGGCCGGAGATGTCTATCACAAGCTATGTGTGTACGTGTGGATACTAATCTCTATATCATTTAATATAAGATTTTGAAAGTTTGGTGTAACCTCCTTTTCTGGCCCGTGGAGATGGCGTGACGTCAAGTAGAGAGTTGCGGACAGAGATCACACGCATTAAATCATACTACTTGCCAAAAAGATTACAGCTATCTCGTGTAATAAAAGGCTCGGAATCTTTGTAAGAAGCCAGCGATGTAACTTGAAGCGCTGACCAACTTAGATGTGTCAATGGTCTATCAATAGCCGACACGCTGCATGTGCTGTGAGGCACGTGCAATTCTATGGCCTCAACGATGATGACAAATTGAATACGATCAAACATGAAAATTTTTAATATAGGGACATGAATTATAACATAATTAGAAAAAATAAAATGCAAACACACCAAATACTTATTTGGAAAAAACTGTGAACATAAATCCTTCTGGAAATTACTTAACAATCTAAATAGTTAGTGCCATGTAACAAAATCATTAAAGTCATCATGCACAAAGAGAAAGAATGAAAAAATCTACTCCAAAAATCCCAAAAAGGCAAAGGGAAAATATAAAACCCCTAGACTCCAAGACACTAGAAACCTACAAAACCATCCTACAACCCAAATAACCCCACAGGAAAAAAGTGTTGTTTCTCACTTCGAACCCCGGAAACATCTGCGGCCTATCAAGAGTGCCCCTCCCACCCACTATTTCTTCCCCTCACTCCCACTCCTCCCCTTTCTTCTTCCTTTCCTTTTCTCCCTATCCCTTGTGGGCCGAGGATATCCTCCCTCCAACATATCCACCTTGCTTTTGCTCGGCAATTTATTGCTCAGGATTCTTGCTGGGTGGTGGTGGTGGAAGGTGGGAGCGGTAGTTCATAAGAGCGAACTATTCTTGTGTGTGGTTTTATGCCTGCTTGCTCGACAAGGAGAGGAAGAGGTAGAGTAGTGGGAGTTCAGGGTTGCAGGTACCGGCATTGCTCAGGAAGCGCAGGGAGATCCGGCGATGTCAGAGGAAGACCGGGTACGCCACTGTGCGGCGGCGCTGGCGCTGCGGGACGATGGCGTAAGGGACAAGCCGGACGCCAAGGTGAACATCTTTGCATATCTTGGCTCGCCAGTGTCACCACTGCGGCCACGAGCAAGCGTGGCGATGTCATCGTCCTCATCGTCTAAGTCGGGCAAGTCGCCAGTGCCATCGAATGTTGGGATGGCCGTTGGGAGGAGGCACTCCTACGAGCTGTTGGCGGAGGGCAACACGGTGCAGATGACGGGGCACCAGCGCTGCGGATCTAGCCCGTTGATATTTTCCGGCGGCAGCAGCGGGGGGAGCGGCGGCGGCGGCGGGGACCGTGCTAGCACAACAAGCTTGCCGATGCTGAATGCGCTCCCCACCGGGAACATCTGCCCATCAGGGCGCATCCCGGCGGCGGTGGCCGCGACGCCTCTACCGCGCTCTCGCCCGGGCGTGCTTGGATCTGGCACTGGCCACTACGGCCACGGGAGCATCATGCGCGGAGTCGGCATGGCCCCCGCTAGGAGCAACATTGACTCCCCGTCATTCCTCTGGCACTCCTCAAGGACGCCGGTGAACTCCCTGGCGAGCGGCGGGAGCCTCCAGGAGGTGACCCGCTTGGGAAATGAGTGGTACAAGAAAGGCAAGTACGGGGAGGCGCTCCACCACTATGAGCGTGCCGTGTCACTTTGCCCTGAGAGCGCTGTGTGTCGCGGCAACCTAGCCTCCGCGCTCATAGAACTTGGCCGGCTCACGGACGCACTCCGTGAATGCCAGGAGGCCGTCCGGCTCGACCCGGCCAGTGGCCGCGCTCACAGTCGCCTCGCCGGCATGTGCCTCCGGTAAGACTCCTGATTTTTTTTGGCCTCCACCATTGGGGATGCAATTCATACTAGATTCTGAAGTTGATATGCATCATAGATAGATCCCTAGTTTGTGCTTCAATTTTGTTCTCTTGAGTTCATGGTTGCGTTTGTGCATGTTGTTGTTGCTTTCTTGGATGGCTTTTCCTGTGAGGGAGACCAAGGGGAAAGTGACATGAGTGTTGCGCCTTTCACTTTTCCTTTCTATTGAGGTGGTTATATTTAGTATTCCGATTGCTACTGTGCTTCATCTTCACACTTGCTATTCATTTTACTCACCTTGCGGGATGGGAAAATGTTTCTTTTTTTCCTTTTTTGCAATTCAAAGAAGTGCCGTTGTTTTGTTGATTGACCCGAGCATGTGAGGAAAGCTAAAATGCTTGTCTTTCTTTGATTGTGGGTAAAATTGATGTTAAAGATTCCCATCACAAAACGCTGATGGGATGATGGCTGCTTAGCTGTATTTTGTAAGGTTGCTTGGTGGCATTTTTTTAGGTTCATTGGATTTAGACCACACAATGTTGAAGCGTCCTGAATTTCTCTTATATTCCTGATTTTGTTGAAACTATATGCTGCCCTTACTCTCCCCTGGAATACCACATAATGCTAATGCATCCTGAACTTCTATTCCTAGTTGTTTTAAGCTGTACACTGTCCTGAATATCCTAGAATTAGGGGTTAATTATGGTTGCTGAATGTTGTGAGGCTTGCATTGTTGCAGGTTGGGGATGATTGATAAGGCCCGGAGGAACTTCACCCAGGCAGGTTATCTTCAGCAATCTGATCCAGTTGAGTGGCAGAAGCTTCAAGAGGTGGAGATGCATTTGGGAAGAAGCACTAATGCACGGAAAATTGGGGATTGGAAGAGCGCATTGAGGGAAGCTGATGCTGCCATTGCCGCTGGCGCTGACTCCTCCCAGATGGTAATGACCACTTCATGGTCTATGTTTTCTGATGGAGTGTTCCAAATGTTGCTATATTGATATTTTGGTTGTGGAATTCATACTGACATCATGTTTTACTTGTAGCTTCTTGCCTTGAGATCAGAAGCACTCCTCCGACTTCACAAGCTAGAGGAGGCTGAGTCGACTCTCACAAGCTTGTTGAAATTGGATGGTGCATTACCCTCATCATTGACAACAATGAAACTCTCAGGCATGCTCGCTGAGTCATATGAACATATTGTCCGAGCCCAGGTTGACATGGCTTTGGGGAGGTGTGATAATCTAAACTCGATTGTCCATGGTGTTGTGCTAAAGCAGGTTAGCATTTGAACTTCTGATTGGCTTATGCAGGTTTGATACTGCTGTTGCTGCAGCCGAGAAGGCAAGAGATCTTGATCCTGGGAATGTAGAAGTCGGGATGATTCTAAATAATGTGAAACTTGTTGCAAAATCCCGAGCCCAAGGCAATAATCTCTTTAAGGCTGCCAAGTTTTCTGATGCACTGATAGCCTATGGTGAAGGGCTCAAGTACGATCCCTCAAATTCAGTGCTCCATTGCAATCGAGCTGCATGCTGGTCAAAACTAGAGAAGTGGGAGAAGGTTGTTAATGACTGCAATGAGGCACTAAGAATACGACCCAGTTATACAAAGGCTCTCTTAAGGAGAGCCGCGTCCTATGCTAAGGTAAGTAATGGGCATGAATATGGATGTTTTTGGTTATTTGAATGTGTTGTTCCATTGACCTTGTATGACTTTATCCAGCTTGAGCGTTGGGGTGACTGTGTGCGGGACTATGAGGTTCTTCGGAAAGAGCTTCCTACTGATAAGGAGGTTGCAGAAGCACTATTCCATGCCCAAATTGCCTTGAAGGTGTCTCGCGGTGAGGATGTTTCAAATATGAAGTTTGGAGGAGAAGTAGAGATACTAACCAATGTAGAGCAACTCTGTGCTGCCATAGGCTCACCGGGTGAGTTATTCTCTGCTACACATCTCTGTTGTAGTTTACTCATTCTCATATCAGTTTAATAATTTGACACTGAATATAATGAACTTGACTTGGTTTGTAGTATGTCAAAATTGCTTGCATGGCCATGTTTCAAGTGTTATTTATTATGAACAAGATGATCTACGTATAATTTGTTGCTTATGTTTCTTTAGGGGTATCTGTTGTTTACTTCATGTCAGCAATGAACCAACAATGCACCCAAATTACACCTTCTGTGAACACTCTATGCACCGAATGCCCCTCAGTGAATTTTCTGAAGGTAAGCTATTGAATATGTCGATTTGTCTCTCAACTAACTCTGGTAGTCAGATGCAATTAGGAAGCATTTCTAAATAGTGACTAACAAGTATTCTCTTGTGTAACCTAACAGGTAAATGTCAACAGTAGCCCTATGGTGGCAAAGGCAGAGAACGTGATGATAGTCCCAACATTCAAGATATACAAAGATGGGGTGAAAGTGAAGGAGATGATCTGCCCAACTTTACATGTTCTGCGCTACTCTGTGCATCACTATTCTATGTCCAGTTCTAGAGAAGCTTTAGGTACCGGTACCCCAAGTTCCCATTTTCCTTGATGCATAGAGCCCCCCCCCCCTTTCCCGCCAAACTTGCAACATTATCAGCCTCCAGAGCATTTTCACCACCTTCATAACAATTCCCCATTGAGCCTGAGCATAATGAGCTAAGACTGTCAAGTGGAAGAGCCCCATTCCCCGCCCCCAACTTCTGTTGTTTTCACCTTTTTTTCTACCATTCCATCCATTCATATGCCGACCCCATTCAATTCAATGCATTTTTTTTTCATGTTTTGGGCTCCTTCCACCTCATATGTATTTGATACTCCATTTTTATTTACCTCTATCATATAGTCCATAGGCCAACACCCTGCTTCTCAAGAACGAGGATGTTTGTAATGGTGTCTAGATTTAATTAGCATACATCTTTTTAGGGAGGGAGCATGATGGGGTGTTGCAATTTTCATTACATGCAAATACCTTATAGGAAAAAGATGAGACCAATCCATTGGAAGATTGGTTTCCCTGGTGGAAAGAAAAAGAGAAAGAGAAATGGTGGCCTGAGATGGAGATGAGATTTTGGTGGTTGGGGTCAGGAATAGGGCTAGTAGCTGTTTTGAGTTTCCATTAGAGTCTTTGTGTGTCTGTCTATCTATATTTAGAGAGAGAGAGAGAGGTTAAGTCAACTGGTAATGGCAAGAAATATATTGAGAGGGATGGTTGGTGACCATTGAATATGATGATGATATGTCGTTTTGCTACTGCTTCTGCTGGCTTTGTGCCGTTGATACCATATATATGCCACCATCTCCATGAATACAATGTTGCAACATTCGTTTGGTTTTCTTTTCTCTTGCTTCTTTCTGCAATCTACCGGTTAATCATCTCTCTTTGCGCTTTTTTCTTCTGTGTTGCTGTTGGTGGTGATGATTGATCTTTCCTTTGTAATATATATGTTATTATGGTACTATCATCTATAGATCTGCTCTAGCTTGGAACGCATGGTTATCTTCCTTTGCAGCTAGGATCTGGTAGCGTGATAGAGTAGCTGCTGTTGCATCTGTGGTCTTGATGTCTGTGTGCGCGCTGCTGCTTTTATGGCCTGATTGTTGTGCTAGGGAGGATCTAGAAGGAGGGGGCATCGATGTTAGTAGTACTAGCCCGCCTGCCCTGTGGTCAGGCTGTGTGCTTGTATAGCAGGGAGGAGGGGATGACAGATGAGTAGGCATCAAGTGAGGGAGAGAGAAAAGAAATAGATCACGAGGCGCGTCCCCCAACGTGCTTAGTAGTGAGAGAAAGAAAGACTTTTTAGTTAACCCTACCTTCCTAATTATTGTTCCTCTCAGTTTCAAAAAAAATTATGTTCCTCTCTCTAGGCTACTAGGCCAAGCATCTAGGCATCTAGGTGATCTATGCCATAGGAGTACGGGGAGGAAGGCCATGACCATGACCATGGGGAAGGGAGGTATCCTAGAGAGGGTGAGGTGAAAACTGAAGCCAACCTACTGATATATTTGCCAAGGTGAACATCTTTTGGTGATCTGATCTGAGATTCACTACTGCAGGTAATGGTTGGGGGCCCACCCAATGCCAAGTCACCCCCCACCCCCACATTCCTCCTCCTAGCATGGCTGGAAGAGCATGTTTGGCCCCTTTTCAATGGGGTGGGTGCACCCGCATTCATTGCTCCTAAATCGATCCAAAATTCTATTGCTGTCGTGGTTGCCTCTCAATTGTTGGGTGCGACTGACCTAGCCAAGCCAGTGACACTACTCGCTCTCTCCTTTTTTTTCCGCATTCATAGAGGCAC
>OAMR01000549.1:714268-744803 GCA_900205405.1 Echinochloa crus-galli | reverse complement strand
GATTTGTCCGTAGCTAGATGTAGGTGAATGTATACGGTGTTTTCTTATTTTGGATGGGTAACATTTTTTTACCAAGAAGTGAATTACAAACCAACCAGTCTTGTTAGCTGGATAATCCCAGAAATGAAGGTCGGTTTGGTACAACCTGCTCCCTCCATTCTTAAATATAAGAAGCTGAATATTAAAATTTCGTCCTCAAATATAAAACATTCTGGCCATTTTTGCACAACTCTCCACTAGTTCATTTAATTCTCCACCAATAACCTGCAAAGGTTGCCTCTTAATTGTATAGGGACAAGCCACCAATAATCAAAGCTATCACAACGCTCCCAATGCATAATTAGGGGTATATTGGTCTTTTTGTTGACTTCTTAATCTGTTCTAAAAATGTCTTAGTCAGACTCAGTGGGGTTTTATAACATTAAAAGCCAACCTATTAATCCATTTATTATTATTTTTTTGAGGTGGTGATCTGATCTGAGATTCACTACTGCGGGTAATGGTTGGGGGCCCACCCAATGCCAAGTCACCCCCCACCCCCACATTCCTCCTCCTAGCATGGCTGGAAGAGCATGTTTGGCCCCTTTTCAATGGGGTGGGTGCACCCGCATTCATTGCTCCTAAATCGATCCAAAATTCTATTGCTGTCGTGGTTGCCTCTCAATTGTTGGGTGCGACTGACCTAGCCAAGCCAGTGACACTACTCGCTCTCTCCTTTTTTTTCCGCATTCATAGAGGCACGCAAACCTTGGAAATTTATGTTTCCTTATCTTCAACGAGAGTTCTCTGGTGTTTCCATGGTGATCATTTACCTGTTTCTTTCTAATATTTCTTCATGGCTGTACTCGGGCAAGGAAAAAAGCTATATGGTGCAAATATGTGTGAAAATGACCAACATGCCAATTGAGTTTTTTTTTGCAAAACTCAATACAATGTTTTGACTAATGCATTAATTAATATGTAAACACAAGAAATAAATACTCAAATAAGATGGAAATGGTAGAGAACTTGAGATGATTATCGCTGGTATTCCATCATCTAGAATATGGCATCGTCAACTGCATAACGAGTATTTGTCTAGGTGGCAAGTATGGTCAGAAAGCAATCAAAATTATTTTTGTTAGTCCTTGCGGTGACCATGGCAGTGTCAATCAAACTAATGTATCAGCTAGGCCAAGCTAGTAAAATACACAAGCTTTAAACTACGTAATAAACAAGGGGTCAAGGCAACCTGATAATAAACTTACATAAACAAAATATACATCAAGCTAATAAAGTGAACAGACAAGGGACTGCGAAAGTTATCAGCAACAAGGTAACAAAGGAAAATGTTGCGAAAGTTATCAGCAACAAAGTAACAAAGGAAAAGGTATCAGCATAGTGCCTGCTTCAGAACCAACAGTCACTGATCTTGTGATAGAGTTGGAGGAATGCTATCATCATATATACGCATTGCTTCCTCAGCAAAATATTCTATGAAACGTGCACCATAATTGACATGAAGAGGGGAGTAGCAACCAATCAGACCCCAAAAGGAACTTTAAAATCATAAACACCAACAAACATCAGTGACCGATTTAAATGAAGTACCTCACCAAGGGCTTCTTTCATAGGCTTCCCCTGCTCCAATGTCATGGGAAGTGCAAGCTCTTCCTTTGTGTGCAATAATTAGATCTTACCTTTATGAGCCCTGAACCAGCCTCCACAGGTGAACCAGGTTGTCTTTCCCCACAACTAGCTCTTGATCACCATCTCCGGCGGCCAGCCAATCACCTGCATTCCATCAACAGGAGTTCCTTTGGCATGCCAAATCCACCAAAGAACATGGGTGAGATCTTACTGATTCGAAGGAGATCGTCACAGCATAGTACTTGTCCCGTCGTACGAGAAGACGATGGCATGGCTCTCGCCGATGATCTCCTCGAACGAGCTGACCCGACGCTCATGGGGTTGTTATGCGGTTGCCGCGGAGGTCAGCGACCCTGAATCGGTCCTTCTCTGTCTTGTTCTCGTTGGAGCATCAGACGCGCTCTTGAGCAGGAGGAGGTGGTACTTGGAGAAGAAAGGGAGGTGGCAGGGGCGCCACACGCGAATCACGGAGAGGAGATCTCAACGGTAATCTTCAGCGGACATTCTGCACGCCATGGGGATCGGAGCTAAGCTAACAGACAGAGACATTTGGTGCGTGCTCGCGTGCTTCACCCCTGTATGGTCTCCTGCGCACCAAATGTCTCCTGCGCTTTTCTTTTACCCTGATGTGCTCGCTCTACCACCGCTCGATCCACTTCACCTCCGATTCCATGCGCTGATCGGAAACGTGAGGAAAAGCTGAAAAGATCGGTGACCTGGTCGGACTCGTCCCGAAGCTGCAAATCTAATTGAGGGCCTGCTTGGTTTCCCCGCCGAAGGCTGCCACGGCACTGTGCATCTCGCCACAGCCCGCGGCGCGCGTTTCGTCCGCCACAGAAAACACTGTTCCGTGACGGAGGGGCGCGTGGCGTGGCGAGCGCCGGCTGGGAGCCAAACAGGCCCTGAGAATATATGTCTTCCTATTATTTGGTGTATAGGTGTACAATGGATATATGTCTTGGTAGTGGAACATGCTCATCGACTCTGGCATGGCGACATGCATGTTCACTTTTTTTTTTACTTCGTTAATATCGAATCTACTAGCTTAATCTATCAGAGGTGCTCATAGAAGTAGGTGAATGTATACGGTGTTTTCTTATTTTGGATGGGTAACATTTTTTTACCAAGAAGTGAATTACAAACCAGCCAGTCTTGTTAGCTGGATAATCCCAGAAATGAAGGACGGTTTGGTACAACCGGCTCCCTCCATTCTTAAATATAAGAAGCTGAATATTAAAATTTCGTCCTCAAATATAAAACATTCTGGCCATTTTTGCACAACTCTCCACTAGTTCATTTAATTCTCCACCAATAACCTGCAAAGGTTGCCTCTTAATTGTATAGGGACAAGCCACCAATAATCAAAGCTATCACAACGCTCCCAATGCATAATTAGGGGTATATTGGTCTTTTTGTTGACTTCTTAATCTGTTCTAAAAATGTCTTAGTCAGACTCAGTGGGGTTTTATAACATTAAATTTACTTATGTGCCTGAGGAGTGAGGAAATAGAGTTGGCACCTGTCAACCTGTGCAATGGAAGTGCTCTAAGATTGGCCTTACATTACTGAACTGGAGTTTTAACATTTTTTATTGGAACTAAACTTTTGAGTTAATTGAAGAATAGATCTATTTTGTTGTTCCGTCAAAAAAAATAGATCTATTTTGTTCTATGTCTAGGACCAACAATTATTAAAATTGGCTGCGCTTAAAATTGTTTCTCGTTCTTGTTTAATAGAAAGAGTAATCAATTGTTATTATGTTAAGGTTAATCTATTTATTCATCTAGATCATATTTTTTCTTGTTTACTAATAAATCGGTTAATTAAACTCATGTTTCTATATTCAATTCGATCCCGGGACTATCCGAGATGGCCTAAAAAAAGTTGTTGGATTTATAAAAGGTTATACGAATGGTTGCTTTTCACTTATAAAAAGATTGTTCGGATTTAGAAAAAGGTCGTTTAAATTTACAAAAAGGTTGCTTAGATATATACATAATTCATTTCTTATCTAAAATAAATCTCTGCCTAATTATAAAGCAATGATTTATTTAGCGGTACGTCAAAATTTTACTAAAAACCCCCTTGAGATTTGTTCAAATAACCACATGATCCTTTGATCTCCCGGTTGTCTTGTTCCAGTAAAAAAACAAAGCACGTCGCCTCCGGACTCTACCTCTCTGTACGTACTCGGACTCTACCTCTCCGTACCTACTTGAGTACCTTACCCGTAGAGCGGCAGAGGTAATCTCTCAATGTCCTTGGATCAAGAAGAAAAAAAATCAAGAAAGGTCGCGGCGAGCAGACGCCGAGGTCCCCACGGTGCCGCTTGATTGAGACCACGCCGCATTGATCCCTTTCTAGGGACTGCTATGTTTCGCGCCATGGTGCCACCGCTCTCATGGCTGTGTGGGCAAGCTCCACCGTACCAGCTCGTGCCACTGTTTCGCGCGTGTTGTGCGCAGCGAGAAGAACCGCCATGCATGCAAGCTCTGTGATACCTCCAGTATGTATGCCGGTCTTGTTGTAGGCCTCCCAGAAGGGGTTTGGATTGATGCATGCCAACACCTATTTTGCCTCTCTCGATTGCTCTAATGAGGGCAATGGTGATGTGCACAGCCGGAAAACGCAAAACATGCACGCAGATTCTTGTGTCGTTGGCTAATTTCCTGTACATCAATCTACTTTAGCACATGTTACCACTACATACTGATGTAACAGTGACGTCGTAACATGAAAGTTGTGATGCATATATCAATTGTATCATTATTAAATATAAATATTTTATTTAACATGCTTCGGCACGCGCGTGCTAAACTTTCTTCTATGTATGTCTCCCAATTCTGCGGCACGTACGTTTATTGATGACATATAAGTACTAAAATAGTGTCACTTTAGTGGGCCATGGCAAACTGTACGAAGTGCTTTTAAAAATACTTTATATTCGCTCTTTCATGTATATAGAGAGATAGTTGGCATTTATTTATATGGAGAAAAACTCTCTAATTTATTGTCTGTTAGCGATACGGGATAATTGTGTATAGACGTGGGTACAGATGTGGGTATATTTAGGTGGGCCCTTTTTTATGAGGGGGAAATCACCTTACAACGTCGACAAAATGGGTCTCCCCCCTCCCTTTTGTCAACGTTTTTTCATGACAGGTGGGTCCTTTGTGAGGTGGGTGTGGCTCTAATTTTAGTGAGAAGTGTTTTCAAAAGTTATTCTCTTTATAGTATTTTATAGTATAGATAGATATTTTATTTAACATGCTTCGGACAGTACCAAAATATCCTATTTCAATGAGCAATTCAAAATGGCCTCAGGAGCGGAATGGTATCCTCTGAAGTAGAATTAATAAACAATGTTTCCTTACATTAGTGTTTGACTTTATTGTTTTTCTGAATTTTAAACACTAGACGCAACAATATAGTCATTATCCTCTGTCTAGCGTTAAATCATAACAGCGGAGCACGGATTTAGAATTTAATTTGCACGGTAGTAAATGTTTAATATTTTTATGTTGGTCGAGTCTCTAAATGTAGTTGTGTAATGAAATATATAATTTTATATTTGACAAGCAAATATGTCCGCGCATGCTATCTTCATTATGCTGGTGATCACGCTGATGTTTTGACGACGAAGAGTCATGGGTTCATACTTCATAGTGCATGTCGCATTTGGTTCCTGTATATTTTGTAGTCATGGGTTCGGACTGTTTTGTCAAACGTGGTTTGACAAAGAAAAAAGAACCTGACATGTGGGGTCGTAGAAGGGATAATATTTTAATGATTAGTGGATCCGTCGGTTAAGTTGTCAAAGGTTTTGAATCTTTGCAGTATAGATTTGTCCGTAGCAACGCACGGGTACATTTACTAGTTTTTTTAAAAATGGTATTTGGCTAAAATCTACAACTCTAAAATAACAGGAATTTCCAAACACTTCTAAATTGTTACTCCGTCTTTTTCGGAAGGAAGAAGTCTATTTTTTACCATCCATCTAACCAAGGCCCATCGCCGATTGCTAAGAAATCTACGTACACGACTATTTACAGCCCAACACGGCCCCCCCGCGGCCCCGCTCAATCTAATACTCGTTCGACTCAGATCAGAAGAAACGGAAAAGGAAAACAGAAAATGAAAAAAAAAACAACAGCAACGGCAACCGTGTTTTCGTTTGCTTCGCCCGGTCACCTTCCGCGGTGCGTGCGAACGCGGTCGTCTCCATCCGACCCAACTGCAACTCGTCTCCTTCTCCTCCTCTGCCCCAATCATCGAAAACCTAAAACCAAATCCTCCCCCATAGATCCCTACTCCCCACCCAAAGCCGCCTTCCAACCAGATTCCTCCTGTCCCCTCTCGACTCAAGCCCGCCCAATCGCTCCCGGAGCCGGCCGCCGCCGCTTCCGCTTCCGCCGGCGACGAATCCGGTAAGCCTCGCTCGCTCGCTCTCCCCCCGCTCCGGCTAGATCCGCCGCTCCCAGATCGTTGCTGTCCCGGGGCTAGAAAGGATGGCGTGGATTGGCGATCTGTGCGCGCCCCCGTGTGTATGGAACTCTGGATTAGTTCATCGCGATCGATCGGTCAGCGGTCTCTGCTCGGATCGCGCCCGCTTCCATGCTAGGGGTTTTCGTAGCGTCCGGGGTAGCGTTAGCGTAGGTTGGGAGCGTGGGACTTTTTTCCGCTTTTAGTCGAGTGGTGCTCGCGGTTGCTACTTATGAGTTTCTCGAATTGGCCTGTGAATGATGATGTTGTCTGCTGTTGCTTCGCCTCGCAGGTGTTTTGAGTTTCGGTTGCACGAGCAACCATGTCCATGTTCAACAGGATCTTCGGGAAGCCCAAGGAGCAGGCCAACTCCAATGCCTTGGCCACTCTAGACAAGTTAAATGAGGTGACCTTTTTGCATTTTATGTCATGGCATCTTGATTGCTTTCATTGAGATGTTCCCATGTATGGAATATTTTTTTTCTTATTTTGGTTGCCTAAATATGATTGCAGCTTAATATTATTCTTCATTTTGTATTGAATTGATCCCTATACCATAGTGAATTAGAAGTTTGTAAAAGCTTACTGTATTTATTTTCAGACTCTTGATATGCTGGAGAAGAAAGAAACGGTACTGGAGAAAAAAGCGGCTGCTGAGCTTGAGAGGGCCAAGGAGTTCTCAAAAGCAAAGAATAAAAGAGGTCCTTTCATGTCACTGTATTGCCATTCCTGAGATATACTGTGCTGTGGTGACATAATCAGATATGTTATGCTTTTGTTAGTGCACCTAAAATTTTCTCTGTCCGCGTGTTGCACTATGAGCTTAAAAAGTGTCCATCATATTGGTGTATTTCTATGTATATATCCATTTTCTTGTGGTACATTGTACATTGGATCAACAATGTGGGTATTCATTTTGACACAGTTATTGTGGGTATTCCTTTGACACAGATATGTTATGCTTTTGTTAGTGCACCTAAAATTTTCTCTGTCCGCATGTTGCACTATCAGCTTAGAAAGTGTCCATCATATTGGTGTATTTCTATGTATATCGATTTTCTTGTGGTACATGGTACGTTAGATCAACAATGTGGGTATTCCTTTTGACACAGTTATTGTGCTTATCACTGTTATAGTTTCATCGTGTCATCATGTTGGTGTTGTTTTTATCAAATCAAATTTAGGTTTTAATGTTTTATTTACCTGCATTGTACTTGAGGCGCATAGTATGCAAATTGCACAAAGCATTATTTGCGGATCAATCTTCATCTTTTACTCGCAGACCTCATGATGATGCATCTTATCTGCCAATACAGCTTATATTTGTTACGAATTTCAACTTATTTCTAACAATATTCACTTTATCTTTTATTGTTTTGCTTTCATTTAAATTAATATCGACTATACTTAAAATGGCACCAACTTCCTGTTTATGTGATGAAATTTTGATTTATAGAAGATTGTGCTAATGCAAATAATCCTTTATCTTAACAGCGGCTATCCAGTCCTTAAAGAGGAAAAAACTTTATGAGCAACAAATTGAGCAGCTTGGAAATTTCCAGTTGAGAATCCACGATCAGGTTTGTATTCCTACTCAAACATTTGGAGCTTTTTTGTTTAGCTTTTTTTACTATATGTAATGTGTGTTAACTGTATAACCTCTTATACAGATGATCATGTTAGAAGCTGCAAAAGCTACAACAGAGACCGTCGATGCATTGAGGACTGGAGCTGCAGCTATGAAAGCAATGCAAAAAGCAACGTTAGTATTAATTTTGAGTCCACTTTAGGGTTTTCCCACATTATTTAAGTTATCAAATGATTGTTTACCATGTCCCTGCAGAAATATTGATGATGTCGACAAGACTATGGATGAAATTAACGAACAGACTGAAAACATGAAACAAATTCAGGATGCTTTGTCAGCTCCTCTTGGAGCTTCTGCTGATTTCGATGAGGTAATTTTCTTTAGCCATTTCATTTTATAATCTTGCATTATGTTGCTTTCTGTGACATACTAATCATTGCCCTGGAAACATTTACAGGATGAATTGGAAGCGGAACTTGAAGAACTGGAGGGAGCAGAGTTGGAATCTCAGCTTCTGGAGCCTGTTGCAGCTCCTCCTGTGCATCCAGTGCATGTACCGGCCAACAAGCAACCAGCTCGCCCTGCTCCACAGAAAGCTACAGCTGAAGATGATGAACTTGCTGCACTGCAAGCTGAAATGGCGTTGTAATCAGGTCAATGTTTGATCCGTTTCTACCACTCTGTTTCTATTCCATTCATTTCATAGGACTACACCGGTACCTGTTAGCTATGCTGAGTGGTGTATATAAGTATAGTGCTCAAGTGTAGAAATGTGCATACAGTAACTAGTTAAATTGTCCTTGCTCATTCCTTTGAATATTTTGAATCTTTGATTGGTCAGGCGCTGAATATTCTGTCACTGGAACACGGTATGATGAAATCGTGTAGTACTTTACAATCACTGTTAGGATCCTGAGAAAGAGAAGTTAGCAGTTCAAATGTTCCGGTTTGAATTATGGGAATATTTACAGTTCTCTATCTAGATAGATTCTTAGATAAAGAGGCATATGTCTCAAGAAGAAAAATGCCAATTGACCTTAAAGTTTGAAGCCACTAACAGGCTGAGAACCTAGTTTCATATAAGTTGTACTGTGGCTGAAAAACTTACTGCAACCACATTAGTTTGTCTTCATTTTCTTTTGGCTGCTTACTACAATGAAAGAGAACTGTAATGTGAATAATCAAACATTTGCAGAATTTGCTTGGAATTTACACTTAAGCAGTTCAAGTTACAGTGTTTGGAATAAGGGCTGTAAGAATTTTGGACAATTTGGTTTCTATGGATATATTATTATTGAACCCTGTTCTCTTTTGCATGTTCAAATGCCAGGTTCACAATGAAGAGGTGAATGTGTAAATGATTGGCGTTATGCAATGAAGGTCCAAGCGAGTCTGGCTATAATATATTTGCCCATGTGTGTATAATCTTGGGAGGTATTTTGGCAATCGAAGCAGAAAAAGGCTGCTCCAGCCCGTGTTTGTTTCAATGGTTGTGGGGTCTGTTCTTGATAGACAGTTTCAGTTAATATGGCTCGGTTAGCTCCATCCATGCTAACCTTCCTAGTCCTGCAACGTGCATTGTTGTCATACAGTATTTTTCATTCACCCATACTGTCTGGAGCCATGTAAAAATGTTATAAATCCCCAGGGTTCACATTTGATGCGGCAGTTCGCAGCTCTCAATTTTTCAAGCAGCTTGTGTTTTGCTGGTCTCCGAAGTACCAATAGTTTCTTTTGTTTTGCTCTAGGTTTTTGAAGACATCAACACTAGTTGAAATCTGAACTGGTCTGCAGTACAAGGGCCTGTTTGGTAGAGCTAAAATAATTTTCTATGGGAGCTAATTACCAGTAATTCTGTGGTTGAAACGATAAACTTGATGGAGAAAGGGATTCCGTGTGAGAAATGAATCAGGAGTAGTTTTTTTTAGCTCCCACTTCCTTGATTTTATATTCGGTAGAGTAGGTGCAATATAGTTCTAGGGTGTAAAATGTTATGGGCTTGGGCAAAGTAGTTCCATGAAACTGCTCGTAAATGATGTAGTTACTCGTACAAAAAAAAAACAGCTGTAGTTACTCATGCACTGAAGGATCAAGGACCAGCCTGAGCGAGCGAGGTGAACAAGCACACAGTGGCAACCAGCAAGCGCCATACCCACCGGAGGACGCTGCGTCAAGCAGGCAGGTAAACTGCCTGTCAGGCAATCACCCTACTCGACCATGGTCCGTCCACTTGCCTTATCAGCCACCAGTGATCAGCAGTATTTTTCTCTCAGTAAAAATCAACACAAGCCAAACACCACATGGAGCCAAGTGGACCCGGTCCAGCCCTCGATCAGCTCTGCAGCAAAAGTACCCTCGGACTCGGGTAAAAAGAAGGCTGATCAATTACAAACAGCTCTCATCACACCAAAATACCGGCACAAAACTAATTGCACAGTTTTGTTATATTTTATGAGACGAACATTTTGAGCCTACTTAATCAATATTAGATAATTATTCACAAATACAAACGAAATGCTACAGCGATATATTTATGTCGTTTTGCCAACTTTGTCATCCCCAATTTGGGATCTAAACAAGGCCTTATCAGTGCAGTGGCACAGGTCAAGAAAGCATTTTTACTGAAATATGCACCACGGCATGGCAATGCCAATATGACATCTCCCAGATTACTGTCAACCACCGCAACCAACTGAAGGTAACTCGTTAGTACCATCACTCCAGCACTACTGCTCCTATAAACTCTTCCGGTGGCACTGAGCTTCACCACGACCACGGCAACATCAACCGACAACACACGTTTCTCAAGGTATTACAGTCTGAGGAAGGAGATCGATTGGATGAGGCATCACGTCCTAGCGCTGGATGACGCTCAGCCCTTCCTTCTCATCACCTTCCTTCTCCTTGCAACCTTCCTTCTCCTTTTCACCCTCCTTATCGGCTGCCTGCAGCTTGGCGATAGCCTCCTGCGGGGGCGGGTGGTCGAACTTGCAGTGTACACCATACCTGCACGTGCCAGACCTCATGTAGAAGGCGCAGACCTCAGCATCCTGCGTAAGCACCAGTGAAATGTCAGCCTCTTTGCGTTAACATTACAAGTAGTGTCAAACTAGTTGGCTACTGGAAGCAGGTAACTAAGAGCGCAGAATTTGTAAACATAAACAGAAGGGGAAAGAAAACAAGGAAATCCCAGTCAAGAACCAGCATAAAACACAAAAGCTTTCTTTCTACTGAGGGTGAACATAGAACCCACTATGATTGACACTGCAAAGTGAAGGAACTATTTTTGAAAACCAGTCGCATCATTGTTTTATTAGTCGGTCATTCAATGAAAGAGATGGGCATTCCAGTCCCAGCCACGGCCTGGAATAAAAAATATATACAATTTATATAAAAAGATATAATGTGCAAATTGAACAAGACCAGGCTCGGATCCTCATTCTCGGTATAAAAACGGTGCTATCCCACAAGAATGACCGGAAAGGTGGAAAGATATTGAAGTATCACAAACAGGTTTTAGACTGGAGGATACTATTTACCAAATCCCATTTTACAATTTCAAATGTCTATGCTACCAGTAATAGTCTAGCAACGTTACCTCTCTCCTTGGAAGGCCAGCAAGAGTAAGTGCCACAGGCTGCTGAGGATCTCCATTTTCATTGGCACCAGATGCAGAGCGGTTGATAGGATGGTGAAACTTGCATTTCTGAGAATACTTGCAAAATCCTGTCTTCATGTAAAACTGCATTACACAAAAATGAGAGAAGGGTAAAAAGCTCAAATATGCACAATAAATCAAGCACATAGATAAACTGAATTGGATGGTCATGTCACATACATCACAGACAGTTTCTCCAGGCCTCTGTGGATAGATCATTGACGCAGATTCAACCTGCATTTCACAAAAGAAGACATTATCGTAGTCTCACTTCATTTCTTTCGATATTAATCTGCACAGATTCTTAGTCTACACTTACCGGCAGATGAGTCGCATGAAAATCAAAGCTTTGCAGAGAATTTGCAACCGGATTTAACAATGCGGCGGGGACAATAGGTGCTGGAGTGGGAAGCAGTGGAGCCATCGATGCTATATCCACAACTATGCTTGGTGCAAAACAGTATGATGGAAAAAAAATCAGAGTCCAAAAATGATATCTGATATGTAACAGGATGCATTAAAATTGGAGGGTCATGCAGGTTTAAGCCTCTGTGTCGTTGTGAGATTGAAGTAGATAGGTACCAGTCTGAATATTGGAAATCAAATGAGAGACTACTTTGCAATTGCTATCTGAAAATTTGTGGTATATGGTCATAATTTTTAGCATGACATTCAAAAGCAGCTACATGATAATGGTCACAGCCGCAAGAAACCGCCAGTGTCCTCAAAACCTAAGCTATTGAATAACAGACACTTTGAAATTTAAAAGTGTTTCTATCATAACTTCACTAGAAGCCAATCAGGTCAGGTGTTTCAACTCGTAAGTCGTAACAAGAACATATAATATCAGAAGCTCCAGTTCTGCCTTTTCTATACCATTAAGACTTTTTAGAACAGATTACAATGTCACTACAAGTTTCGCTTTCAGCACGATCTGAACATGGCAAGTCCTCTTTTCAACAGGGCCAATACATTGCAGGCTAAGTTGTGACATTGATTAGAGTGAGTTCCTGCTGATGGTTCCTCTATCCTTCCGGAAGTAACACAATGAATACAGAACAAAATGACCCATGGGATGCTGTGATGATTTAACTCAAGCGAATGATTATTTATGAAAAGAACAACAAACCTGGCCGATAAGGATGGTTGTAGCGACAAATAGAACCATATTTGCAGCTGTAAAAGCACGTAAGGAAAAATGTCAGATCCCTCCAAAATTCGTATGCAGAAGAGGCAAAGGCAAGTAGGCAACTGAGATAGTAATCCTGTTAGAGACGAAGGTACCTGCCTGTCTTCATATAAAAGGAGCAATCCACTTCACCCTGCAATATGGGGGGAAAAGGATTAAGCAATACAAGCTACTTGTGTACATTCGATGAAAATATAGTAAAAACTATAGTGATACATGAAAATATACGCCAGCAGACAGTATTTTGAGAGATTTTACTAGGAAACATGAGAGGTTTAGAGCTGCACTCATAAAAAGCATTCATAAACCAAGCCAGGATTACTGAAAGAATCTGCAGAGGCATAGAGCATGTTTTAACTTGTTACCTTAATGCATATTTTGCAACAGACTTATTGATGAAGTTTAACTCGCTAGTACCAGTAGTCCAGCGCTGCTCCTATAAACTCTTCCGGTGGTACTGAACTTCAAAGGCCAGATGCCCACCACGAGTCCGCGACCACGGCAACATCAACAGACAACGCGTTCTCAAGGTATTACAGTCTGAGGAAGGGGATCGATTGGATGAGGCATCACGGCCTACCGCAGGACGACGCTCAGCCCTTCCTTCCCATCTCCTTCCTTCTCTTTGCCACCTTCCTTCTCCTTTTCACCCTCCTTATCGGCTGCCTGCAGCTTGGCGATAGCCTCCTGCGGGGGAGGGTGGTCGAACTTGCAGTGCACACCATACCTGCACGTGCCAGACCTCATGTAGTAGGCGCAGACCTCGGCGTCCTGCGTAAGCAGGAGTGAAGTGTTAGCCACTTGAGTTAACATTACAAGTAGCGTCCAACTAGTTGGCTACTGGAAGTACCTAAGAGTGCAGATTTGTAAACATAAACAGAAGGGGAAAGAAAACAAGGAAGTCCCAGCCAAGAACCAGCATACAAGTATACAACACAAAAGCTTTCTTTCTACTGAGATGAACATAGAACCCACTATGATTGACACTGCAAAGTGAAGGAACTATTTTTGAAAACCAGTAGCATCGTTGTTTTATTAGTCGGACATGCAATGAAAAAGATGGGCATTCCAGTCCCAGCCACGGCCTGGAATAAAAAATTATATACATTTTTATTCAAAAAAGATCTAATGTGCAAATCGAACAAGACCAGGCTCGGATCATCATTCTCAGTTTAAAAACGGTGCTATCCCACAAGAATGACCGGAAAGGTGGAAAGATATTAAAGTGTCACAGACAGGTTTTAGATTGGAGGATATTGTTTACCAAATCTCATTTTACAATTTCAAATGTCTATGCTACCAGTAATAGTCTAGCAACGTTACCTCTCTCCTTGGAAGGCCAGCAAGAGTAAGTGCCACAGGCTGCTGAGGATCTCCATTTTCATTGGCACCAGATGCAGAGCGGTTGATAGGATGGTGAAACTTGCATTTCTGAGAATACTTGCAAAATCCTGTCTTCATGTAAAACTGCATTACACAAAAATGAGAGAAGGGTAAAAAGCTCAAATATGCACAATAAATCAAGCACATAGATAAACTGAATTGGATGGTCATGTCACATACATCACAGACAGTTTCTCCAGGCCTCTGTGGATAGATCATTGACGCAGATTCAACCTGCATTTCACAAAAGAAGACATTATCGTAGTCTCACTTCATTTCTTTCGATATTAATCTGCACAGATTCTTAGTCTACACTTACCGGCAGATGAGTCGCATGAAAATCAAAGCTTTGCAGAGAATTTGCAACCGGATTTAACAATGCGGCGGGGACAATAGGTGCTGGAGTGGGAAGCAGTGGAGCCATCGATGCTATATCCACAACTATGCTTGGTGCAAAACAGTATGATGGAAAAAAAATCAGAGTCCAAAAATGATATCTGATATGTAACAGGATGCATTAAAATTGGAGGGTCATGCAGGTTTAAGCCTCTGTGTCGTTGTGAGATTGAAGTAGATAGGTACCAGTCTGAATATTGGAAATCAAATGAGAGACTACTTTGCAATTGCTATCTGAAAATTTGTGGTATATGGTCATAATTTTTAGCATGACATTCAAAAGCAGCTACATGATAATGGTCACAGCCGCAAGAAACCGCCAGTGTCCTCAAAACCTAAGCTATTGAATAACAGACACTTTGAAATTTAAAAGTGTTTCTATCATAACTTCACTAGAAGCCAATCAGGTCAGGTGTTTCAACTCGTAAGTCGTAACAAGAACATATAATATCAGAAGCTCCAGTTCTGCCTTTTCTATACCATTAAGACTTTTTAGAACAGATTACAATGTCACTACAAGTTTCGCTTTCAGCACGATCTGAACATGGCAAGTCCTCTTTTCAACAGGGCCAATACATTGCAGGCTAAGTTGTGACATTGATTAGAGTGAGTTCCTGCTGATGGTTCCTCTATCCTTCCGGAAGTAACACAATGAATACAGAACAAAATGACCCATGGGATGCTGTGATGATTTAACTCAAGCGAATGATTATTTATGAAAAGAACAACAAACCTGGCCGATAAGGATGGTTGTAGCGACAAATAGAACCATATTTGCAGCTGTAAAAGCACGTAAGGAAAAATGTCAGATCCCTCCAAAATTCGTATGCAGAAGAGGCAAAGGCAAGTAGGCAACTGAGATAGTAATCCTGTTAGAGATAATGTGCAAATTGAACAAGACCAGGCTCGGATCCTCATTCTCGGTTTAAAAACGGTGCTATCCCACAAGAGTGACCGGAAAGGTGGAAAGATATTAAAGTATCACAGACAGGTTTTAGATTGGAGGATATTATTTACCAAATCCCATTTTACAATTTCAAATGTCTATGCTACCAGTAATAGTCTAGCAACGTTACCTCTCTCCTTGGAAGGCCAGCAAGAGTAAGTGCCACAGGCTGCTGAGGATCTCCATTTTCATTGGCACCAGATGCAGAGCGGTTGATAGGATGGTGAAACTTGCATTTCTGAGAATACTTGCAAAATCCTGTCTTCATGTAAAACTGCATTACACAAAAATGAGAGAAGGGTAAAAATCTCAAATATGCACAATAAATCAAGCACATAGATAAACTGAATTGGATGGTCGTGTCACATACATCACAAGCAGTTTCTCCAGGCCTCTGCGGATAGATTATTGGCGCAGCATCAACCTGCATTTCACAAAAAAAGGCATTATCTTAGTCTCACTTCATTTCTTTCGATATTAATCTGCACAGATTCTTAGTCTACACTTACCGGCAGATGAGTCGCATGAAAATTAAAGCTTTGCAGAGAATTTGTGGCCGGATTTAACAGTGCGGCAGGGACAATAGGTGATGGAGTGGGAAGCAGTGGAGCCATCAACGCTATATCCACAACTGTGGTTGGTGCAAAAAAGTATAATGAAAGAAAAAATCAGAGTCCAAAAATGATATCAGATGTGTAAAAAGGTGCATTAAAATTGGAGGGTCATACAGGTTTAAGCCTCAATGTTGTTGTCAGATTGAAGTAGATAGGTATCGGTTTGAATATTGAAAATCAAATGAGAAACTACTTTGCAATTGCTATCTGAAAATTTATGGTATATGGTTAAAATTTTAAGCATGACATTCAAAAGCAGCTACATGATAATGACCACAACCGCAAGAAACCGCCAGTGTCCTCAAAACCTAAGCTATTGAATAACAGACACTTGAAATTTCAAAAGTGTTTCTATCATAACTTCACTATAAGCCTATCAAGTCAGGTGTTTCAACTCGTAAGTTGCATTATTTATGAAAAGAACAACAAACCTGGCCGATAAGGATGGTTGTAGCGACAACTAGAACCATATTTGCAGCTGTAAAAGCGCAAAAGGAAAAATGTCAGATCCCTCCAAACTCATATGCAGAAGAGGCAAAGGCAACTAAGATGGTAATCCTGTTAGAGACGAAGGTACCTGCCTGTCTTCATATAAAAGGAGCAATCCACTTCACCCTGCAATATGGGAGAAAAAGGATTAAGAAATACAAGCTACTTGGGTACAGTCAATGAAAATATAGTAAATACTACAGTGATACATGAAAATATACGCCAGCAGACGGTATTTTGAGAGATTTTACTAAGAAATATCAGAGTTTTAGAGCTTCACTCATAAAAAAGCATTCATAAACCAAGCCAGGATTACTGAAAGAATCTGCAGAGGCATAGAGCATGTTTTAACTTGTTACCTTAATGCATATTTTGCAACAGACTTATTGATATCGTTTCCAAATGAAATACATGAATAAAACTGGAACTTGATGTATCAGATGCTCTAGCAAATTAAAAAGGTGCGACATTAAGACAAGTATAGAAATAAAGTGTACTAGTCCAGCTAAAGAGAGCAAATAAAGTATACTAAGCTAAAGAAAAGCACCATTTGGTAACACGTACTGGTCTAATAGGAAGTCCCTTTGCATTATGTGCCTCGGCTGGGACAGTTGGTGCATCCGTCTTTGCTGGAACTGAACCATCTTGTGCACCAATGTGTGCTGCTGCATCAATTGTTGCTGTATATATGGTTTCCTTTGCAATCAAGGGTGGTTTCTCAATATCTTTTGGGTGATTGAACTTGCAAATTGCGCCAAATTTGCATTTACCTGTTTTTGCATAGAACTGAAATACAGGACACTTAAAAAATGAACTTGAGCATTACATAATGATTAAAATAATGATACTTAATGTGCAAATTGAACAAGACCAGGCTCGGATCCTCATTCTCGGTTTAAAAACGGTGCTATCCCACAAGAGTGACCGGAAAGGTGGAAAGATATTAAAGTATCACAGACAGGTTTTAGATTGGAGGATATTATTTACCAAATCCCATTTTACAATTTCAAATGTCTATGCTACCAGTAATAGTCTAGCAACGTTACCTCTCTCCTTGGAAGGCCAGCAAGAGTAAGTGCCACAGGCTGCTGAGGATCTCCATTTTCATTGGCACCAGATGCAGAGCGGTTGATAGGATGGTGAAACTTGCATTTCTGAGAATACTTGCAAAATCCTGTCTTCATGTAAAACTGCATTACACAAAAATGAGAGAAGGGTAAAAATCTCAAATATGCACAATAAATCAAGCACATAGATAAACTGAATTGGATGGTCGTGTCACATACATCACAAGCAGTTTCTCCAGGCCTCTGCGGATAGATTATTGGCGCAGCATCAACCTGCATTTCACAAAAAAAGGCATTATCTTAGTCTCACTTCATTTCTTTCGATATTAATCTGCACAGATTCTTAGTCTACACTTACCGGCAGATGAGTCGCATGAAAATTAAAGCTTTGCAGAGAATTTGTGGCCGGATTTAACAGTGCGGCAGGGACAATAGGTGATGGAGTGGGAAGCAGTGGAGCCATCAACGCTATATCCACAACTGTGGTTGGTGCAAAAAAGTATAATGAAAGAAAAAATCAGAGTCCAAAAATGATATCAGATGTGTAAAAAGGTGCATTAAAATTGGAGGGTCATACAGGTTTAAGCCTCAATGTTGTTGTCAGATTGAAGTAGATAGGTATCGGTTTGAATATTGAAAATCAAATGAGAAACTACTTTGCAATTGCTATCTGAAAATTTATGGTATATGGTTAAAATTTTAAGCATGACATTCAAAAGCAGCTACATGATAATGACCACAACCGCAAGAAACCGCCAGTGTCCTCAAAACCTAAGCTATTGAATAACAGACACTTGAAATTTCAAAAGTGTTTCTATCATAACTTCACTATAAGCCTATCAAGTCAGGTGTTTCAACTCGTAAGTTGCATTATTTATGAAAAGAACAACAAACCTGGCCGATAAGGATGGTTGTAGCGACAAATAGAACCATATTTGCAGCTGTAAAAGCACGTAAGGAAAAATGTCAGATCCCTCCAAAATTCGTATGCAGAAGAGGCAAAGGCAAGTAGGCAACTGAGATAGTAATCCTGTTAGAGACGAAGGTACCTGCCTGTCTTCATATAAAAGGAGCAATCCACTTCACCCTGCAATATGGGGGGAAAAGGATTAAGCAATACAAGCTACTTGTGTACATTCGATGAAAATATAGTAAAAACTATAGTGATACATGAAAATATACGTCAGCAGACAGTATTTTGAGAGATTTTACTAGGAAACATGAGAGGTTTAGAGCTGCACTCATAAAAAGCATTCATAAACCAAGCCAGGATTACTGAAAGAATCTGCAGAGGCATAGAGCATGTTTTAACTTGTTACCTTAATGCATATTTTGCAACAGACTTATTGATATCGTTTCCAAATGAAATACATGAATAAAACTGGAACTTGATGTATCAGATGCTCTAGAAAATTAAGAATGTGCAACCTTAAGACAAGTATAGAAATAAAGTGTACTAGTCCAGCTAAAGAGAGCAAATAAAGTATACTAAGCTAAAGAAAAGCACCATTTGGTAACACGTACTGGTCTAATAGGAAGTCCCTTTGCATTATGTGCCTCGGCTGGGACAGTTGGTTCATGCGTCTTTGCTGGAACTGAACCATCTTGTGCACCAATGTGTGCTGCTGCATCAATTGTTGCTGTATATATGGTTTCCTTTGCAATCAAGGGTGGTTTCTCAATATCTTTTGGGTGGTTGAACTTGCAAATTGCGCCAAATCTGCATTTGCCTGTTTTTGCATAGAACTAAAATACAGGACACTTAAGAAATGAACTTGAGCATTACACAATGAGAAAAATAATGATACTTGATGATAACAAAAGATGCAACGTAGATTCCTTACCGAACAAACAGGCTCAGAAGGCCTCACAGGTAAGATAGAGCTATCAGCGATTAGAGACCGCTGCATTTCAGGAAAGCACAGAAATTGAAACTTCATCATGGAAGAATGAAAAACTCTAGCAGTCTAGTCAACAAATATAATTAACTTACCTCATCATGGTTGAACTTGCATTTAGATTTAAACTTACATTTACCAGACTTCCCGAGATACTGCAATATCAAGAACCTATAAATACATTGATAAGACATATTCCAAAACAAGAATATGAATTGCTTACAGGACAATACGGTTCCCCTGGTCGCTCAGGATAAGAATCTTCAACGCTTGGGACCTGCAAAACGAATTTAAGAAGGCCAGAAAAAGAATCATTCAGAAGATTACAAGACAGAAGACACAGCTACATAACATTATGGAAAGGCAAACCAAGTAACAGGGAGAAAATTTTAAAAAGTTGATCCAGAAACAACATCCCCATGAAGAAGCAACCGTTTTTTCTTAGCTACCAGGCATGCCCCCACATAAATAGTTGCTTTTGTCGATGTTTATCAGCACTTCAGCTGATTAAGTATCAGTTAAAATTATTTAACGGGGGCAACAGTGAGAGCAAGGCGCAGGCGCACTGCCTTGTAGTGCAGATGAAAATGTGCAAAGAGTCACTTATCCAGCATGCCAGGTACAGATGTAGAGTTGAACCAAAAGTTGCAACATGACAATGAATGGCAAGGTAATGATTTTGAGGCTCAATGTTCCCAGCAGGATGGCGAGGAGTAAAACCGAGACATGCAAGATAGAAAGAAAGAAAACAGCAACATGGAGTTGGAGGAAGAAAGATGGGCATTGGCAGGACTACAGTGTACCATGGTTCTTACATCAGTAATAAGGTGAGGCATGGTGACCCATGCCATATGTGCTCACTTCTCAAGGGAAAAGAAAAATAATATAAGATTGCATGTAACTCTCCAAAAGGGAACAGTACGCACACATAATCACACACACTCGCATTCATAATCGCATAGACACAGGCGAGGAATATCTGAATGTGATTTAAACTATTTGAACTTCAGTTATGAACTAAATGGAGACATTTCCCTTTATCAAAGACCATAGAGGGACAAAAGTTCCCTTTTTCCTCTTTTTGAAAACAGAACCTTCTGAACTAAAATATGGAAAAGCCTACACAGAAGGAGGCTTGACTGAACTATGGTAAGAATTTGGCTTCTTCACTGTAAGGTCACAAAGTGGGAGGAAGAGAGAATGTGAATTGCTCTATATACAAAATATAGTGAAACGGGAGTTAATTTGAAGACCAGCACAACAGCAAATGCATCCTTAGGTTTCTTATTAGCAAACATTTGCTAGTGGAGTAGCATTGGAGTAAACATTTCTTGCTATTACCTCAAGCTATGCCTAGATTAACCATAACAACAAAATAAGCAATCTATAGAGTATACATATTCAAACACCGGACAATACTGCAACAACTACAAGTTCGGCTACATTGAAGAGCGATACTTTGTAGTTATTCTACAAATGCTGGTGGGATACCTTAGTGACTTTCCCAGCTTTAGAGATTGTGTATCAAAAATCCAAAGTATTTTACCACCAATCCGTTCCTACTTTGCATGCTACGACTCGTGGCTGGATTTGTAACAACGGAATGAGTTCATGTGAAAAATCCTCTGCTAGGACTAATAAAGCATGAAATTCGACGTGGACTCTGTCGAGCCTGATTGAATGGCTACCCTGGAGGCTGCAGCTAGCTGCTCTAGATTGCTGTGCAAAAAAAGAATGGTATTGTTGCAATGAATCTGTTTAACACTTCAATGCAAAAATTGAAGCCATGGCTATCTGTGTTGTTACCTTTTATTTATGTGGCTAGCCTTACTGACAGTAATGAAAAAAAAATTGGAAATAACATAGATAAAGCCATAAAGGTACACACAACAAAAACAAAAAAATAAATAAGCACACTAGAATTAACATTTGAAATAATAAATATATAGATCGCTACAAATAACAATGACAGATAGTCACCTCTTTCCAGTTTGGAACCCCACCCTCTGGAACCCATTGTGGATGATCAAATTTGCAGGTCTCTCCATACTTACAGGTTCTGGTCCTCATATAGAAGGCACAGTCCTTTTCCCCTGGTCGTTGTGGATATATAGGAAGGCTGCTTTCAAGCCTAGGGCGTTTAGCCATAGTATTTGGTGAATATAAAGCCTCACTCTGGCCAAGAGTACTATGACTTCCCATAAAGGATTGGTGATAGAGAACTATATAGTAGATATATAAAAGAACTTTATAAGCCAGCTGTATTAAGCAACCATATACTGCAAATAATCATAAGTACTGAAATATATGAAAGCGTAGTTATCAAACATAAAAGAAATAATAGTATGCAACGGAAAATCCTAGCTCTAATGCTGACTTAGAACTTCTTAGCATTACAGTATTACTCGCATTAGAGGTACTGCAACAGTTAACTTTTTATGTTGCATTACAGTAGAATGAAAATAATCAAGTGGATTTACAGTTTAGCTAACCTCAAACTTAGCTTGGATTTATTTGATAGAAATTATGGTTACAGCTTTTTCATATTCAATCACACAAAGTTCTAAACTCCCAGTATTCTATTTTTCTGGCACAGGTACTGCTGACCAATGTTCTTCCCTGTTCGAATATTGTTACCATTTTTGTTCTAAGCTTATCCCATACATAAAGGTCTGATGTTTGAAAAGGCTAAAACTCAAACAAAGTTCAATACAAATACAACTGAGCTCAACCTACTTGAAATCTATTTAGAAGCTTTGATAACTCGAACACCTTCAAAGAACCAGGCCGGTGATCTTTTTGTCCTTAATTACTCGGATCATTCACAAATAATCCTTTAGCTCCAGTAAAGGGGGAATTCTACAATCTCCTCCACGTTTACATAGATACTTTCAAACAACTCAACACCTGAGAGGCTAAGGCTATGAGACAGGTACATATAACCAGAAGAAGGCAATGGGACTGTCAAAAGTACATTGTGCAGTTACTGCCCTTCTCTATCATCTGCTGTTTTTCAATACAAGTTTTATGTACCTTTGCAATTCCACAAAATGTAATAAACTGTTCATAAGTACTACATGTACACTAGATAATTCATAGGACCTCATAATAATTTATACAACCCAGCAACATATGCTCCAAGTGCCACAGCCAATGGATCATCATACTTTCGTACTACTAAGTTTCAGATCAACAGGCAGCTATAGGTGTGCCTCGCCTAAAATATGGCAGCATTGTCCGATGAACACACACGGGAAATGCCTGACACCAACCAAAATAGGGAAAGGGTCGCTCTCACCTTCCGCGGATCGCCTCGCGCCGACGTGCGAGTCGAAAGCGCCAACACACGAGTCGAAGGCTCCAACAAACGAGTCGAAGGCGCCAACGTGCGAGTCGAAGGCGCCAACATGCGAGTCGAAGGCGGAGGCGTGCGAGTCGAAAGCACCGATGTGCGAGTCGAAAGCACCGATATGCGAGTCGAAGGCGCTGGCGTCGGCGGAGGAGTGGTAGGGCGTCGGGGTGCCGGTGTAACGGGCCGCGATAAGGTCGACCTCGAAATCCGAGTACCGCGGTGGCGGCGCGCCGTCCCCGCCCGGCAAGGCGCCGCGGGAGTACGGGTAGAGGGGGTCCGACATCGCCGGCGGCTAGGGTTTCCGCTCGTGTCGCGGCGTGTGGAGGAAGCCGCCGCCCTGAGAGTGGGATGGGAAGGAAGGCTACGGGGATTGCGCAAGCACGCAGACGCACTGACTCACACGAAAACTGTCCCCCTCTCGCCTTTTTCTCTACGGGTGTTAGTTCCTGGAAAAAAAAAAGGTAAGAATTGAAGTGAAAAAGACACATCAGGTACTGTAGCATTTTTCGTTTGTTTGTGGTAAATATTGTCCTACCATAACCTAACTAGGTTTAAAAGATTCGTCTCGTCGTGTACATCAAAATCATGTAACTAGTTTTTTATTTACCCACGTTTAGTACTCCATGCACGAGGAGAGATATTTGATGTGATAGATGAATAGTAAAGTTTGGAGAGAGAATTTTTAGAAATTGAATGATGTGACCGGGAACTAAACAGGACCGTGCCTTTTGCTCTGGCCTGTCTGAAACAAATAAATTTAATAAAAAAATAATGGATCTGTTTGGATTTTCTACTAATAATATGTATCAACGGTTAGTTACCTAACTATTAGCAGTCTATCTTGCTAATATTTAGTTTACTACCTATTCTGCTAACATTTAGCTCATTAGTTGGTTGAAGGTAGCTAATCAACGTAGATGTTAATAGTTCAAAACCAACCATCCAACAACCTATTCCACAATCTTTCAGCAGATAGATTCAAATTGGCCCTAAACAAATACGTAATCTAAAAGCACGGGTTGTCACTGATTGTGCGGTTTACATCGAACTAATTGTATGTTTTATTAGAAAAACTATTATATAAAGTCAATTTTTTGTTTAGATGAAAATGCAAAATCAATGTGTAATGTTATTTTACATTGTCTTGTTTTTTTGAACAACACTACGGCGGGCCAGAGGCCAACCTGAACTTTTTATTAAATGGGGTGGCAAAACCACAATTACATAGAAGTTGCAGACACAATGCAACACATAAAACGAGAAGGAAACAGAAGGGGACGCACCCAGAAGAAAAACTAACTCTCACACAACATGGATGACTCACATTAGCCAAAGAGAGAACAAATTGTCCTATGTACGGAACGTCATCGAGCAGCATACTTGCCAGCTTCACCCAAGCCATTGGGTTTCCACACCACCCCTCGTAGCTACGCCACACCGCTACCTCTTGAAGGCTGTCCAACGGAGGGGGACTTAAGGTGGGAGAAACACTTGACCAAGGCTAACTGGAAACACCGACCTCCCTTCAAGCTAGTAGGAACACCTTTCGCAGCGCGTCCGGGCTCCATCTTCCTCCATCCAACGCCCTCCAGGGGAAGGAAGCCCCAAAGGAGAGATGGCTGGCAAGATGAACACACCCGGCATATGATTTGGTGGCACCACCAACAAGGAGTTCGGTGACGAAGCAGAGGTGCCAATCACGAGGACAAAGGGTAGACAACTGGAGAAGGAGAAACACGAACCCCACATATCCCCACAGGGGCAGCTTGGCGAAGCAGAGAGCATGGTGCCTCACCATGGTGCCCCCAACAGGGAAAACGACGCCCGAAGAGCGCCGCCACCATGGCCACCGACAGCAATGTCGACAAGGGCGTTAGCCCGACTTGACACCATGCCTACCGCCCGCACAAGGATATGACAGTGGCTCACCCCTCGTCGCTTTCCTGTCTGCAGCACAGGAAGAGACCCGGCACAGACCGCAGCAGCACCACGACGCCGCAGCCAGATCCAATAGCCCCTCAGCCCCGCCACCAAGGCGGCGCTAACCCACAGCCACCGATGAGGAAGAGGAGGAGCATACCGCCGGGAGCAGCAGCAGGCCAAGGAATCGCAGCACAGCCCGCGACCCGCCGCCGCCGGCCTAGGGCAGCCCTCGCCGTTTGCCGCATCTGGCCGAAGCGAAGGGCCTTTGACCCAGGCGCCTTCAGTCTCATCGCCCCGGTCGCGGCGAGCCTGGGCCCGCTCGAGCCCCCGGCTATCGCCGGCCGACGGCAGACTCAGCCACCCGCCGCCACACTTGCCGTCCCCCGTCCACCTCGCCCCCCTCGACACAGCAGAGCACGCGCGCTTCCCCCAGCGCAGAGGCCACCGGATCCGGACGGGGACAGCCCGGATCCGTGGCCAGCTACCGCCGCCGGAGCAGGAGCCACCGGCGCCGGCGAAGTCTTCCGAGGTTGGAGCAGCTCCGCGCAGCCGCCCGTCATCCCGGAGAAGGAGAGGAAATGCCGCGCCACCGCCTTCCTAGGGAGCAGCGCGGGCTTCCGGCGCTCCCTCCGGCGGTGGCCTAGCGGCAGAGGACGACAGGGAGGGTCGGCGGCGGCTAGGGTTTGGGCCCGAGCCCCAGCTGGCCGAAAACCTACACTTGGGAAGAAGCAACAGCCAACGGGCCCAACTCAACCAGGGATCCCGACTCGCTCCCTCGTCGCTGCGCCTGCGTCGGAACTGAAACGTGAAACCTCCCCTCTCTGCCCCCTTCTCACTCGATAGGCGGCGGCGGCGCGGAGGCCAGCGGCGGTTGCGGGCATGGCGGGATGGCGGGCGGTGGGAGCTCGCGCCGTTCTTCGCCGGCTCGGTGCTGCGGCGGAGACGGCGGGGAGGCGCGATGGATGTGCTCTCGCGGCCATCTCTAGCAGCAGCGGAAATGCGTCGTCCGGCTTGGGTGAGCGCGTGATTTCCCCCTAGCTTTGATGCTTCATGCTCCTATTGTATTCGTAGGCATACTCAGCTCGATCTGAAGCCTCGGCAACTTAAGCTTGCTGCAATTTGAAGGTTTAGACAGTTGTTTGTTTGGGGTAATGAGACCTATATCAAATAACCCAGCTCTCGGATTCTGTTTATTTAATCTATCGTTATTCGGGTGATTGTTGCTTTTTGAAATCCATTTTTTTCCTTTTTGTACCGTTTGATGTTGGTACTATGATGTCTCTACGAGCAGTGCTATAAGATCGAATGGCATGCCACTTAATTGCTGGGGGAAAAATTACACCATTAAGTAATAGTGCTAACTGATTTCACAATCTATCTGATTACGTGCTTTTGTTCAGAAATATTGTTTTGCAGCTAATCTTTCTAATTTTGTTGTTTTTATGTAGGTCAATATGCATATTTATTCAAGGCACAAGCCTTTGCCACTAGGAGTATTCCAGTAAACTTCCATCAGCTGATCCGCAATGCTGTAATTTGCTCCTCTTATGCTGTTTCATTTAGTTATGGCTCTATGTTGTTTTAGTGAGAATAAGAAAGAGAGAACCCTGCTAAAGGATATATGATATTTTTGCTGTTGCAACTACACTTTTCTTTATAAGGATTAATTACAGACTCGCAATCATTTCTATTTGATGCCAACAGAAAATGCTTTGCAAAACACTGTCATTAACGAATTGTACGGTGGTGTCATATTTGTATCAGGATACCATCACCTTGCTTGCATCTCTTATCTGTTCTGTGTATCAACTAGGCGCTGTCTCCTTCCTCTCCCCGAAACCGAACCAAAAACAAGATATCAACTAGGAGGGTGTCTCCTGAGTCCTTACTCTATAAACCAGACCCCAAAACCACACAACTAGGGGGATGCACCACGTTATCATTGTGTACTACATTTCTACAGCAACTATTTACATAGATCTTGACATTTCATTGCAGGGAATATCAACTACAAGGAATTTGCTTGCAGATGATGCTATGGTTCCTATTTCATCTCCTTTGACACCTCCACTTGGTGACAATGAAGAAACTGACAAAAAGGGGGCTGTGGTAAAAAAACTGAAGGTTCAAGCCATAAAAAAGGATATCAAGCAGGTAAACAGCAATGCAGGACTAGTTATTTCCTTCCATGAAACTACTATCTGTTGGGCATGTCGCTGATGGCATAACTGATGTGCAAAATATGTACTTAGGTATTTACGCATTCCCTGTTCTCTGAAATAGTTAAGTATGGCTTCATGAAATTTCAATGATTGCATGGCAATGAAATTTGCTAGAAGGATGTTGCTGATTGCCTGTTTCTAGAAGTAGTACCTGTTGCTTAACGTCAGTTCAGCTTGAATTATTAAAACACTCGATAGCATATATCGTAACAGGGAGGAAACTTGCACAAATTTCATTATCTGGTATACTGCATGTTGCTTTTACTTAATCTAGTGTCATTAAGAGATGTTTATAGCTCTGATCTTTCTAATTTTTCCTATTATAGAGCCCCAAGAAGGTGAATCTAGTAGCAAAGCTGGTTCGAGGTATGCGTGTGGAAGATGCCTTATTGCAGCTGCAAGTGACAGTTAAAAGGGCTGCCAAAACTGTTTACCAGGTCCGTGCTTAGTGAACTTTTGACCATTCAGCTGCTTCCTGTATGCATAGTGTCAAAATGATTGAAAACATCTTTCCTCAGCATTCATCTTACAAATTACTGCAGGTGATCCATTCTGCTCATGCCAATGCAGCTCACAACCACGGATTGGATCCTGATAAGCTCATTGTTGGTAAGGTTTTAAGAAAGCATGCGCTACACCCTATACTTGTTACTACTATAATCTAAGTACTTTCACCTTATATCCATGAAAACCGCAGAGGAGGCCTTTGTGGGAAAGGGACTTTACCTGAAGAGGTTGTCTTACCATGCCAAGGGTAGATGTGGTATTATGGTGCGACCAAGGTGCAGACTGACAGTGGTGGTTAGAGAAGCTACAGCCGAGGAAGAGGCAAAGATTGCCAAACTCAGGGTGAGCAACTATAAGAAGTTAACCAGGAAGGAGCGGCAGCTCATGCCACACCGGCTCATTGAGGTTAGCCCGAGGTGGGCTCGCAAGAGGAAAGAGGAGGCTGGTGCTTCGGCGTAGTACTAGTTTCTGTATGCAGACCTGCCTTCATTCGCTATTTTGAACTTGGAGAGGCTTATGCTAGAATTTGCTGAAGAACAATGATGTCTTACATGAGGGAAGGGAATCCATTGTCTGGTTTGCTGAACCACTCTTGTTCTGTCGGTTTCATCTGTATGAGACCTGTGAAGACATTGCCATGTTACCTTTGACTGTAGGGCGAAATGCTTTTCCGACTGTTCTATTCATACCATGAATAATTTACGTCTGATGTTTTATGTTTGACCGGTCTGTGGCGGTCTGTTCTCTTGCGTGCCATGTTATTATATGAGCAAGCACACTCTTATAGTCCTATATTCATACTCTTTTTCTTATATAGTAATTAAATGTTGTGTTCATGTATTTGCATTATGAAGGATGATCAAGACTCAGGACTCCTTAATCTGTCCTATTTCTTTTGTCAATCTTGTTAATCTCAACATATATCTTTTGATCCTTATCGTCTTAACCTAGTTTATATGACCTTACATTCTCAACATATATCAAGTTCCACAAGCGTATCCTATAAATTTGATGGTCTGCATGTCCACCGATTCAAGGTATTTGGTTAAATATGGTAAAAAAAAGTATGGAAAAAAGGCCCGGTAGAAAATTGGGCCTTGAGTGGGCTCACCTCCCAAATTCGTTCTCTCGCGGGCCGAACACACCCGCAAAAGAAGCCTGGCCACTACTACTAGCAGAGAAGTTTCCTCTCAATCTCAAACCCTAGTAACACTGACTGGTTGCGATCGATTGTGTCCAGCTCCGCACTTCCGCAGCCATGGCCGCCGCAACCTTCGCCGCCGCCGGCCGGCGGCTCCTCTCCACCGCCGCCGCGGCCGTTGAGAAAACCGAGCTCCCCGTCCCTATCGCCCATCTTCGCCGGCTCGCCCAAGCGGGCCGCCTAGCCGACATCGACGCGGCCCTCGCGCCGCTGCTCCCCTCCCACACCGTCGCAGCGCTCTCCGCCCTCTCCTCCGTCGGCCTCCCCGACCGCGCCTCCGCGCTGCTCGGCAGCATCGCTTCGCCTACCGCCGCGCACCTCAACGCGGTCCTCGGCCCGCTCCTCCGCCGCCGCCGGCTGGCGGGGCACGTGCCATCCATCCTCGCCGCGCACGCCTCGATCCCGCGGGATGCCTTCACGGACAGCATCCTCGCCAAATCGCTCTGCATCACCTCCGGCGCCGACTCCGCGCTCCACCTCCTCCGGGAGCCGTCGTCGGGGCAGCCGCCGTCGCTCCACCTCTTCACCGCCATCATCGACTCCTTCTACAAGCAGCGCCTCCCGCACCGCGCCGAGGAGCTGTGGCGCGCCATGGTGCAGGACCACGGCATCGCCCCGGACACCGCCGCCTACAACGCCCGGATCACCTACAAGTCCGCCAACGGCACGGTGGAGGAGGTCAAGGAGCTGATCCGCGTCATGCGCGAGGAGGCCGGGCTCCGGCCCGACGTCGTCTCCTACAACGCGCTGATGCGGGCGCTGGCGCGGCACAAGAGGGTGGACGAGGCGGTGCAGGTGTACCGGCGCGTGGAGGCCGGGGGGATGGCGGGCGTGGCGCCGGACTGCGCGACGTACACGTGCGTGGTGGCCGCGCTGTGCGGCGCGGGGCGGTGGTCGGAGGCGGAGGACGTGTTCTACGAGGGGGTGAAGCGCCGGAAGGTGGCGGACCTCGGCACGGTGCGCGTGCTGGTTCGCGGGCTCAAGGACGCCGGCAAGGGGCGCGCGGCGCGGCGGGTGGTGGTCGGCCTGCGCAAGAAGTTCCCCGAGCAGTACGATGGACCGTGGAGGGAGCTCGAGGTCCTGGCGGGGCTGCCGGCCTCTGGAAAGGAGGAGGAAGACGGCGAGGAAGACGGTGCCGACCAGCAGTCGGCCGGGGCGACGGCCGCGGCGTGAGCTGTTTGCTTGCTGCGTTCATGGCAACTGGCAATGGTCCAAAAACGGTGGCGAATTTGGTTAAACGGTAGATCAGTCGAATAAGCGAATTGATAGATTACAAGAACACTTTGAGTATTAGCTATCCCTTTTGGTGTTCTGAAAAGAAATTGCTCGTTCAGTAACACCACAGTCCTTCAGTGTCGTGTCGTATGGATACGATCAAACACTTATTTTGTTGTTTCTTCTTATTGATGCCTTCCATACTCGCATGTTAGAGTTTAAATTTGTGAATTGTCGAGTTGTGAAGTGCCTTGCGGCAATTTTGCAGAGCGTCTAATAGACACTTTGGTGTTCAGCACCCAATTTTTTATGACACTGGATTACCTTGAGCAGCAACCTCCAGCCTTGGGGCGCTTGCCAAATTGTTAACAATCACAAGAGCAAATATTGCGAAATGCTAATGTTCTAGGATCTTGGAACATCTACACCCATTGCTTACTCCCTAATGCTCTTGCAAAAGCTCTCAATCAAGACAGATGTACCAGCAATGTGCCATCATATAATCTCAAGGAAGTACTCCACATCACCCCTTTAACTTGATATTCAGATTTCGTTCTAAACTATGAAACTAGGTATTTTTTTTCACCCTTAACTTTACATTACCTTCCAAATAGCACCCTAACCAATTTGTCACAAAACACCTTTTAAAACTGATTGGGGTGTTATCTAAGTGGTACAGTAAAGTTTAGAGTAAAAAATATTTAGTTTCATAATCTTTTGTGATACTTAGGTCAAATGTTCATGAAGTGATTTGAAGTTCTCTCAACATATATCAA